>JAQQAC010015530.1:16336111-16382288 GCA_029783875.1 Phataginus tricuspis | reverse complement strand
GTGCTTATAACAGGAACCCGCGTGAGTGGGACTTGTGCTTATAAGCGGAATCCTCGTGAGTGGGACTAATGCTTATAACCGGAACCCTCGTGAATGGGACTAGTTCTTATAAGCAGAACCCTGGTGAATGGGACTACTGCTTATAAGCGGAAACCTTGAGAATGGGACGAGTGCTTATAAGCGAAACCCTTCAGAGTAGGACTAGTTATTATAAGTGGAACCCTCGTGAGTGGGACTTGTGATTAGAATCGCAACCCTCATGAATGGGACTAATGCTTTTGATCGGACCCCTCATGAAGGGACTAGTTCTTATAAGCGGATCCCTCAAGAATGGGTCGATTGCTTACAAGCGGAACTCTTCAGAATGGGAATCGTGATAATTAGCAGAACGCTTGAAAATGTGACTTGTGCTTATCAGCGGAACCCTTGAGAAAGGGACTAGTGCTTATAAGCAGAACGGTTGACAATGGGACAAGTGCTTATAAGTGGAACCGTGGAGAATGGGACTAGTGTTTATAAGCAGAACCGTTGATAATGTGAATAGTGCTTATAAGCGGAACCCTCATTAATGGGACTAGTGCTCATAAGGGGAACCCTTGGGAATGGGAATCGTGATTATAAGCGGAGCCCTCGAGATTGGGACTTGTGCTTATAAACAAAACCCTCAAGAATGGGGCAAGTGCTTATAAGTGGAACCCTTGAAAATGGGACTTGTGCTTATAAGCGGAACCCTCGATAATCTGACTAGTGCTTATAAGCACAACCCTTGAGAATGGGACGAGTGCTTATAAGCGGAACCCTCGTGAATGGGACGAGTGCTTAGAGGCGGAACCCTCGAGAATGGGACTAGTGCTTATAAGCGGAACCCTCGTGAATGGGACTAGTTCTTTAAGTGAAACCCTTGAGAATTGGACTTGTGCATATAAGAGAAACCCTCAAGAATGGGACTAGTGCTTATAAGCGGAAACTTCAAGAATGGGATGAGTGTTAATAAGCGGTACCCTTGAGAATCGGACCAGTGCTTATAAGCGGAACCCACGAGAATGGTATGAGTGCTTATAAGTGGAACCATTGAGAATAGAATTGTGTTATAGGCGGAACCACTGAGAGTGGGATGAGTGCTCACAAGCGGAACCATTGAGAATGGGAATGGTGCTTATAAGCGGAACCCTTGAATATGTGACTGGTACTTATCAGCGGAACCCTTGAGAAAGGGACTCTTGCTTATAAGCGGAACGTTTGACAATGGGACGAGTGTTTTTAAGTGGAACTCCGTAGAATGGGAATAGTGTTTATAAGCGGATCCGTTGAGAATGGGAGTAGTGTTTATAAGCGAAACCCTCGTGAATGGGACTAGTGCTTATAAGCGGAACCCTCGAGAATGGGACTTGTGCTTATAATCGGAACCCTCGAAAATCTGACTAGTGCTTGTAAGCGAAACCCTCGAGAATGGGACGAGTCCTTATAAGCGGAACCATCGAGAATGAGACTAATTTTTATTAGCGGAACCTTCGTGAAAAGGACTAGAGCTTATAAGCGCAACTCTCGTGAATTGGGCAAGAGCTTATAAGCGGAACCCTTGAGAATGGGACTAGTGCTTATAATTGGAACCGTCGAGAATGGGACTTGTGCTTATCAGTGGAACCCTAGTGAATGGGGCGAATGTTTATAAGCTGAACAGTCGAGAATTCGACTAGTGCTTATAAGTGGAACCCGTGAGAATGGGACTAGTGCTTATAACAGGAACCCGCGTGAGTTGGACTTGTGCTTATAAGCGGAACCCTCGTGAGTGGGACTAACGCTTATAACCAGAACCCTCGTGAATGGGACTAGTTCTTATAAGCAGAACCATGGTGAATGGGACTACTGCTTATAAGCGGAAACCTTGAGAATGGGATGAGTGCTTATAAGCGAAACCCTTAAGAATAGGACTACTTCTTATAAGTGGAACCCTCGTGAGTGGGACTTTTGATTAGAATCGCTACCCTCATGAATGGGACTAATGCTTTTGAGCAGACCCCTCGTGAAGGGACTAGTTCTTATAAGCGGAACACTTGAGAATGCGACTTGTGCATATAAGCAGAACCCTCGAGAATTGGACGAGTGCTTATAAGCGGAACCCTCAAGAATGGTACGAGTGCTTATAAGCGGAACCCTCGAGAATGAGTTGAGTGCTTACAAGCGGAACCCTTGAGAATGGGAATCGTGCTGATTAGCAGAACCCTTGAAAATGTGACTGGTGCTTACCAGCGGAACCCTTGAGAAAGGGACTAGTGCTTATAAGCAGAACGCTTGACAATGGGACAAGTGTTTATAAGAGGAACCGTTGAGAATGTGAATAGGGCTTATAAGCGGAACCCTCGGTATTGGGACTAGTGCTTATAAGGGGAACCCTTGAGAATGGAAATCGTGATTGTAAGTGGAACCCTCAAGATTGGGACTAGTGCTTATAAGCGGAACCCTCAAGAATGGGGCAAGTGCTTATAAGTGGAACCCTTGCAATAGGAACTTGTGCTTATAAGCGGAACCCCCGTGAATGGGACTAGTTCTTTAAGTGAAACCCTTGAGAATGGGACTTGTGCATATAAGAGGAACCCTCGAGAATGGGACTTGTGCTTATAAGCGGAACCCTCGTGAATGGGACTAGTTTTTATAAGTGGAACCCTTGAGAATGGGACCTGTGCATATAACTGGAACCCTTGAGAATCCGACTAGTGATTATAAGCGGAAATCTAGTGAATGTGACTAGTGCTTATAAGTGGAACCCTCGAGAATTGGACGAGTGCTTATAAGCGGAACCCTCGAGAATGGGTCGAGTGCTTACAAGCGCAACCTTTGAGAATAGGAATCGTGCTGATTAGCAGTACCCTTGAAAACGTGACTGTTGCTTATCAGGGGAACCCTTGAGAAAGGGCCTAGTGCTTATAAGCAGAACGCTTGACAATGGGACAAGTGCTTATAAGTGGAACTGCGGAGAATGGGACTAGTGTTTATAAGCGGCACCGTTGAGAATGTGAATAGTGCTTATAAGCGGAACCCTCGTGAATGGGACTAGTGCTTATAAGGGGAACCCTTGAGAATGGAAATCGTGATTATAAGTGGAACCCTCGAGATTGGGACTAGTGCTTATAAGCGGATCCCTCAAGAATGGGGCAAGTGCTTATTAGTGGAACCCTTGAAAATGGGACTTGTGCTTATAAGCGGAACCCTCGATAATCTGACTAGTGGTTATAAGCACAACCCTCGAGAATGGGACGAGTGCTTATAAGCGAAACCCGCAAGAATGGGACTATTGCTTATAAGCGGAAACTTCAAGAATGGGACGAGTATTAATAAGCGGTACCCTTGAGAATCGGAACAGTGCTTATAAGCGGAACCCATGAGAATGGTACGAGTGCTTATAAGTGGAACCATTGAGAATAGAATTGTGTTATAGGCGGAACCACCAAGACTTGGACGAGTGCTCACAAGCGGAACCATTGAGAATTGGAATGGTGCTTATAAGCGAAACTTTTGAATATGTGACTAGTGCTTATCAGCGGAACCCTTGAGAAAGGGACTGGTGTTTTTCAGCGGAACGTTTGACAATGGGACGAGTGCTTATAAGTGGAACCCTGGAGAATGGGACTACTGTTTATAAGCGGAACCGTTGAGAATGGGAGTAGTGCTTATAAGCAGAACCCTCGAGAATGGGACTTGTGCTTATAAGCGGAACCCTCGAGAATCAGACTAGTGCTTGTAAGCGCAACCCTCGAGAGTTGGACTTGTGCTTATAAGCGGAACCCTCGAAAATCTGACTAGTGCTTGTAAGCGCAACCCTCGAGAATGGGACGAGTGCTTATAAGCAGAACCATCGAGAATGAGACTAGTTTTTATTAGCGGAACCTTCGTGAAAAGGACTAGCGCTTATAAGCGGAACCCTCGTGAATGGGACGAGTGCTTTTAAGCTGAACCCTTGAAAATGGGACGAGTGTTTATAAGCAGAATCCTTGAAAATGTGGCTAGTGATTATAAGTGGAAATCTCCTGAATGTGACTAGTGCTTATAAACGTACCCCTCGTGTATTGGACTAGTTCTTATAAGCGAACCCGTTGAGAATGGGACAAGTGTTTATTAATGGAAACCTAGTGAATGAACTAGTGGTTATAAGCGGATCCCTCGAGATTGGGACGAGTGCTTTAAACTTAACCCTCAAGAATGGGACTAGTTTTTATGAGCGGAACACTTGAGAATGGGACTAGTGCTTATAAGCGGAACCCTTGAGAATTGGACTAGTGCTTATAATTGGAACCGTCGAGGATGGACTTGTGCTTATAAGTGGAACCCTAGTGAATGGGACGAGTGTTTATAAGCTGAACAGTCGAGAATTCAACTAGTGCTTATAAGTGGAACCCGTGAGAATGGGACTAGTGCTTATAACAGGAACCTGCGTGAATGGGACTTGTGCTTATAAGCAGAACCCTCGTGAGTGGGACTAATGCTTATAACAGGAACCCTCGTGAAAGGGACTAGTTCTTATAAGCAGAACCCTCGTAATGGGACTACTGCTTATAAGCGGAAACCTTGAAAATGGGACGAGTGCTTATAAGTGAAACCCTTCAGAATAGGACTAGTTCTTATAAGTGTAACCCTCGTGAGTGGGACTGGTGATTAGAATCGCAACCCACGTAAATGGGACTAATGCTTTTGAGCGGACCCCTCGTGAAGGGACTAGTTCTTATAAGCGGAACACTTGAGAATGGGACTTGTGCATATAAGCAGAACCCTCGAGAATTGGACGAGTGCTTATAAGAAGAACCCTCGAGAATTGGACGAGTGCTTATAAGCGGAACCCTCAAGAATGGGTCGAGTGCTTACAAGTGGAACCCTTGAGAATGGGAATCGTGCTGATTAGCAGAACCCTTGAAAATGTGACTGGTGCTTATCAGCGGAACCCTTGAGAAAGGGACTAGTGCTTATAAGCAGAACGCTTGACAATGGGACAAGTGCTTATAAGTGGAACCGCGGAGAATGGGACTAGTGTTTATAAGCGGAACCGTTGAGAATGTGAATAGTGCTTATAAGTGGAACCCTCGTGAATGGTACTAGTGCTTATAAGGGGAACCCTTGAGAATGGAAATCGTGTTTATAAGTGGAACCCTCGAGATTGGGACTAGTGCTTATAAGCGGAACCCTCAAGAATGGACCAAGTGCTTATAAGTGGAACCTTTGAAAATGGGACTTGTGCTTATAAGCGGAACCCTCGATAATCTGACTAGTGCTTAAAAGCACAACCCTTGAGAATGGGACGAGTGCTTATAAGCGGAACCCTCGTGAATGTGACAAGTGCTTATAAGCGGAACCCTAGAGAAGGGGACTAGTGCTTATAAGCGGAACCCTAGTGAATGGTACTAGTTCTTTAAGTGAAACCCTTGAGAATGGGACTAGTGCTTATAAGTGGAACCCTTGTTAATGGGTCTAGTCCTTATAAACAGAACCCACGTGAATGAGACTAATGCTCATATGTGGAACCCTTGAGATTGGGACTCGTGCTTATAAGCGGATCCCTCGTGAATAGGACTTGTACCTATAAGCAGAACCCTTGAGAATGGGACTAGTTATACGCAGAACCCTCATGAATGGGACTAGTACTTATAATCGGAACCCTCGTGAATGGGACTAGTGTTTATAATCGGAACCCTCGTGAATGGGACTAGTGTTTATAAGCTGAAACCTCGTAAATGGGACTTGTGCTTATAACGGAACCCTCGTGAATGGGACTAGTGCTAATAATCAGAACCCCTGTGAATAGGACTAGTGCGTATAAGCGGAACCCTTGAGAATGGAACTACTGCTTATAAGGACAACCCTTGAGAATGGGAGAAGTGCTTATAAACAGAACCCTTGAGAATGCGACGAGTGCTTATAAGCGGAAGTCCTGAGAATGGGACTAGTGCTTATAAGGGTAACCCTTGAGAAAGGGACGAATGTAATGTTATGAAGTGGAATGGAATGTTGTGGAATGCAATGGAATGTTGTGGGAAGGAATAGAATTTTGTGGAATGGAGTGGAATGTTAGGGAATGGAATGGAATTTTGTGGACTGGAGTGGAATCTTATGCAATAGAATGCAATAGAATGTTTGGAGTGCAATTGAATTCCGTGTAAGGGAATGGAATGTTATGGTAAATATGGAATGTTGTGGAATAGAAATGAATTTAATGAATGGAGTGGAATGTTAAGGAATAGAACGGAAATAAATTTATGTAATGTAATCAAATGTTATGGAATGGAATGGAATGTTGGGGAAGGAATAGAATGTTGTGGAGTGGAATGGATTATGGAATGGAAAGGAATTTTGTGGACTGTAATGGAATGTTATGCATTAGAATGTTAAGAATGGAATGAAATGTTTTGTAATCAAATGCAATGTCATGGTTTGAAGTGGAATGTTGAGGAATAGAACCAAATTTTAATGAATGGACTGGAATGTGATGGAATAGAATGAGAATAAGGTTATGGAATGGAGTAGAAAGTTATGGAATGGAATGGAATGTTATGGAAAGGAATAGAATGTTGTGGAATTGAATGGAATGTTGTGGAATGGAATTGTTTAGTGTGGAATGCAGTGGATTGTTACACAAGAGAATGTAATAGAACATGCGGAAGGGAATGGAATGTTCTGGAATGAAGTGGAATGTTGGGGAATAAAATGTAATTTTAACCAATGGAATGGAATCATCTGGAATTGATCGGGAAGAATATTATGGAATCGAATGGAATGTTATAGATTTGAATGGTATCGTGTGGAATTGAATGGAATATTATGGAACGGAAGGGAATGTTATGGAATGCCATGGAATGTTGTGGAAAGGAATAGAATGCTGTGGAATTGAATGGAATGGAATGGAATAACGTGGAATGTAGTGGGTTGTTACACAAGACAGTGTAATAGAATGTGTGGAAGGCAATGGAATGCTTTGGAATGGGGTGGAATGTTGGGGTATAAAATGGAATTTTAACCAATGGAATAGAATCATCTGGAATCTAACGGGAAGAATTTCATGGAAAGGAATCGAATGTTTTGGATTAGAATGCTATGTTGTGAAATTGAATGTTATGTTATGGACTACAATGGAATGTTGTGGAATGCAACGGAATGTTGTGGGAAGGAATAGAATGTTGTGGAATGGAATGAAATGTTATGGAATGGAATGGAATTATGTGGAATGGAATGGAATGTTATGCAATAGAATGTTAGGAATAGAATGAAATGTACTGTAATCAAATGCAATGTCATGGTTTTGTAGTGGAATGTTGAGGAATAGAACAGAATTTTAATGAATGTCCTGGAATATTATGGAATAGAATGGGAATAAGGTTATGGAATGGAGTCAAATGTTATGGAATGGAATGGAATGTTGTGGAAAGGAATAGAATGTTGTGGAATTGAATGGAATGGAATGGTATAGCGTGGAATACAGTGAATTGTTACACAAGACAATGTCATAGAATGTGTGGAAGGGAATGGAATCTTATGGAATGGAGTGGAATGTTGGGTAATAAAACAGAATTTTAACCAGTGGAATGGAATCATCTGAAATGGATTGGGAAGAATGTTATGGAATGGAATCGAATGTTATGGATTTGAATGGTATCTTGTGGAATTGAATGGAATGTTGTGGAATGGGTGGGAATGTTATGGGATGTGGTGGAATGTTGGGAAAAGGAATTGAATATTGTGGAACGGAATGGAATGTTATGGAATGGAAAGGAATTCTGTGGACTGGAATGGAATGTTACGAAATAGAATGCAATAGAATGTTTCGAGTGGAATTGAATGCTGTGTAAGCGACTGGAATGTTATGGTATGAATGGAATTTTGTGGAATAGGACTGAAATTTAATGAATGGAATGGAATTATGGAATGGAAAGGAATTCTGTGGACTGGAATGGAATGTTATGCAATAGAATGCAAGAGAATGTTTCGAGTGCAATTGAATGCTGTGTAAGCGACTGGAATGTTATGGTATGAATGGAATTTTGTGGAATAGGACTGAAATTTAATGAATGGAATAGAATGTTATGGAATAGAACGGATATAATTTTATGTAATGTAATAGAATGTTGTGGAATGGAATGGAATTTTGTGGACTGGTGTGGAATATTATGCAATAGAATGCAATAGAATGTTTGGAGTGCAATTGAATTCGGTGTACAGGAATGGAATGTTATGGTAAATGTGGAATGTTGAGGAATCAAAACGAATTTAATAAGTGGAATGGAGTGTTATGGAATAGAATGGAAATAAATTTATGTAATGTAACAGAATATTATAAAATGGAATGGAATGCTGTGGAATGCAACGTAATGTTGTGGGAAGGAATAGAACGTTGTAAAATGGAATGGAATGTTATGGAATAAAACGGAATTTTAACCAATGGATTGGAATTGTCTGGAATTGAACCGGAAGAATGTCATGGAATGGAATCGAAAGTTTTGAATTTGAATGGTATGTTGTGGAATTGAATGTAAAGTTATGGAGTGGAATGGAATGTTGTGGAATACAATGGAATCTTGTGGGAAGGAATAGAATGTTGTGGAATGGAATGCAATGTTACAGAATTGAATGGAATATTGTGGACTGGAATGGAATGTTATGCAATAGAATGTTCGGAATGGAATGGAATGTTCTGTAATCGAATGCAATGTCATGGTTTGAAGTGAAATGTTGAGGAATAGAACAGAATTTAAAGAATGGACTGGAATGGTACGGAATACAATGGAAATAAGATTATAACATGGAATAGAATATTATGGAATGTGGTGGAAAGAAATAGAATGTTGTGGAATTAAATGGAATGTTACGGAATAGAATGGTATAGCGTGGAATGGAGTGGATTGCTACACAAGAGAATGTAATATAATGTGTGGAATGGAATGGAATGTTTTGGAATGGAGTGGAATGTTGGGGAATAAAATGGAATTTTAACCAATGGAATGGAATCGTCGGGAATCGAACCAGAAGAATGTCATGGAATGGAATAGAATGTTTTGGATTACAATGCTATGTTGTGAAATTTTATGTTGTGTTATGGATTAGAATGGAATGTCGATGAATGCAATGGAATATTCTGGGAAGCAATATAATGTGGTGGAATGGAATGGAATGTTACGTAATGGAATGGAATTTTGTGGGCTGGACTGGAATGTTATGCAATAGAATGCAATAGAATGCAAAAGAATATTTAGAGGGCAATAGAATGCTGTGTAAGCGAATGGAACGTTATGGTATGAATGGAATGTTGTGGAATAGAACCGAATTTTCATGAATGAAATGGAATGTTATGGAATAAACGGAAACAATTTTGTATAATGTAATCGAATGTTATGGAATTTAATGGAATGTTGTGGAACGTAATGAATGTTATTGAATGGAATGGAATTTTGACGAAATGAATGGATTGTTATGCGATAGAATGTTTGGAGTGCAATGGAAAGTTGTGTAAGCGAAAGGAATATTATGGTATGAATGGAATGTTGTGGAATAGAAACGAATTTTAATGAATGGAACGCAATGTTCTGGAGTAGACCGACAATAATGTTATGGAATGAAATTGAATGTGATGGAATGGAATGGAATGTTGTGGATTTGAATGGAATGTTATGGAATGGAATACTTTGGGGTGGAATGTAGTGGATTATTAAGCAAGAGAATGTAATAGAATGGGTGGAAGGGATTGGAATGTTATGGAATGGAGTGGAATGTTGGAGAATAAAACGGAATTTTAACCAATGGAATTGAATCATCAGGAATCCAACAGGAAGGATGTCATGGAATGGAACCGAATTTTTTGTATTTGAATGGTATGTTGTACAATTGAATGTAATGTTATGGAGTGGAATGGAATGTTGTGGAATGCAATGGAATGTTGTGGGAAGAAATAGAATGTTGTGGAATGGAATGGAATGTTAGAGAATGGAATGGAATTTTGTGAACTGGACTGGAATGTTATGCAATAGAATGCAATAGAATGTTTGGAGTGCAATTGAATTCTGTGTAAGGGAATGGAATGTTATGGTAAATATGGAATGTTGTGGAATAGATCTGAATTTTCATGGATGGAATGGAATGTTCCGGAATAGAATGGGAATAATGTTATGGAATTGTATGGAATAAAATGGTGTGCTGTCGAATGGAGTGGATTGTAATACAAGAGAATGTAATAGAATGTGTGGAGGGGAATGGAATGTTATGGAATGGAGTGGAATGTTGAGGAATAAAACAGAATTTCAAGAAATCGATTGGAATCGTCTGGAATCGAATGGGAAGAATATCATGGAATGAAATCCACTGTTTTGGATTTGAATGGTATATTGTGGAATTGAATGTAAAGTTATGGAGTGGAATGGAATGTTATGGAATGGAAGGTAATGTTATGGAATGCAATAGAATGTGTGGAAAGAAATAGAATGTTGTGGAATTGAATGGAATGGAATGGTATAGTGTGGAATGCAGTGTATTATTACACGAGACAATGTAATAGAATGTGTGGAAGGGAATGGAATCTTATGGAATGGAGTGGAATGTTGGGTAATAAAACGGAATTTTAACCAGTGGAATGGAATTGTCTGAAATGGATCGGGAAGAATGTTATGGAATGAAATCGAATGTTATGGATTTGAATGGTATCTTGTGGATTTGAATGGAATGTTGTCGAATGGGTGGGAATGTTATGGAAAAAAGTGGAATGTTGGGAAAAGGTATTGAATATTGTGGAATGGAATGGAATGTTATGGAATGGAAAGGAAATCTGAGGACTGGAATGGAATGTTATGAAATAGAATGCAATAGAATGTTTTGAGTACAATTGAATGCTGTGTAAGCGACTGGAATGTTATGGGATGAATGGAATGTTGTGGAATAGGACCAAAATTTAATGAATGGAATGGAATGTTATGGAATAGAACAGAAATAATTTTATGTAATGTAATAGAATGTTGTGCAATGGAATGGAATGTTAGGGAATGGACTGGAATTTTGTGGACTGGGGTGGAATTTTATGCAATAAAATGCAATAGAATGTTTGGAGTGCAATTGAATTCTGTGTATGGGAATGGAATTTTATGGTAAATATGGAATGTTGAGGAATAGAAATGAATTGATTAACTGGAATGGAGTGTTATGGAAAGAATGGAAACAAATTTATGTAATGTAATAGAATGTTATAAAATTTAATGGAATGCTGTGGAATGCAACGAAATGTTGTGGGAAGGAATAGAATGTTGTGCAATGGAATGGAATGTTATGGAATAAAATGGAATTTTAACCAATGGATTGGAATCATCTCAAATCGAATGGGAATAATGTCATGGAATGAAATCGAATGTTTTGGATTTGAATGGGAAGGAATGGAATGTTGTGGAGAAATGAATTTGTGCACTGGAATGGAATATTATGCAATAAAGTGTAATAGAATGTTTGGAGTGCAATTGAATGTTGTGTAAGCGGACGGAATGTTATGGTATGAATGGAATGTTGTGGAACAGAAAATAATTTAATGAATGGAATTAAATGTTATGGAATAAAACGGAAATAATTTTGTGTAATGTAATCGAATGTTATGGAATGGAGTGGAATGTTGTGGAATGCAACGGAATGTTGTGGGAAGGAATAGAATGTTGTGGAATGGAATGGAATGTTACAGAATGGAATGGAACTATGTGGAATGTAATGGAATGTTATGCAATGGAATTTTCTGTAATCGAATGCAATGTCATGGTTTGTAGTAGAATGTTGAGGAATAGAACAGAATTGTAATGAATGGACTGAAATGTTATGGAATAGAATCTTAATAAGGTCATGGAATGGAATAGAATGGTACAGAATGGAATGGAATGTTGTAGAATTGAATGGAATGTTCTGTAATGCAATAGTATGGTGTGAAATGGAGTGCATTGTTATGCAAGAGAATGTAACACAATGCATGGAACGAATGGAATATGATGGAATAGAGTGGATTGTTTGGGTAATAAAATGGAAATTTAACCACTGGAATGGAATCATCTGAAATGGAACGGGAAGAATATTATGCAATCGAATGGAATGTGATAGTTTTGAATGGTATCTTGTCGAACTGAATGAATTATTATGGAAGAGAAGGAAATGTTATGGAATGCAATGGAATGTTGTGGAAAGGAATAGAATGTTGTTGAATTGAATGGGATGTTATGGAATGGAAGGGAATATTATGAAATGCAATGGAATGTTGTGGAAAGGAATAGAATGTTCTAAAATTGAATGGAATGGAATGGAATGGTATAGTGTGGAATGCAGTGGAATGTTACACAAAGACAATATAATAGAATGTGTGGAAGGGAATGGAATGTTATGGAATGGAGTGGAATGTTGGGGAATAAAATGCAATTTTAACCAATGGAATTGAATCTTATGGAATCGAACGGGAAGAATATCATGGAATGGAATCGAATGTTTTGGATTAGAATGCTTTGTTGTGAAATTGAATGTTATGTTATGGAGTAGTCTGAATGTCATGGAATGCAATGGAATCTTGTGAGAAGGAATAGAATGTTGTGGAATGAATGGAATGTTATGTAATGGAATGGAATTTTGTGGGCTGGAATGGAATGTTATGCAATAGAATGCAAGAGAATATTTAGAGGGCAATTGAATGCTGTGTAACCAAACTGAATGTTATGGTATGAATGAAATGTTGTGGAGTAGAACCGAAATTTCATGAATGCAATGGAATGTTATGGAATAAACGGAAATAATTTTATGTAATGTAATCGAATGTTATGGAATTTAATGGAATGTTGCGGAATGCAATGGAATGTGGAATGGAATGAAATATGGAATGGAATGGAATTTTGTGGACTGTAATGGAATGTTATGCAGTAGAATGTTCGGAATGGAATGGAATGCTTTGTAATCAAATGCAATGTCATGGTTTGAAGTATAATGTTGAGGAATAAAACTATATTTTAATGAATGGACTGGAATGTTATGGAATTGAAAGGGAATAAGGTGATGGAAAGGAATGGTATGTTACAGAATGGAATGGAATGTCATGGATTGACTGGAATGGAATGGTATGGTGTGGCATGCAGTGGATTGTTATACGAGAGAATGTAACAGAATGTGTGGAAAGAATGGAATGTTATGGAATGGGGTGGAATGTTGGGTAATAAAATGGAATTTTAATCAATGGAATGGAATCCTCTGAAATGTAACGGGAAGAAGATTATGGAATGGAATCGAATGTTATCGATTCGAGTGGCATCTTGTGGAATTGAATGGAATGTTATGGAATGCAACTGAATGCTGTGGAAAGGAATAGAATGTTGTGGAATGCGATGGAATGTTATTGAATGGAATGGAATTTTGTGGAATGGAATGGAATGTTATGCAGTAGAGTGCAATAGAATGTTTGGAGTAAAAAGGAATGTTGTCTAAGCGAGTGGAATATTATGGTATGAATGGAATGTTGTGGAATAAATCTGAATTTTAATGAATGGAATGGAATGTTCTGGAATACAATGGGAATAATGTTATGGAGTTGTATGGAATGAAATGGTATGCTGCCGAATGGAGTGGATTGTTATACAAGAGAATGTAATAGAATGTGAGAAAGGGAATGGAATGTTGTGGAATAGAATGGAAATAATTTTATGTAATGTAATCGAATGTTGTGAAATGGAATAGAATGTTGTGGAATGCAATCGAATGTTGCAGAATGCAATCAAATGTTATGGGAAGGAAGAGAATGTTCTGGAATGGAATGCAACGGAATGGAATGGAATTTTGTGGACTGTAATGGAATGTTATGCAATAGAATGTTCGGTTTGAATGGAATGTACTGTAGTCGAATGCAATGTCATGGTTTGTAGTAGAATGTTGAGGAATAGAACAGAATTTTAATGAATGGACTAGAATGTTATGGAATAGAATCTAAATAAGGTCATGGAATGGAATCGAATGATATGGCATTGAATGGAATGTTGTGGAATTGAATGCAATGTTATGGAATTAAATGGTATGTTGTGGAATGGAGTGGATTGTTACACAACAGAATGTAACAGAATGTGTGGAATGGAATGCAAAGTTATGGAGTGGAGTGGAATGTTGGATAATAAAACAGAATATTAACCAATGGAATGGAATCATCTGGAATCGAATGGGAAGTATGTCATTGAATGGAATCGAATGTTTTGGATTAGAATACTATGATGTGAAATTGAATGTTATCTTTTGGAGTAGAATGGTATCTCGTGGAATGCAATGGAATCTTGTGGGAAGGAATAGAATGTTGTAGACTGGAATGGAATGTTCCATAATGGAATGGAATATTTTGGACTGGAATGGAATGTTATGCAATAGAATGTTCAGAATGGAATGGAATGTTCTGTAATCAAATGCAATGTCATGCTTTGAAGTGGAATGTTGAAGAACAGAGCCAAATCTTAATAAATGGCAATGAATGTTATTGAATAGAATAGGAATAAACTAATGGAACAGAATTAAAAATTACAGAATGGAGTGAAATGTTCTGGAATTGAACAGAATGTTATGGAATGGAATAATTTCATGTGTAATGGAGTGGATTGTTATGCAAGAGAATGTAATACAATGTGTGGAAAGAATTCAATGCTATGGAATGTAGTGGAATGTTGAGGAGTAAAACAGAATTTTAAACAATGGAATTGAATCAACAGGAATCCAATGGGAGCGATGTCATGGAATGGAACCGAATGTTTTGGACTTGAATGGTATGTTGTGGAATTGAACATAATGTTATGGAGTGGAATGGAATGTGGAATGCAAATAAAATGTTGTGGGAAGGAATAGAATTTTCTGGAATCGAATGGAATGTTAGGGAATTAAATGGAATTTTGTGTACTGGAGTGGAATATTATGAAATAGAATGCAATAGAATGTTTGGAGTGCAGTTTAATTCTGTGTAAGGGAATGGAATGTTATGGTAAATATGGAATGTTGTGGAATAGAAACAAATTTAATGAATGGAATGGAATGTTATGGAATAGAACATAAATTTATGTAATGTAATCGAATGTTATGGAATGGAATGGAATGTTGTTCAATGCAACAGAATGCTGTGGGAAGTAATAGAATGTTGTGGAATGGAATGAAATGTTACAGAATGGAATGGAACTGTGTGGAATGTAATGGAATGTTATGCAATAGAATGTTTGGAATGGAATAGAATGTTCTGTAATCGACTGCAATATCACGGTTTGTAGTAGAATGTTGAGGAATAGAACAGAATTTTAAGGAATGGACTGGAATGTTATTGAATAGAATCTAAATAAGGTCATGGAATGGAATCGAATGGTACAGAATGGAATGCAATGTTGTAGAATTGATTGGAATGTTATGTAATACAATAGTTTGGTGTGGAGTGGAGTGGATTGTTATGCAAGAGACTGTAATACAATGTGTGGAACGAATGAAATATTATGGAATTGAGTGGTATGTTGGGTAATAAAACGTAATTTTAACCACTGGAATGGAATCGTCTGAAATGGAACGGGAAAAATATTATGGAATTGAAAGAACGTGACAGATATGAATAGTATCTTGTGGAATTGAATGAATTATTATGGAACAGAAGGGAATGTTATGGAATGCAATGGCATCTTGTGGAAAGGAATATAATGTGGTGCAATTGGATGGAATGTTATGGAATGGAAGGGAATATTATGGAATGCAATGGAATGTTGTGCAAAGGAATAGAATGTTCTGGAATTGAATGGAATGGAAGGGTATAGTGTGTAATGAAGTGGAATGTTACACAAGACAGTGTAATAGAATGTGTGGAATGGAATGGAATGTTATGGAAAGGTGGAATTTTGGGAATAAAATTGAATTTTAACCAATGCAATGGAATCGTCTGGAATTGAACGGAAAGAATATCATGAAATGGAATCGAATGTTTTGGATTAGAATGCTATGTTGTGAAATTTAATGTTGTGTTATGGAGTAGAATGGAATGTCGAATGCAATGGAATCTTGTGGAAAAGAATAGAATGTTGTGGATGGAATAGAATGTTATGTAATAAAATGGAATTTTGTGGACTGGAATGGAATGTTATGCAATAGAATGCAACAGAATATTTACAGGGCAATTGAATGCTGTGTAAACAAATGGAATGTTATCTTGTGTGAAAGGAATGTTGTGGAATACAACCGAATTTTTATGGATGCAATGGAATGCTATGGTATAAATGGAAATAATTTTATGTAATGTAATCGAATGTTATGGAATTTAATGGAATGTTGTGGAATGTAATGGAATGTTATTGAATGGAATGGAATTTTGTGGAAATGAATGGATTGTTATGCAATAGAATGTTTGGAGTGCAATGGAAAGTTGTGAAAGCGAAAGAAATATTATGGTATGAATGGAATGTTGTGGAATAGAACCGTATTTTAATGAATAGAATACAATGTTCTGGAGTAGAACCGGAATAATGTTATGGAATGGAATCGAATGTGATGGAATGGAATGGAATATTTTGGAATTGAATGGAATGTTATGGAATGAAATGGTACGGTGTTTAATTGAGTAGATTGTTATACAAGAGAATGTTACAGAATGTGTGGAAAGGAATGGAATGTTATGGAATGGAGTGGAATGTTGAGGAATAAAACGGGATTTTAACCAATGGAATGGAATCGTCTGAAATGTAATGGGAAGAATATTATGGAATGGAATTGAATGTTATCAATTCGAATGGCATCTTGTGGAATTGAATGGAATGTTAGGGAATGGAATGGAATTTTGTGGAGTGGAATGGAATGTTATGCAGTAGATGCAATAGAATGTTTGGAGTGCAATGGAATGTTGTCTAAGTGAATGGAATATTATGGTATGAATGAAATGTTGTGGAATAGATATGAATTTGAATGGACGGAATGGAATATTCTGGAATCGAACGGGAATAATGTTATGGAATTGTATGGAATGAAATGGTATGCTGTCGAATGGAGTGGATTGTTATACAAGAGAATGTAATAGAATGTGTGGAAGGGAATGGAATGTTATGGAATGGAGTGGAATATTGAGGAATAAAACGGAATTTTAACCAATGGATTGGAATCATCTGGAATTGAACAGGAAGGATGTCATGGAATGGAATCGAATGTTCTGGATTTGAATGGTATGTTGTGGCATTGAATATAATGATATGGAGTTGAATGGAATGTTGTGGAATGCAATGGAATGTTGTGGGAAGGAATGGAATGTTGTGTAATGGAAATGAATTTTGTGCACTAGAATTGAATTTATGCAAGAGTGCTATAGAATATTTGGAGTACAACTGAATGCTGTGTAAGCAGATTGAATGTTATGGTATGAATGGAATTTTGTGGAATAGAACTGAATTTTAATGAATGGAGTGGAATGTTGTGGAATAGAATGGAAATAGTTTTATGTAATGTAATCGAATGTTGCAGAATGGAATGGAATGTTGTGGAATGCAATCAAATGTTGCGGAATGCAATCGAATGTTATGGGAAGGAAGAGAATGTTCTGGAATGGTATGCAATGTTATGGAATGGAATGGAATTTTGTGGAATGTAATGGAATGTTATGCAGTAGAATATTCAGAACGGAATGGAATGTTCTGTAATCGAATGGAATGTCATGGTTTGAAGTGGAATGTTGAGGAATAGAACCGAATTATAATGAAAGGACTGGAATGTTATGGAATAGAACGGATATAAAATTATGGAATGGAATAGAATATTATGGAATGTGGCGGAAAGGAATAGAATGTTGTTGAATTGAATGAAATGTTATGGAATGGATGGTATAGTGTGGAATGGAGTGGATTGTTACACAAGAGAATGCAATAGAATGTGTGGAAAGGAATGGAATATTATGGAATGGAGTGGAATCCTGGGGAATAAAATGGAATTTTAACCAATTTAATGGAATCATCTGGAATAAAACGGGAAGAATGTCATGGAAAGGAATCGAATGTTTTGGATTAGAATGCTATGTTGTGAAATTGAATGTTGTGTTATGGAGAAGAATGAAATATCGTCGAATGCAATGAAATCTTGTGGGAAGGAATAGAATGTTGTGGACTGCAATGGAATGTTACGTAATTGAATGGAATTTTGTGGACTGGAATGAAATGTTGTGCAATAGAATGCAATAGAATATTTAGAGGGCAATTGAATGCTGTGTAAGCCAATAAAATGTCATGGTATAAATGGAATGTGTAATAGAACCGAATTTTCATGAATGCAATGGAATGTTATGGAATAAAGGGAAATAATATTATGTACTGTAATCGAATGTTATGGAATTTAATGGAATGTTGTGGAATGCAATGGAATGTTGTGGGAATGAATAGAATGTGGTGGAATGGAATGAAATATGTAATGGAATGGAATTTTGTGGACTTTAACGGAATGTTATGCAGTATAATGTTTGGAATTGAATGGAATGTTTTGTGATCAAATGCAATGTCATGGTTTGAAGTGGAATGTTGAGGAATAGAACCAAATTTTAATGAATGGACTGGAATGTTATGGAATTGAAGGGGAATAAGGTTATGGAATGCAATCGAATGTTACAGAATGGAATGGAATATCGTGGAATTGAGTGGAATGTTATGGAATGGAATGGTATGGTGTGGAATGGAGTGGATTGTTATACCAGAGAATGTAATAGAATGTCTGGAAAGAATGGAATGGAGTGGAATGTTGGGTAATAAAACCAGATTTTAACCAATGGAATGGAATCGTCTGAAATGAAACCAGAATAAAGTTATGATATGGAATCGAAAGTTATGGGTTTGAATGCTATCTTCTGGAATTGAATGGAATATTGGAATGGAATGGAATGGAATTTCGTTGAAATGAATGGATTGTTATGCAATAGAATGTTTGGAGTGCAATGTAAGGTTGTGTAAGTGAAAGGAATATTATGGTATGAATGAATGTTGTGGAATAGAACCGAATTTTAATGAATGGAATGCAATGTTCTGGAGTAGAACCACAATAATGTTATGGAATGAAATCGAATGTGATGGCATGGAATGGACTGTTTTGAAATTTAATGGAATGTTATGGAATGAAATGGTATGGTGTGGAATTCAGTGGATTGTCATACAAGAGAATGTAATAGAATGTGTGGAAGGGATTGGAATGTGATAGAATGGAGTGGAATGTTGGGGAATAAAACGGAATTTTAAGCAATGGAATTGAATTATCCGGAATCCAATGGGAAGGATGTCATGGAATGGAACCGAATGTTTTGGATTTGAATGGTATGTTGTGGAATTGAATGTAATGTTATGAAGTGGAATGGAATGTTGTGGAATTCAATGGAATGTTGTGGGAGGGAATAGATTTTTGTGGAATGGAGTGGAATGTTAGGGAATGGAATGGAATTTTGTGGACTGGAGTGGAATCTTATGCAATAGAATGCAATAGAATGTTTGGAGTGCAATTGAATTCTGTGTAAGGGAATGGAATGTTATGGTAAATATGGAATGTTGTGGAATAGAAACGAAGTTAATGAATGGAATGAAATGTTATGGAATAGAACGGAAATAAATTTATGTAATATAATAGAATGTTATGGAATGAAATGAAATGTTGTGGAATGCAACGGAATGTTGTGGAATAGAATGGAATGTTACAGAATGGAATGGAACTATGTGGAATGTAATGGAATGTTATGCAATTGAATGTTCGGAATGGAATAGAATGTTCTGTAATGGAATGCAGTGTCATGGTTTGTAGTAGAATGTTGAGGAATAGAACAGAATTTTAATGAATGGACTGGAATGTTATGGAATAGAATCTAAGTAAGGTCATGGAATTGAATCGAATGGTACAGAATGGAATGGAATGTTGTAGAATTGAATGGAATGTTCTATAATGCAATAGTATGGTGTGAAATGGAGTGCAATGTTATGCAAAAGAATGTAATACAATGTGTGGAACGAATGGAATATCATGGAATAGAGTGGAATGTTGGGTAATAAAAATTTTAACCACTGGCATGGAATCGTCTGAAATGGAACGGGAAGAATATTCTGGAATCGAATGGAATGTGATAGATTTGAATGGTATCTTGTGGAATTGAATGGAATATTATGGAACGGAAGGCAATGTTATGGAATGCAATGGAATGTTGTGGAAATGAATATAATGTTGTGGAATTGAATGGAATGGAATGGAATAGCGTGGAATGCAGTGGATTGTTACACAAGACAGTGTAATAGAATGTGTGGAAGGCAATGGAATGCTTTGGAATGGGGTGGAATGTTGGCGAATAAAATGGAATTTTAACCAATGGAATAGAATCGTCTGGAATCTAATGGGAAGAATATCATGGAATGGAATCGAATGTTTTGGATTAGAATGCTATGTTGTGAAATTGAATGTTATGTTATGGAGTAGAATGGAATGTCGTGGAATGCAATGGAATCTTGTGGGAAGGAGTAGAATGTTGTGGAATGGAATGCAATGCTATGTAATGGAAGGAAATTCTGTGGACTGGAATGGAATGTTATGTACTAGAATGCAATAGAATATTTAGAGGGCAATTGAATGCTGTGTAAGTGAATGGAATGTTATCGTATGAATGAAATGTTGTGGAATAGAACCGAATTTTCATGAATACAATGGAAAGTTATGGAATAAACGGAAATAATTTTATATAATGTAATCGAATGTTATGGAATTTAATGGAATGTTGTGGAAGGCAATGGAATGTTGTGGGAAGGAATACAATGTTGTGGAATGGAATGGAATGAAATATGGAATGGAAAGGAATTTTGTGGACTGTAATGGAATGTTATGCAGTAGAATGTTCGGAATGGAATGGAATGTTTTGTAATCAAATGCAATGTCATGGTTTGAAGTGGAATATTGAGTAATAGAACCAAATTTTAATGAATGGACTGGAATGTTATGGAATTGAAAGGGAATAAGGCTATGGAATGGAATCGAATGTTATGGAATTGAATGGAATATCGTGGAATTTAGTGGAATGTTATGGAATGGAATGGTATGGTGTGGAATGGAGTGGATTGTTATACCAGAGAATGTAATAGAATGTGTGGTAAGAATGGAATGATATGGACTGGAGTGGAAATTGGGGTAATTAAACCGAATTTTAACCAATGGAATGGAATCATCTGAACTGGACCGAGAGTAAAGTTATGGAATGGAATCGAATGTTATGGATTTGAATGCCATCTTCTGGAATTGAATGAAATGTTATGCAAAAAAATGGAATGTTATTGAATGGAATGGCATATTGTGGAAATGAATGGTTTGTTATGTAATAGAATGTTTAGAGTGCAATGCAAGGTTGCATAAGTGAAAGGAATATTATGGTATGAATGAATGTTGTGGAATAGTACCGAATTTTAATGAATGGAATGCAACGTTCTGGAGTAGAACTGGAATAATATTATGGAATGGAATCAAATGTGATGGAATGGAATGGAATGTGTTGAAATTGACGGGAATGTTCTGGAATAAAATGGTATGGTGTGGAATTGAGTGGATGGTTATGCAGAAGAATGTAATAGAATATGTGGAAGGGATTGGAACGTTATGGAATGGAGAGGAATGTTGGGAAATAAAATGGAATTTTAACCAATGGAATGGAATCATCTGGTATCGAATGGGAGGAATGTCATGGAATGGAATTGAATGTTTTGGATTAGAATGCGATGTTGTGAAATTGAATGTTGTGTTATGGAGTACAATGGAATGTCGGCAAATGCAATGGAATCTTGTGGGAAGGAATAGAATGTTGTGGAATGGAATGGAATTTTGTGGACAGTAATGGAATGTTATGCAATAGAATGTTCGGAATGGAATGGAATGTTCTGTAATTGAATGCAATGTCATGGTTTGAAGTAGAATGTTGAATAGAACCAAATTTTAATGAATGGACTGGAGTGTTACGGAATAGAATGGGAATAAGGTTATGGAATGGAATTGAATGTTATGGAATGGAATGGAATGTGGAATTGAATGGAATGTTATAGAATGAAATGGTATGGTGTCGAATGGAGTGGATTGTTATACAAGAGAATGTAATACAATGTGTGGAAGGGAATGGAATGTTATGGAATGGAGTGGAAGGTTGGGTAATAAGACGGAACTTTAACCAATGGAATGGAATCGTCTGGATTTGAACAGGAATGTCATGGAATGGAATCAAATGTTTTGGATTTGAATGGTATGTTGTGGAATTGAATGAAATGTTATGGAGTGGAATGGAATGTTGTGGAGTGCAAAGGAATGTTGTGGGAAGGAATAGAATGTTATGGAATGGAATGGAATTTTGTGGACTTGAATGGAATGTTATGCAGTAGAATGCAATAGAATGTTTGGAGTCCACTTGAGTGCTGTGTAATCGAATGGAATGTTATGGTATGAATGGAATGTTGTGGAATAGAACTGAATTTTAATGAATGGAATTCCATATTATGGAATATAACAGAAATAATTTTATGTAATGTAATTGAATGTTATGGAATGGAATGGAATGCGATGGAATGCAATGGAATGTTCTGGAAAAGAATAGAATGTTGGGGAATAAAATGGAATGTTACGGAATTAAATGGAATTTTGTGGACTGGAGTGGTGTGTTATTCAATAGAATGTTTGGAATGGAATGGTATGTTGTATAATCGATTGGAATTTTATGGCATGAAGTGAAATATTGAGGAATAGAACCGAGTTTTACTGAATTGAGTAGAATGTTATGGAATAAAATGAGAATGTTATGGAATGGAATTGAATGTTATCAAATGGAATGGAGTGTTGTAGAATTGAGTGGAATGTTATGGAATGGAGTGGTATGGGGTGAAATGGATTGTATTGTTATGCAAGAGAATGAAATGGAATGTGTGGAAAGGAGTGGAATATTATGGAATTGAGTTTAATGTTGGGTAATAAAACGGAATTTTAACGAATGGAATATAATCATCTGGAATGGAACTTGAATGTTATGGAATGGAATCAAATGTTATGGATTTGAATGGTAGGCTGTGGAATTGAATGTAATGTTATGCAATGGAATGGAATTTTTTGGAGTGGAATATAATGGTATACAAAAGAATGCAATAGAATCTTTGGGATGGAATGGAATGTTGTGTAATCAAATGGAATGTTATGTTATGAAGTGGAATGTTGAGGATTAGAACCAAATTTTAATGAATGGAATAGAATGTTATGGAATAGAAGAAGAACTATGTTATGGAATATAATTGAACATGGTGGAATGGAATGGAATGTTGTGGAATTGAATGGAATGTTTTGGAATGGAATTTAATGTTGTGGAATGCAATGGAAAGTTGTGGAAAGGAACAGAATGTTGGCGAATGCAATGGAAAGTTACGGAATGGACTTGAATATTGTGGACTGGAATGGAATGTTATCCAATAGAATGCATTAGAATGTTTGGAATAGAATGTTGTGTAATCGAATGGAATTTTATGGCATAAAGTGGAAAACTGAGGAATAGAACTGAGTTTTAATGAATGGAATGGAATGTTATGGAATGGAATGGAATGTTGAGGAATTGAATGGAATGTTGTTAATGGAATGGTATGGGGTGGAATGGATTGTATTATTATTCCAGAGAATGAAATAGAATGTGTGGAAAGGAATGGAGTTAATGGAATGGAGTGGAATGTTGGGGAATAAAATGGAATTTTAACCAATGGAATGGAATCGTCTGGAATGGAACGGGAATAATGTTATGGAATGGAATCAAATGTTATGGATTTGAATGGTATGTTGTGGAATTGAATGTAATGTTACAGAATGGAATGGAATGTTGGGAATAGAATGAAATGTTAACTTATGCAATGGATTTTTATGAAATGGAATGCGATAGAATGCTATGAAAGGGAATGGATGTTGAGGATTTGAAAGGAATGTTATAGAATTTCGTGGTATGTAATGCAATAGGAAGTAATAGATTGTTTTCAAATTGAATGGAATGTTGTAACAGAATGGAATGGAATGTTGGGGAATAGATTGGAATGTTGTGTAAAGGAATTGAATGTCATGCAATAGAATGAAACAGAATGTTTTGGAATGTAATGGAATGTTATTTAACAAATGCAATATTATGGAATGTAATGGAAGGTTGGGGATAAGAATTGAGTGTTAACGAATGTAACAATGTTGTGGAATAGAATGTGATACAATGTTGTGGAACAGAATGGAGGTGAATGGACTCTTTTGTAATGGAAAGGAATGTTGTGGAATTGACTCAAATGTTATTCAGACGAATGACATCAAATGTTGACAAGGATGTGGTGTAACAGGAACTCTCATTCATGATTGGTGGGAATGAAAAATAGCACAGCCATTTTGGAAAACGGTTGGGTGGTTTCTTACAAAACTAAACAAACTCTTGCTGTGTGATTCAGCAGTTATGCTTCTTGCTATTTACCCAAATAAGTTAAAAACTCATGTCCACAAAACAAAACTGCACATGGATGTCTAGAAAAGCATTATTCATAATTGCTAAACCTTAGAAGCAACCAAGATGTCTGTCAGTAGGTGAATGGATTAGTGAACCATGGTATATCCAGACAATGTACAATTATTCAAAATCAATAAGAAATGAGCTTTCAACCTACAAAGAGATGTGGAAGAAACTGAAATGCATATTACTAAGTGAAAGAAGTCAATTTGAAAAGGCTACATACTGTATGAATCCAATTAAATGACATTTGGAAAAAGGAAAAACTGTAGAGACAGTAAAAAGATCAGTGAGTACTAAGGGCTGTGGTGACAGGGGAGGGGGAGATAAATAGAAGGGTTACAGAGGCTTTTTAAGGCAGTGAAAATACCCTGTATGATACCATAATGATGACAGTATAGTAATACTAGAATAATATTCTTTATGATACTATAAATATATGTCATATATTTCAGCCCACAGAATATTGAACACCAAGAGTGAATCCTAATATAGATTCTAGACTGGATGATTATTATGTGTCAATATAGGTTCATCAGTTATAACAAATGTACAACTCTCATAGGGGATGCTGATAATGAGAGAGGCATGAGTTGGAGGTAAGGGGTATGTAGAAGAATCTCTGTACCTTCCTCTTAATTTTCCTGTGAACCTAAAGTTATTCTTTAAAAAACGTTTTTTAAAAAATTAAAAGAAAAGCTATCCTTGCTCTGGGATGGGAGGACTCACTATTATATAGTAAGGTGCCCAGTAAAGCAGATCTTAAGAATTACGCTGGTCACAACTACTTTGGGAAGCTTTATTAGACCACCAAAGCTGCCAAAACAGAATACCACAGACTGAGTGGTTTAAACATTGGAAATTTATTTTCCCACAGATTGGGGGCATAAAGTCCAACATCAAGCTGTTATCAGCACTGGTTTCTGGTGAGGCTCTCTCCTTGGCCTTAGAAGGCACCTTCTCTCTTTGTCCTCATGTGGCATTTTCTCAGCACAGGCACACAGAGCAAAGGAGATCTCTAGTGGCTCTTCCTTTCTTTATAAGGACATCAATCCTACTGGATTAGGGCCCACCCATATGACCTCACTTTACCTTAAATACCTCTTTTACCTTAAATACCATATCTCCAAATACAGTCACAATGGGGTAAGGGCTTCAACATATGAATTTGGGCAGAACAACTCAGTCTGTATAGCAGAGGTAAAGACACTGGTGTTAGACAAGTTGGTAAACTAGTTGATCATTGAGGACATAGTGGATAACTTTCTGTAGAACCTGTGGAGTCTCCAGAGAGGAAAGGCTCTGACGGTTTCTCTCTTGAGATTCAATGTTAGAACATTTCTAACAGGTTAAAGTCATTCCAAATGATGAATGCTAGCAAGAAAGAACACTAAGGACCCTGATGGGGAGCTCAATCTGAAAGAGGGGGAAGTCTATACAGGTGACCCAGGCTTAGGTGAGGAAGCTAGCTCTGTCATGGTAATGTATCAGAAGTTGGAATGACTTTCTGACCAGTCACCCTGAAATAGCATGCCTTAATTATTAAATGACTAGCATGTGTGAATTAAAACAGTTGTAATACTGGAACTCTGACAAAGAGTTCTCTCAATCAAGCTGGACCAGTAGGAATGTCACTGTGGAGAATACAAATATATCAACCCCATTTGAAAATGCATAGGTCTCAGACTAGCCAAAACAATCTTGATAAAGAAGAACAACATTGGAGGACTTACACCTTCTGATTTTAAAATTACTACAGAGCAATGGTGACCAAGAAAGTGTGGTACTGAGATGGATTAAAGATGGCCACATGAGAGGTGAGACCGAGGCTTCCTCCTAAAACTGCATATAATATGAAAATATAACTACTACAACTATTCTTGAAAGAGCAACAGGAAAGAAGATGGCACCAAACTGCATACACCTGGAGACAAGAGCAGCCCTCACAGAAAAGGGTAATGTACTAAAGCTGTGCTCCTGCAGGATACAAGCCCTTCCCCCACCCCAGCTCACTGGCAGGAGGAATAGGAATGGAGTAGGGAGGGAATGGAGAACTGGGACTGCTGAATACCTAACTCTGGAGATCTGCTCTGGGAGCACAAACCTACATTTCATGGTGCTTGCATGATACTCTCGTAATTAGGGAGTTGGAAAGCTAAGACAGGCAGAATTCCTGGAGAGACTAAGATGCCAGCTGCTTGTGGAAAGCAGGGATCCATATCCAGCTGATCTAGGACAAAAGAAAGGTGGGCAGTCTGAGAGACTTCTTAACAAAGAAGCCCTTAGCAAGAGGGCTGCTAAAGGGGCGAGGATTGCACAGAGCTTACTGCTAAGGAGAAAGGACAAGTAGACAAAATTTTCCAGGTGCACTCTGCCAGGCAGATTGGGAGTTTTCATGATCTTCAGGTGCTCCAGTTCCCTGGCTGCCTACACAGATCCAAGAACCCCTTCTGTAACAGGCAGACTAGTGTGCCTTTCTCCAGGCCAGCCCCACCAGGCTTGCAAACTGGGAAACCCTTCCCTGGTGTTAGGCCAGGCAGAGGGAAGATATGTCTACAGCAACTAAAAATGCAAAGCACAGAGGCTTATACCTGTGTGCTCGGCCCACTGGTTCAGGCAGTGGAGACAGGCATAGCAGCCAGGAACCAGGAAACAGCCCTTTCCTTCCCCAAGGCACCAATACCACGCCCCTACAATCCCCGACATTGCTTCAGGGGTTGAGCACCTCCAGAGAGTAGAGCTTCTGGGCACTAGAGGGTGCCATACACAAATATGAAGTGCCAAAGGAACCTGGTCCAGAGTAAAATTATGAATACAACTCCTGAGAAAGATTTAAATGATATGGACCTTATGACTCTCCCTGAAAGGGAGTTCAAAATAAAAATAATTAACATGCTCATGGAGGTATGGAAAGATATTCAAGAACTCAGGAATGAATTCCGGTGGGAGATCCAATCATTGAAGAGCACAATGGATGGTATTAAAAGCAGATTGGATACAGTGCAGGGGATGATAAATGAAATAGAAACTAGAGAAGAGGAATACAAAGAAGCTGAGGCACAGAGACAAAAAAGGATCTCTAAGAATGAAGGAATATTGAAGAACTGTGTGACCAATCCAAAGGGAACAATATTCGCATTATAGTGGTCCCAGAAGAAAGAGAGAGAAAAAGGGATAGAAATTGTGTTTGAGGAGGTGATTGCTGAAAACTTCCCCAATCTGGGGAAGGAGATAGTCTCTCAGGCCATGGAGGTGTGCAGATATCCCAAAACAAGGAACCCAAGGAAGACAACATCAAGACATATAGTAATTAAAATGGCAAAGATCAAGGGTAAGGACAGACTATTAAAAGCAGCCAGAAAGAGAAATAAGATCACATACAAAGGAAAACACATCAGGCTATCATTAGACTTCTCAGCAGAAACCTTACAGGCCAGAGGGAGTGGCATGATGTATTTAATGCAATGAAGCAGAAGGGCCTTGAACCAAGATTACTATATCCGGCAAGATTATCATTTAAATTTGAAGGAGGGGAGCTGAGTTCCAGGAAGATGGTGGCGTGAGCAGAGCGGCGGAAATCTCCTCCCAAAACCATATGTATTTATGAAAATACAACAAATACAACTACTCCTAAAAGAGAGACCAGAAGATACAAGACAGCACTCAGCCTGCATATACACCTGAGAGGACTCGGAACCCAGCGACACGGGTAAGATACGGAGCTGCGATCCGGCAGGACCCAAGCACTCCCCCACCCCAGCGCACCGGCGAGAGGAGAGGATTCAGAGCCAGGAGGGAGTGGAAGTACAGGCCCGCGAAATAACCAGCCCTGGTGATCTGCGCTGGGAGTGCTGACACACATTGCGTGGTGTATCGGAGATTGGAGAGACAGAGGGTTCAGGATCTGAGCCTGGGTCCTCACAGCTGACTCCCCGGAACAAACAAAAAGTGCGCAATTTTTTTAGAGGTCTTAGAGAGATAGGGGCCCAACGGAGGTGCAGGATCATCCAAGCACACTCAGCCCAGCAGGCTGTGAGTCCTGGGGAATTTCGAACCCCTTGGCTGCTGACTGGGAAAAAGTAGCCCTACTGCGACTTACACAGAGATCAACAGCCTCCCATTCATTACCACCATGGCCAGAGCTACAAAGGGCCCTGCAGAGCAGTGCGGCTGTGGCTGCAGAATAGTGGAGCAACAGCACCACCTACAGCATCCTCACAGAATCTACTCCCAGTGACCGTCTTTTTGTTTGGTTGGCTGGGTTTTTTTTTCTTTTCTTTTCTGTTTTTTCTCTTTCTCTCCTTCTTTTTTAATAAACTCAAAGAGCCCAGCTGACATACGTGGCACCTACCGGTGACCACTTCTATCACCATGAAAAGACAGAGGAATATGGTACAAAGTTTATCCAGATCCAGACACCAGAGAGGGAGTCTGAAGGGATGGAAATGCACAATCTTCTTGAAAAAGAATTCATAATAAAAGTCATAACCGTACTAATGGATCTACAGAGAAATCTGCAAGAGCTGAGGGAGGAAGTGAGGGAAGTGAGGAAAGACAATGCAGAAATGAGACAAGCGATAGACAGGCTTAGCAGAAGACTGGATGAGATGCAACAGACTGTTAATGGAATAGAAATCAGAGAACAGGAATACAGAGAAGCTGAGGCAGAGAGAGATAAAAGGATCTCTAGGAATAAAAGATTATTAATAGAACTGTGTGACCAATCCAAAAGAAACAATATTCGCATTATAGGAGTACCAGAGAAGGAGAGAGAGAAAAAGGGATAGAAAGTGTCTTTGAAGAAATAATTGCTGAAAACTTCCCCATGCTGGGGAAGGAAATAGTCTCCCAGTCCATGGAAGCCCACAAATCTCCCAACACAAGGAATCCAAGGAAGACAGGACCAAAACACATAATAATTAAAATAGCAAAGATCAAAGATAAAGACAGAGTATTAAAGGCAGCTAGAGAGAGAAAAAAGATCACCTACAAAGGAAAACCCATCAGACTATAATCATTCTTCTCAACAGAAACCTTACAGGCCAGAAGAGAATGGCATGGTATATTTAACGGAATGAAGCAGAATGGCCTCGAACCAAGAATACTGTATCCAGCATGATTATCATTTAAATATGATGGGGGGATTAAACAATTTCCAGACAAGAAAAATCTGAGAGAGTTTGCCTCCCATAAACCACCTCTACAGGATATCTTAAATGGACTGCTCTACACGGAAGCACTCCTAAGGCTAAAAAGATTTCACCAGAGAAAATAAAATCATAGCAAAAAAAGCAGACCATCCAAATACTAACTAAAGGCAAAGAATAAAGCACCTAGTATATAAAGAATGGAGGTGGAAGAATAAGAAGGGAGAGAAATAAAGAAACATCAGACTGTGTTTACAATAACTTAAGAAAGTTAAGTTAGATTGTCGGACAGTAAAGAAGCAACCCTTGAACCTTTAGTAACCACGAATCTAAAGCCAGCAATATCAATAAGTACATATCTATCGATAATCACCCTAAATGTAAATGGACTGAATGCACCAATCAAAAGACATAGAGTAATAGAAAGGATAAGAAAGCAAGACCCATCTATATGCTGCTTACAAGAGACTCACCTCAAACCCAAAGATATACACAGACTAAAAGTGAAGGGATGGAAAAAGATATTTCATGCAAACAACAAGGAGAACAAAGCAGCTGTTGCAGTACTTGTATCAGACAAAATAGACTTCAAAAAAAAGAAAGTAGCAAGAGATAAAGAAGGACATAATATAATGATAAAGTGGTCAGTCAAACAAGAGGATATAACCATTATAAATAGATATGCACCCAACACAGGAGCGCCAGCATATGTGAAGCAAATACTAACAGAATTGAAGGAGGAAATACAAAGCAATGCATTCATTATAGGAGATGTCAACACCACTCACTCCAAGAGACAGATCAACCAGGCAGAAAATAAGTAAAGACACAGAGACACTGAACAACACACTACAATAGATGGACCTAACACACGTCTGCAGAACTCTGCACCCGAAAGCAACAGGATACACAATCTTCTCAAGTGCACATGGAACATTTTCCAGAATAGACCACATACTAGGCCACAAAAAGAACCTCAGTAAATTCAAAAAGATTGACATTCTACCAACCAACTTCTCATATCACAAAGGTATAAAACTAGAGATAAATTTTAGAAAGAAAACATAAAGGCTCACAAATACATGGAGACTTAACAACATTCTCCTAATTAATCAATGGGTTAACTACCAAATCAAAGAATATATGGAGACTAATGACAACAACACAAAGCCACAACTTCTGTGGGATGCAGCAAAGGCAGTTCTAAGAGGAAAGTATATTGCAATCCAGGCCTATTTAAAGTAGGGCGAACATTCCCACATGAATAGTCTAAAGACACAATTACTGAAATTGGAAAAAGAAGAACAAATGAGGCCCAAAGTCACCAGAAGGAGGGACATAATAAAGATCAGAGAAGAAATAAATAAAACTGAGAAGAATAAAACAGTAGAAAAAATGAATTAAACCAAGAGTTGGTTCTTTGAAAAAAATTTAAAAAATAGATAAACCCCTAGACAGACTCTTAATAGAAAAAGAGAATCTACACACATAAACAGAATCAGAATTGAGAAATTAAAAATAATGATGGACCCCACAGAAATACAAAGAATTAAAAGAGAATACTATGAGAATCTATATGCCAACAAGCTGGAAAACCTAGAAGAAATGGAAAACTTCTTACAAAAATACAACCTTCCAAGACTGACCAAACAAGAAACAGAAAAACTAAACAGACCAATCACCAGCAACGAAATTGAATCAGTAATCAAAAAACTACCCAAGAACAAAAACCCACGGACCAGATGGATTCACCTCTGAATTCTACCAGACATATAGAGAAGAAATAACACCCATTCTCCTTAAAGTTTTCCAAAAAATAGAAGAGGAGGGAATACTTCCAAACTCATTCTGTGAAGCCAGCATCACTCTAATACCAAAACCGGGCAAAGACCTCACCAAAAAAAGAAAATTACAGACCAATATCCCTGATGAATGTAGGTGCAAAAATACTCAACAAAATATTAGCAAACTGAATTCAAAAATACATCAAGAGGATCATACACCATGATCAAGTGGGATTCATCCCAGGGATGCAAGGATGGTACAACATTCGAAAATCCATCAACATCATCCACCACATCAACAAAAAAAAGAACAAAAACCACATGATCATCTCCATAGATTCTGAAAAAGCATTTGACAAAATTCAGCATCCATTCATGATTAAAACTTTCAACAAAATGGGTATAGAGGGCAAGTACCTCAACATCATAAAGGCTATATATGACAAACCCACAGCTAACATCATACTTAACAGCGAGAAGCTGAAAGCTTTTCATCTAAGATCGGGAACAAGACAGGGATGCCCACTCTCTCCACTGTTATTCAACATAGTACTGGATGTCCTAGCCACGGCAATCAGACAAAACAAAGACATACAAGGAATCCATATTGGAAAATAAGAAGTCAAATTGTCACTATTTGCAGATGACATGATACTGTACATAAAAAACCCTAAAGACTCCACTCCAAAACTACTAGAACTAATATCCGAATTCAGCAAACTTGCAGGATACAAAATTAACACACAGAAATCTGTTGCTTTCCTATACACTAACAATGAACTAACAGAAAGGAAATCAGAAAAACAACTCCACTCACAATTGCACCAAAAAGAATAAAATATCTAGGAATAAACCTAACGAAGGAAGTGATAGACCTGTACTCTGAAAACTACAAGACACTCCTAAGAGAAATTTTTTTTTAATAATTTATTTTATTTTAGTATCATTAACCTACAATTACATGAGCAAGAGGTCACTAACAAATGGAAATTCATCCCATGCTCTCGGCTAGGAAGAATAAATATTGTCAAAATGGCTATACTACCTAAAACAATCTACAGATTCAACTCAATCCCTGTCAAAATACCACCAGCTTTCTTCCATGAACTGGAACAAATAATTCTAAAATTCATATGGAACCACAAAAGACCCTGAATAGCCAAAGCAATCCTGAGAAGGAGGAGTTAAACAGGGGGAATTATGCTCCCTGACTTCAAGCTCTACTACAAAGCCACAGTAATCAAGACAATTTAGTATTGACACAAAAACAGACCCACAGACCAGTGGAACAGAATAGAAAATTCAAACATTAACCCAAACATATACAGTCAATTAATATTTGATAAAGGAGCCTTGGATATACAAAATGACAACCTCTTCAGCAGCTGGTGTTGGTAAAACTGGACAGCTACATGTAAGAGAATGAAACTGGACTACTGTCTAACCCCATACACAAAAGTCAACTCAAAATGGATCAAAGACCTGAATGTAAGTCATGAAACCATAAAACTCTTATTAAAAAATAGGCAAAAATCTCTTGGACATAAACGTGAACGATTTCTTCATGAACATATCTCCCCTAGCAAGGGAAACCAAAGCAGAAATGAACAAGTGGGACTATATCAAGCTGAAAAGCTTCTGTACAGCAAAGGACAACATCAGTAGAACAAAAAGACATCCTACAGTATGGGAGAATATATCCATAAATGATATACCCAATACAGGGTTGATATCCAAAATATATAAAGAGCTCATGCACCTCAACAAACAAAAAGCAAATAATCCAATTAAGAAATTGGCAGAGGACATGAATAGACACTTCTCCAAAGAAGAAATTCAGATGGCCAGCAGGCACATGAAAAGATGCTCCACATCGCTAATCATCAGAGAAATGCATATTAAAGCCACAATGAGATATCATCTCACACCAGTGAGGATGGCTAACATCCAAAACACAAACAACAACAAATGTTGGCGAGGATGTGGAGAAAAGGGAACCCTCCTACACTGCTGGTGGGAATGCAAATTAGTTCAACCATTGTGGAAAGCAGTATGGAGGTTCCTCAAAAAACTCAAAATAGAAATACCATTTGACCCAGGAATCCCACTCCTAGGAATTTACCCTAAGACTGCCGCAGCCCAGTTTGAAAAAGACATATGCACCCCTATGTTTATCGCAGCACTATTTACAATAGCCAAGTAATGGAAGCAACCTAAGTGTCCATCAGTAGATGAATAGATAAAGAAGAGGTGGTACATATACACAATGGAATATTATTCAGCCATAAGAAGAAAGCACATCCTACCATTTGCAACAACATCAATGGAGCTAGAGGGTATTATGCTCAGTGAAATAAGCCAGGCCGAAAAAGACAAGTATCAAATGATTTCACTCATATGTGGAGTATAAGAGCAAAGAAAAAAACTGAAGGAACAAAACAGCAGCAGACTCACAGAACCCAAGAATGGACTAATAGTTACCAAAGGGAAAGGGACTGGGGAAGGTGGGTGGGAAGGGAGGGATAAAGGGGGAAAAGGGGCATTATGATTAGCAGATGTAATGTTGGGGGGACACGGGGAGGGCTGTACAACTCAGAGAAGACAAGTAGTGATTCTATAGCATCTCACTAGGCTTATGGACAGTGAGTGTAATGGGGTTGGTGGGGGGGACCTGATGCAGTGGGTAGTTTAATAAACATAATGTTGCACATGTAATTGTAGATTAATGATACCAAAATAAAAATTTAAAAAGAAACAAAAAAAATTTGAAAGAGGATTAAACAATTGCCACATAAGCAAAAGCTGAGAGAATTTACCTCCCACAAACAAATCTGCAGTGTAATTTTGGAGGGACTGCTATAGATGGAAGTTTTCCTAAAGTTTAATATCTGTCACCAGAGGTAAAAAAAAAAAACCACAGTAAAGAACATAGAACAACTAATTACTAAGAAAATGCAAAATTAAATTAAATATCCCCAAACTCAATCAAGGGATAGATAAACAGTACAGAATATGATACCTAATATATAAAGAATGGAGGAGGAAGAAAATGGAGGAGGGAAAAACAAACAAACAAAAAAACAACCTTTAGATTGTGTTTGTAATTGCATGTTAAGTGAGTTGGTAGACTTTTAGATAGTAGGGAAGTTAAACTTGAGCCTTTGGTAACCACGAATATGAATCCTGCAATGCCAATAAGTACATACCTATCCATCATAATCACCCTAAATGTAAGTGGACTGAATGCACCAGTCAAAAGATATAGAGTCACTGAATGGATAAAAAAACAAGACCCATCTATATGCTGCCTTCAAGAGACTCACTTTAAACCCAAAGACATAAACAGACTAAAACTGAAGGGATGGAGAAAGACATTTCATGCAACTAATTGGGAGAAAAAAGCAGGAGTTGCAGTACTTATATCAGACAAAATAGACTTCAAAACAAAGAAAGTCATATGAGACAAGGAAGGACATTACATAATGATAAAAGGGCCAATCCAACAAGAAGATATAACCATTATAAATATCTATGCGCCCAACACAGGAGCTTCTACATACGTGAAACAAATACTAACAGAATTAAACGTGGAAATAGAATGCAATGCATTCATTCTAGGAGACTTCAACGCACCACTCACTCTGAAGGACAGATCAACTTAACAGAAAATAAGTAAGGAGACAGAGGCACTGAATAACACGTTAAAACAGATGGACCTAACAGACATCTACAGAACTCTACACCCAAAAGCAGCAGAGTACACATTCTTCTCAAGTGCACATGGAACATTTTCAAGAATAGATCATATACTAGGCCACAAAAAGAGCCTCAGTAAATTCAAAAAGATTGAAATTGTACCAACCAGCTTCTCAGACCACAAAGGAATGAAACTATAAATGAATTACGCAAAGAAAATGAAAAATCACACAAACTCATTGAGGCTTAATAACATGCTCCTAAATAATCAATGGATCAGTGACCAAATAAAAACAGAGATCAAGCAATATATGGAGACAAATGACAGCAATAATTCAACACTGCAAAATCTGTGGGATGCAGTGAAGGCCATGCTAAGAGGACAGTATATTGCTATACAGCCCTACCTAAGGAAAGAAGAACATTCCCATATAAGCATCTAAACACACAATTAACGAAACTAGAAAAAGAAGAACAAATGAGACCCAAAGTCAGTAGAAGGAGGAACATAATAAATATTAGAGTAGATAAAATAAAATCGAGAAAAAAAACAATATAAAGGATCAACGAAAGCAAGAGCTGGTTCTTCAAGAAAATAAACGAAATAGATAAACCCCTTGCCAGACTTATCAAGAAAAGAAGAGAGTCTACTCACATAAACAGAATCAGAAATGATAAAGGAAAAATCACTATAGACAGCACAGAAATACAAAGAACTATTAGAGAATACTATGAAAAATTATATGCTAACAAACTGGACAACCTAGAAGAAATGGAAAACTTTCTAGAAAAATATAACCTTCCAAGGCTGACCCAGAAAGAAACAGAAAATCTCAACAGACCAATTACCAGCAACAAAACTGAACTGGTAATCAAAAACCTACCTAAGAACAAACACCTGTACCAGATGGATTCACCGCTGATTTTTATCAAACATTTAGTAAAGACCTAATACCCATCCTTCTTAAAGTTTTCCAAGGAGTATAAGAAGAGGGAATACTTCCAAACTCATTCGATGAGGCCATCATCACTGTAATATCAAAAACGGGCAGAGACACCACAAAAAAAGAAAACTACAGACCAATATCCCTGATGAACATAGACAAAAAAATACTCAACAAAATATTAGCAAACCGAATTCAAACGTACATCAAAAGGATCATCCTTCATGATCAAGTAGGATTTATTCCAGGGATGCAAGGATGCTACAGCATTCGAAAATCCATCAACATCATCCACCACATCAACAAAAAGGACAAAACCCACATGATCATCTCCATAGATGCTGAAAAGCATTTGACAAAATTCAACATCCATTCATGATAAAACCCTCAACAAAATGGATATAGAGGGCAAGTACCTCAACATAATAAAGGCTATATATGACAAATCCACAGCCAACATTATACTTAACAGCGAGAAGCTGAAAGCTTTTCCCTTAAGACTGGGGACAAGATGAAGATGCCCACTCTCCCCACTTCTATTCAACATAGTACTGGAGGGCCTAGCCACAGCAATCAGACAACACAAAGAAATAAAAGGCATCCAGATTGGCAGGGAAGAAGTTAAACTGTCCCTGTTTGCAGATGACATGATATTTTACATAAACAACCCTAAAGAATCTACTCCAAAACTACTACATCTAATATCTGAATTCAGCAAAATTGCAGGATACAAAATTAATGCGAAGAAATCTGTGGCATTCCTATACACTAACAATGACCTAGCAGAGAGACAAATCAGGAAAACAGTTCCATTCACAGTTGCATCAAAAAGAATGAAAGACCTAGGAGTAAACCTAACCAAGGAAGTGAAAGACCTATACTCTGAAAACTACAGGACACTCATGAGAGAAATTAAAGAAGATACCAATAAATGGAAACACATCCCGTGCTCATGGATAGGAAGAATTAATATTGTCAAAATGTCCATCCTTCCTAAAGCAATCTACAGATTCAATGCAATTCCTATCAAAATACCAACAGCATTTTTTAACGAACTAGAGAAAATCATTCTAAAATCCATATGGAACCACAAAAGACCCCGAATAGCCAAAGCAATCCTGAGAAGGAAGAATAAAGCTTGGGGTATTATGCTCCCCAACTTCAAGCTTTCCTACAAAGCCACAGTATTCAAGACAATTTGGTACTGGCACAAGAACAGACCCATAGACCAATGGAACCAACTAGAGAGCCCTGATATAAACCCAACCATATATGGTCAATTAATATATGATAAAGGAGCCATGGACATGCAATGGGGAAATAACAGCCTCTTCAACAGCTGGTGCTGGCAAAACTGGACAGCTACATGCAAGAGAATGAAACTGGATTATTGTTTAACCCCATACACAAAAGTAAACTTGAAATGGATCAAGGACCTGAATGTAAGTCATGAAACCATAAAACCCTTAGAAGACAACATAGGCAAAAATCTCCTGAATATAAGCATGAACGACTTATTCCTGAACACATCTCCTCAAGCAAGGGAAACAAAAGCAAAAATGAACTCATGGGACTCCATCAAACTAAAAAGTTTCTGTACAGCAAAGGACACCATCAACAGAACAAAAAGACATCCAACAGTATGGGAGAATATATTTGGAAATGACATATCCAACAAGGGGTTAACATCCAAAATATATAAAGAACTTACATGCCTCTACATCCAAAAAGCAAATAACCCGATTAAAAAATGGGCAGAGGATATGAGGAGAGAGTTCCCCAAAGAAGAAATTCAGATGGCCAACAGACACATGAAAAGATGCTCCACATCACTAATCATCAGGGAAATGCAAATTAAAACCACAATGAAATATCACCTCATACCAGTAAGGATGGCCAGCATCCAAAAGACTAAGAACAACAAATGCTGGGGAGGATGTGGAGAAAGGGGAACCCTCCTACACTGCTGGTGGGAATGTAAGCTAGTTCAACTATTGTGGAAAGCAATATGGAGGTTCCTCAAAAAATAACAATACAAATACCATTTGACCCAGGAATCCCATTCCTTGGAATTTACCCAAAGAATACAACTTCTCAGATTCAAAAAGACATATGCACCCCTATGTTGATTGCAGAACTTTTTACAATAGCCAAGGTATGGAAGCAACCTAAGTGTCCATCAGTAGATGAATGGATAAAGAATATGTGGTACATATACACATTCAGCCATAAGAAGGAAACAAATCCTGCCATTTGCAACAACATGGATGGAGCTGGAGGATATTATGCTCAGTGAAATAAGCCAGGCGGAGAAAGACAAGTGCCAAATGATTTCCCTCATTTGTGGCATATAACAACGAAGCAAAACTGAAGGAACAAAATAGTAGCAGACTCAGAGACTCCAAGAAGGAACTAGTGGTTACCAAAGGGGAGGGGTGTGGGAGGGTGGGAGAAAGGGATTGTGGGGTATTATGTTTAGTACACATGGTGTGGGGAACCATGGAGAAAACAGTGTAGCACAGAGAAGGCAAACAGTGACTCTGTGTCATCTTACTACATTCATGGACAGTGACTGAATTGGGGTATGAGTGGGGACTTGATAATATGGGTAAATGTAGTAACCACACTTTTTTTCATGTGAAACCTTCATAAGAGTGTATATCAATAATACCTTAATTTAAAAAATGGCAAAAAAAAAAAAAGAAAGTGTGGTACTGGTATAAAGATAGACATACAGACCAATGGAATAAAATTGAAATTCTAGAAATAAACCTACAATAGTCTATTGTTTTTTGACAAGGATTACATTGTATTGTCGACAAATGATCCTGGGACAACTGGATGGCCACATGCAAATGAATGAAGCTGGACTCTTTGTCTAACACTATACACAAAAATTAAGTCAAGGTAAATAAAAGACCTAAATTTAAGGGCTAAAACTATAAAATTCTTAGAAGAAAGCACAGGGGAAAAGCTTCATGACCTGGGATTTGGCAATGATTTGTTGGGATATGATACAAACCACAGACAACAAAAGAAAAAATAGATACATTGGATTACAACAAAATTTAATACTTCCATGTGTCAAAGAACACAGTCAACACAGTGAAAGGCAACACCCAGAGTGACAAGATATTTGCAAATCATATATCTGATAAGAGATTAATATCTGGAATATATAATGAGCTCCTACAATTTAACAACAAAAAAGCAAAAGCAAACAACTCAATTAAAAAATTGGCAAAGGAGTTGAATAGACATTTCTCAAAAGAAGATATACAAATGGCCAACAAGCTTATGAAAAGATGCTCAACATCATTAGCCATCAGAGAAGCGCAAAGTAAAACCACAGTGAGATTCCACTTCACACCCACTAGGATGAATAGAATCAAAAAAGTGGAAAATAAGCAAATGTTGGCAAGGATGTAGAGAAATAATAGCCCTTATACATTGCTGATGAGAATGTAAAATAGTTCAACCACTGTGGGAAACAGGCAGATTTTATAGAGTTATTATATGGTCCAGCAATCCACTGCTAGTTATACAGCCAAGAAAAATTAACATATATCTTTACACAAATACTTGTACATGAATGTTTTTCACAGCATTATTCATTATACCCAAAAGGTAGAAACAACCCAAATAGCCAACCATGGAAATGAGGATAAACAAAATGTGGCATATGCCTACTATTTGACCATAAAAAGGAATGAAATACATGGACAGACCTTGACAACATCATGCTAAGTGAAGGAAGCTCTTCATGAAAGAGCCATAGTATATGATTCCATTTAATGAAATGTCCAGATCAGGCAAACCTATGGAGACCCAACGTAGATTTATGGCTTCTGGCGGGGGATTGATGGGTTGTTAGGAGAGTGAGAGCTGAAAGTTATGAAATTTCTTTTTGGGGTGAAGACAATGTTCTAAAGTTGACTGTGGTAATGGTTGCACGTATCTGTGAATACACTAAAAATCATGCGACTGTACACTTTATCTGAAAGAATTTTTTAGTATGGGAATTATAGCTCAATACATCTATTTTTAAACAATACATAAGCAAACAGTCTTTTGAAGTCCCATAATGAGGCACTTAAAACACCTTCTCAAGATTTCATTTTATCATTAATGCCTGGAGCATTGTGGGTGCTGAATAAATGTCTGCTGAATTGCATTAATTTCAAGTTCTATTTTCAAAGAAACAAGCATCTGGCATATCTATGTTTAAAGAAAAAAGCATAATCTGATTCCTAATTGCATTCTCCCTCTTCAAAGATACGTTTCATAAAAATCAAACCTCTGTAGGTTCCTTTCTCACCAAAGAGGCTGAACCCAAAGGTACAGTGCTGACAGTAAATTAGGCAGATCATGCATTACATGAACATTTTCACATCACCCTAGTAAAAATCCTACAACCGCCAAATTTGCATTTGTAAAATGTGGACTTAACATCTACCTCATAAACTAGAAAATTAAATAAAATTATGCATGAAAGTACTTAACAAAGTACCTGGAAGTACTTTGTTACTTCCTCCTTAACTGGCGATTATCACTATTATTGTACCTAATAAGAAAACTCTTAAAAACATCTTTACTTATGAATCTGCCTATCCAAACAAGAACCAGATATCAAATTGTATTGATTTATGATCATTTCAATTTCTTCCAATTTCTGATTTGAAACAATTTATTTAAGCAAAATTGTTAACTAAAAATAACTTTCTTAAAATCTACTAATGATGGAGGAAGAAATAAGACATATAACACCTTAATAAACAAGTTAATTTTTTTATCAAAGTGAAAAAAGAAATCCAATTCTGTAATTATCTAGACATCTAAGGAGCTGTTCAATATTTATGACACAGTCATGTTCACCTAATTGTGTGGTCAGCTACATAAAATCCTCTTTTTAAAATTCTACACAAATCGCAAGTACTCAAATATTGGTTTTATATATGTAAAAAGGATATAAGAGGGAAAGAGCTTTGCTTTAGTACACACAAAAGAAATGCTACCAACCCTGAATATTTTACTTCAAAACCATCTCTCAAAATATTGCAAAAAAAAAATGGCATGAAAGCCAGAGAAGCATTTATTTTATGTGGAGTGTTCAGTGGAGGACTACTGTTGCTGTCATAGCAACCGATCACTAGGTGTCTTTGCAAAAGCACCATTTCTCCAGACCTGCGGGCTAGTGTGAAGGATGGCAGCTACATTGTTACTCTCCATCATTTTCATGTCCTCCACTAGAGATGCTTCCAAAATGTTTCAAGAACATCGACTTCAGTTCCATGAAAACTCAATAAGGACCTCCTCTCTGCTCCTTTCTATCCCACAACCAATTCCCTTAACTCAAAACAAAATTCAGAACTTAGCTCAGTTCTCCCCTCTCCTCTCTGCCCTTGTAGAAGATAGAAATTTATCATGTGATGAACCAAAGACTGCCAACAGACTCAGAGTCAGCCCTTTTGAATGAGCAGAGACCCATTCAAGCTTTTAGTTTTTAGGCACTGCTTGCAATTATTGAAACTAAGGCCAGTATTTGGAGAATGTAAGTAGTAAAGAATAGTGGTTAGGGGCTTAGACACATCAGTTTTACTCTCCTGATGCACATGGTCAAGTTCCCCCTACCCCACCACCCCTCAACCCTCACATTACTATAGGGAAAAACTCTGAGGCAGAGATTTTATGCAGACGCTTATTGGGGAACACCACCTGTAAGAGGAAGGGAGAAGCAGGATTGGCCAGAGGGAGAAGTTCGATTTTAATTGATTTGAGATAGAGGACTTAGCTGTTCCTTCAGGGAGCACGGGAGTTGTTATGGCCCCTCAAGGTGGGCCTCCCCCCTTGCCTCTCTTTGTCAGAAATTTGAATTAACAAAATCAATTAATTACAGAGATTTGCAGGGCTAGGACGTCATCAGGATTGTAAGATCTCAGAGATCCCATGGTCCTAGCACCTGTAAAACAAACCGCTACCTGGTGGACGCAGACAGGACGTGGCTCCCGTGAGCGAGCAGTGACGCTGAAAAGAGTACATACATTTCAGAGGCACCCAGGGATGCAATATCGTCAATAAGGACACTGCCCTCCTTGCCAAAAGCTCCAGAAATCATTCCAGATTTTTGTTCAGCACTTCAGAGCTTGATAGTAAAGTTGTACAAATTCTCAAAGGTGTTCTTTCAGAGACTGAACCCTAAGCCCTGGGTCTCCCCTGCACTTACTTCATAATCGGGAATTCTGGTTAATACTTTACAAAGATACAATTTTTGTGTGCCATTCATACTGGTCTTTTTAATATTGCTTTGAGTTTACTGTGGCATTTGCATTGGGGTTTTAATGTTTGCAAAAATGAGTGAAATTTCCCCTAAAGGATGTGAAATTCCCCTACAGGCATGTGAAAACAAGGGAAGTTGCTTCCTTGCTGGCTCAAATTGTTCTATTTAAAAAAACTTTAAAAGATACAGCAAAGTTATCTAGTACCTTAGTTTAGTTTTTTTAAGGCAAAGTTCTTTATGAAGACCATAGCAGTGAAACATGGTATATTTTTTATATCACTGCCTATAAAATGTTTGAGAAATTTAATTTCATTTCACATGTGCAGACACAAAGTTTGAGGGAACAGAACAATCAAAACTAATTTTTGTAGATACCAATTACACTTCTTTATACTGTTTCAGTGCTAGTCTGTATTCTAGAAGAGAACATCATTTCATAAATAAATTGATTTAAAAGTAGGTGTTTTACAATTTTTATTTTAAAAATTAATTTTATATAATGAAATCTTAAAAAAATAAAGTTGCTGGACAGCTTCTAATGCAGCAAGCTGTTGTGGGCCTCACTTAAAGGATACTAACTTTCAGGTTAGTTTTTCCATTACTGTGGAAAAAATTACCTCAAACTTAGTGACATTAAACAATACCTGTTTATACACTCACTATTATATAAATCAGAAGGTTGGATGAGCTTAGCTAGGTCCTCTGTTTAGGGTCTCACATGGCTCACCCTCTTATCTAGGTTTGTTCAGTAGAACTGAGGTTCCCAACTTCCTTGCTGTCTGTTGGCTAGAGGGGTCACTCTCAGTCCTAGAAATCAGTCTCCAGTCCTTGTACATTGACTTCTCCATCTTCAAAGCCAACCAATGGCATCAAATCCCTGTCCTGATTCTACTTTTTCTGATGTTGTCTTCTGCTATGAACTGATGAAAACTCAATGCTTTAAAGGGCTCATGTTAGGTTAGGTCTACCTAAATAATCTCCCTGTGTTAAGTTCAATTGATTACTAACCTTAATTACATTTGCAAAATGTCTTTTGCCATGAAACATAAAATAATCATAGGAGTAAACCAGGAGGAGAAGGTCATGGGACATGGTAGAACTCTGCCTACCACAGCCCATGTAAAAGAACAAGTAGAATACCAAACTGATGTATACTATCTCCAACATACTGGCCTCTTTTTGGTTCCTGGGGACCAGACAGCAATTTTTCCTTGATCACTGGAGGAAATGATCATCATTAATCTACCCACTTAGCCCAAAAAAACTTTTCTTGGTGAGAAGAGCCCTGAATTTTGTTGGGGTTTATAATACACTCATGCAGACAGAGCTTCATTAAGACTGAGACTTTCAAGCTGCCAATATGACATCAGCTAATTAGTGAACCCTTTGGATGTTAGAGGGTAGAGGCACTTGTACTAAATCCTGCCTCATTCATTGGTGCCACATGGCAGGAAAATTTGCCTCACTTGCACTTCTTCCCAGTGGCTCATCCAGATCAGGAGGATTCCCTGTGGCACATATGGGATGTACAAGTGTATAACACATATCATTACCCCTATACACTCAAACTTAGATGCAACAATACTCATTGACTTGGCCCAAAGTTCACACCTACAAATTCATGTTAGCTTCCTTTTCCCACTAAGACCCATGCCCAAACATTATCAGTTGAATTCTAGTGCCCTTCTCCCTAAAAGACCACGTATGATGATCACTTGGGTGCCTGTATTCAACAGAGCTATAAAAGTTGGAGGTATTTCTTCTGTGTCACCAGTGTTCCCCAGCTTACTTAGATAGGTGTGCATGACCTTCAGCTCTCCTTGGGGACAGGGAAACCTTGACCCACCTCTAATAATTTATTTCCTTAAAGCAGCTCAAGGCTAAGGAGATGGAGATTGTACATCAGCGGACACAAAGTGAGAGAATTGCTTGCTCTGTGCCAGTAAGCAAGGCACATTTATTTCCTTTTTTGAGTGGCTGCCTGCTCAGGCTCAACCAAGTAACTTTTAATTTTGCCCCCCACAAAACTCTATATGCTCACTGTTGACCATCTATTGTTGGGGACCCTTTGACTCAGCAGCCAAGCCACATTGCCTTTTGACTAGGATTGCAGAGCAAAATTACACCCCTTCCTCCTTCAGCCTGGAGAGAGTAAGTGATAACCAAAGCACCATTTGGAAGTCTTGTTTCCAACATTGCTCCTCACTTCCCAACATTCCTTAAGAGTTAAGACAGTGAGAGAACCTTACTTCCCACCCACCACCATTTGGACAAGAGCGCTCACTACCAAATCTCAGGAAGTCTTCTCATATCATTTAGCCCAGCCAATAAGACCTTTTCCATTCCTCTTCCAGAAAGCCATGACTCCATCAGAATCCTATCTTCATCACCATAACTGTCAAGATCTGGAAACAGTCTGTTTCCACCCTGATCATAAGCTAACAAGCTTGTTACTATTTCATAGATGCTGGCAGAAGACACAGGACTCCTGAGTCAGAGACAAACAACTTTATTCCTCGTGGCACAGCAGGGAGCTAGAGCTTCAGGTGTGTGTCAGTTCCCCTTGCCCACCAAGTCCCATAGGGACAACATGGAGGGGCCCAAGTGGATGTTACACACATGGTGGATTTACATTCACAGCTGAGGGACCCTGAGCTACAAGCAGACCTACCTGACCCAGAGGGAGACATTATCTTTATTATCCTGCTCAGCAGATAAACCTGCCCCCTGCTCTGCCTTCCAAGGTCCTTGAAAAGGTAGTCCAGAACAAGGCCTGTCAGTGCATATGCCCACAAGACATTCAGAAATGTGAGAGACTCATGGAGAATAGTCTCCCTGTAGGCACATACACTCTACCTCTTGGTGGGGAAATGGCAAGTTTCTGAAAGAGCACGTGATATGGTAAATACTGTTGCAATCATTTCTGAAGAAATACTGTTTGCTACAGAGATCTTAGACAATTAATCTTTCAGTGCCTTTTTTTACCTATCCTTAAAAATAGAGATTTAATAATATGTACCATGAAGGGTTATTGGGAAGATTCTTTAATACAGGTTAAGAATTCAAATAGAGTATTCCACATAGTAAGTGTCAAACAAATACTGCTGTTCTTCTAATTACTTACATATAGCTAATATAGTCATTGTATTTCTAAGATTGGTTCTATGAAGTGAGATTGCTGGGTCATAGGATATGTGTTTGTTGAATTTTTTTATTAAATATACTAAGTAGTCCTCCTGAGGTTGTAGTTTACATTCTCACCAATAGCATACAAGAATGCAGATCTAGCTTTTTTTTCTTAATTATTAAAAATCTTGGATATCTACTGTGTTAATGTCTCAATAATAAAGGTCATTCTAGCTCTTCCTAAACGTATTCTTTAAAAACAACTCTTCTTTCTCTCTCAACCTAGAGATTTCTATTCTTTCTTCTTTTTAAGCCCTAACCTACTCCCTCATATTGTCAAAACAAAAGAAAGAAAAATTGTCTTTAGCAAGGATACCAAGAATATACAATAGAGAAAGGGTAGTTTTTTAACAAATGGTATTAGAAAACTGGATATCCACATGCAGATGAATAATATTGGACACTTATTTTACACCATACACAAAAGTCAACCCAAAATGCATTAAATATTGAATGTAAACTATAAAACCCCTAGAAGAAAGCATAGTAAAAAGCCTCATGACATTGGTCTTGTCAATGATTTCATGGACATGGCACAGGCAACAAAAACAAAAGTAGACAATGGAATTACCATAAACTAAAAAAGTTTCAGTACAGTGATCAACAGAGTAAAAAAGCAACCTACAGAATGGAAGAAAATA
>JAQQAC010015530.1:16299844-16336101 GCA_029783875.1 Phataginus tricuspis | reverse complement strand
AAATCAAGATTTCAAAGAGAAATCAGAGATCCCATGTTCATTATTCATAATAGTCAGGATGTGGAAACAACATAAATGTCACTAAAACAGTAGGAAGGTTTCTCAAAACAAAAAAAAGAAAGAAAGAAATGCCACCTAATCCAGCAATCACACTTGTGGGTATTTATTCAAAAGAATTGAAATCAGGATTTCAAAGAGAAATCAGTACTTCCGTGTTCATTATTCACAATAGTCAGGATGTGGAAGCAACATAAATATCACTTATCATCAGGGAAATGCAAATTGAAGCCACAGTGAGATATCACCTCACACCTTTATCATAGCTATTATCAAAAGAAAAAAAGACAAGTTTTGGTGAGGATGTGAAAAAAATTAAAACCCTTGTATGCCATTGGTGGCAATGTAAAAAAAAAATTAGAAATACCACCTAATCCAGCAACTGCATTGTGGGTATTTATCCAAAAGAATTGAAATCAGGATTTCAAAGAGAAATCAGCACTCCCCTTTTCATTATTCACAATAGTCAAGATGCGGAAACAACATAAATGTCTATCCACGGATGGATGGATAAAGAAAATGTGGCATATACATACAATGGAATATTATTCAGCTTTAAAAAAAAGAAGGAAATTCTGCAATATATGACAAGCGGAATGAAATGGTGGTTGCCATGGGCTGGGGGAAAGGAGAAATGGGGAGTTGCTAATCAATGGACATAAAGTTTCAGTTAAACAAGATGAATAAGTTCTAGAAAGCTGCTGTACAACACTGTACTTATAGTTAGCAATACTGTATTGTACACTTTAAGATTTGTTAAGAAGGTAAATCTCATGTTAAATGTTCTTACCACAGAAAAATTAAAAATTTTTTAAAAACCAAAGCAGGAGGAGAAAGAGGGAAAAGAAGAGGAAAAAATCTCCCTTCCAATGTGCTTATCCTCTTCTTTTTTGTCAGGGAAAACACACACATAGAATAGCACAATGGTTATGGACCTAGACTTGAGAGACACACTTCCAGTCTTTCCAGGAATTCCAGGTTTTCCATCTTGTTAGCTGTGTGACCTTGGACAGCTTACTTTGCTCTGTGATTCCATTTCCCCAGCTGTAAAATAGGGATGATAGTATCTTTTCATAGGGATGCTATGAGGATTAAAGGAGTCAAGCCATGGATAGACACTTAGAAAGGCCCTAGCACTCAATAAGTGTTAGTTACTAATAAAGGAGTTGCTGAATGAATAATTTAAACAATAATTCATATGGAATATATAAACCAATTAAATATTTGTTCCTAAAGGAACACAATGTTTTGTATAAATATAGTTATTTATACTTCTTCTGGACAAACAACTTTCCTGGTAGATATACATGTATGTTTTCTTAATAGGAAGGAAGAGGACTTAGGTTCATTGCCTGCTGTTTTGCTAGGCACAGTGTATATAGTTTCACATACATTGATTGCTTCATCTTATTTTCACAAGCCTACAAATTGGGTACTTTATTACCATTTTTCCTTAGGGTGAAACTTGTCCAAAATTGAGTAATTTGACCCAAATCACACTGCCTCGCAAGGTCTAGATGTAAATTCAGGACCATCTGACTATAACATGCAATGTTTCAGCATAGATGTTTGCTTTGTATGTAGTCACCTGATTTCATGAATGAAGAGGTTGAATTGAAATCATTTTTAAAGGTATGCCAGTAAGTGCCAAATTATTTGTTGGCTCTGCCAAAAAGTATGGTTTTCTATTAACATGGGGCATTTGTCCAGGTGTAATATTCTATATGATTGCATTTTGCTTTAATCATTAAGTGGCCTATCTTACAAGAAAGTAAAGTTATAAAAGAAAAAATTTGCTGGGCTTTGAAGGATAAATTAATATACATGCTTAAGAAAAGATGGGATGGGATGAATGGGGAAATAATTTCTGGAAGTGTAATGAAAAAGAAATGAACTATCACTATTACTGAGTTTTACCTTATTCAATACTCTCTTGGCACATATTCTATAGACATGAACTACCATTCAATGAAACCTACTTATTCTCTGTCATTTGGGAAGTACCATGGAGTCACTATTTATTTTATATTTTTTACTGAAGTATAGTTGATATACAATATTATATTGGTTTCCAGTATATAACACAGTGATTTAACAGTTACACACATTATTAAATCCTCACCCCAACTATTGCAGTTACTATCTGCCAATATAGAAAGATGTTACAGAACCATTGACTATATTCTGCACGCTGAACTTCCACCCCCATCAACAATTTATATTATGACTGACATTTTTGCCTCTTTATCCTTCTCACCCTCCCCACCCACCAACCTCAGCCCCTTCCCCGTGGTAACCACCAGTCACTTCTCATATCTATGAGTCTACTGCTACTTTGTTCATTTTACTTTGTTTCGTTTTTATATTCCACAACTATGGTATATGTCTTTCTCTGCTTGGCTTATTTCACTTAGCATAATACCCTCTAGGTCCACCCATGTTGTTGCCAATAGCAGGATTTCTTTCTTTCTGTGGCTGAATAATATTCCATTGTGTATATGTACCACATCATCTTTATCCATTCATCTACTGATGGACACTTAGGTTGTTTCCATATCTTGGCTATTGTAAACGATGTGGCAAGAAACATTGGGGTGCATGTATCCTTTCAAATCAGAGATTTTGCTTTCTTCAGGAAAATTGTTAGAAGTGGAATTACTCATTCATATAGTATCTCTATTTTCAGTTTTTTGAAGTACCTCCATACTGCTTTCCATAGTGGCTGGACAAATTTACATTCCCAGTGTAGGAGGGTTTCCTTTTCTCCACATCCTCACCAACACTTGTTATTTCTTGTCTTTTGGATAGTGGCTATTCTGACTGATATAAGGTGATATCTCATTGTGGTTTTGATTTGTATTTTCCTGCTGATTAGCAATGTGGAGCATGTTTTCTTGTTGGCCATCTGTATTTCCTCTTTGAGAAAATGTCTACTTACGTCCTCTGCACATTTTTTAATTGGGGTTTTTTTGGTAGAAAGTCATATGAGTTCTTTATATATTCTTTATATATATATAAATATTCTTCCATACAGTAGGTTGCCTTTATGTCTTGTTGATGGTGTCCTTTTCTGTACAGAAGCTTTTTAGTTTGATGTAGTCCCACTTATTTATTTTTGCTTTTGTTTCCCTTGCCTGAGGAAACATGTCCAGGAAAAATATTCTCATTCTTATGTTCAAGATATTTTTGCCTATGTTTTTGTCTAAGAGTTTTATGGTTTCATACCTTATATTTAGGTGTTTAACCCATTTTGAGTTTAGTTTTGCGTATATAGTTAGACAGTAATCCAGCTTGATTATATTACATGTAGTTGTCCGTTTTTTCTAGCATCATTTATTGAAGAAACTATCTTCCCCCATTATATATTCATGGATACTTTATTATATATTAATTGGCCATATATGTGTGGGTTTATTTCTGGGATCTCTATTCTGTTCCATTGTTCTTGTGGCATACTGTTTTGATTACTGTATCTTTGTAGTATAGCTTGAAGTCAGGGAGCATAATACCCCTAGCTTTGTTCTTCTTTCTTAAGATTCCTTTGACTATTTGGGGTCTTTTGTGGTTCCATATGAATTTTAGGATTATTTGCTCTAGTACATTGAAAAATGCTGTAGTTATTTTGATAAAGATTGAATTTAATTTGTAAATTGCTTGGGCAGTATGGCCATTTGACAATATCAATTCTTCCTATCCATGAGCATGGGATAGATTTCATTTATTTGTGTCTTCTTTAATATTTCTCATTAGTGTCTTATAGTTTTCAGGGTAAAGGTCTTTCACCTTCTTGGGTAGGTTTATTCCCAGGTATTTTATTCTTTCTGATGTAGTTGTAAATGGAATTGTTTTCCTGATTTCTCTTTCTGCTACTTCATTGTTAGTATATAGGAATGCAACCAATTTCTGTGTGTTGATTGATTCCTGCATCGGTGCTGAATCCAGTTATTACTTCTAATAGTTTTTTGGTGGCATCTTTAGGGCTTTCTATATATAATATCATGTCATCTCAAATAGTGACAGTTTTACTTCTTCCTTTCCAATTTGGATGCCTTTTATCTGTTTGTGTTGTCTGGTTGCTGTGGCTAGGGCCTCCTGTACTGTGTTGACAAAAGTAGTGAGAGTGGGCATCCTTGTCTTGTTCCTGATCTTATGGGAAAAGCTTTCAGCTTTTCACCATTGAGTATAATGTTAGCTGTGGGGTTTTCATATATGGCCTTTATTATGTTGAGGTACATACCCTCTAAACCCATTTTGTTAAGAGTTTTTATCATGAATGAATGCTGAATTTTTTCAAATGCTTTTTTGGCATCTATTGAGATTATCATATGATTTTTATCCTCCTTCTTGTTAATGTGGTGTATCACATTGACTGATTTATGAATATTGTACCATCCTTGCATTCATGGAATAAATCTCACTTGGTTATGATGGATGATCCTCTTGATGTATTTTTTAATTGCTTATTTATTTATTTATTAAAGTATCATTGATATACAGTCTTATGAAGGTTTCACAGGAGCAACATTGTGGTTCCAACATTCACCCAGATTATCGTGTCTTCACCCCTCTATCTCCATCATCGTCTGTCAGTGTGGTAAGATGCTACAGAGTCATTACTTGTCTTCTCCGTGCTGTGTTTTTTTTGTTTTGTTTTGTTTTTACAATTTATTTTGGTATCTTTAACCTACAATTATATGTGCACTATTATGGTGATTAAACTACCCCCTTCATCAGGTCCCCCCCACCAACCCTATTACAGTCACTGTCCATCAGTGTAGTGAGATGAGAATCACTACTTGTCTTCTCTGAGTTGTACAGCCCTCCCTGTGACCCCCCTACCTTACGTCTGCTAATCGTAATGCCCCTTTTACCCTCTTATCCCTCCCTTCCCGCCCTTCTTCCCCAGTCCCTTTCCCTTTGGTAACTATTAGTCCGTTCTTGGGTTCTGTGAGTCTGCTGTTGCTTTGTTCCTTCAGTTTTTTTCTTTGTTCTTATACTCCACATATGAGTGAAATCATTTGATACTTGTCTTTTTCGGCTTGGCTTATTTCACTGAGCATAATACCCTCTAGCTCCATCCATGTTGTTGCAAATGGTAGGATTTGTTTTTCTCTTATGGCTGAGTAATATTCCATTGTGTATATGTACCACCTCTTCTTAATCCATTCATCTACTGATGGACACTTAGGTTGCTTCCATTTCTTGGCTATTGTAAATAGTGCTGCCATAAACATAGGAGTGCATCTGTCTTTTTGAAACTGGCCTGCTGCATTCTTAGGGTAAATTCCTAGGAATGGGATTCCTGGGTCAAATGGTATTTCTATTTTGAGTTTTTTGAGGAACCTCCATACTGCTTTCCACAATGGTTGAACTAATTTGCATTCCCACCAGCAGTGTAAGAGAGTTCCCTTTTCTCCACATCCTCGCCAACATTTGTTGTTGTTTGTGTTTTGGATGTTGGCCATCCTCACTGGTGTGAGGTGATATCTCATTGTGGTTTTAATCTGCATTTCTCTGATGATTAGCGACGTGGAGCATCTTTTCATGTGCCTGTTGGCCATCTGAATTTCTTCTTTAGAGAAGTGTCTATTCATATCCTCTGCCCATTTCTTAACTGGATTATTTGCTTTTTGTTTGTTAAGGTGCATGAGCTCTTTGTATATTTTGGATGTCAACCCCTTATCAGATACATCGTTTACAAATATATTTTCCCATACTGTAGGATGTCTTTTTGTTCCACTGATGGTGTCCTTTGCTGTACAGAAGCTTTTCAGCTTGAAATAGTCCCACTTGTTCATTTTTGCTTTTGTTTTCCTTGCCCGGGGGGATATGTTCATGAAGTAGTCATTCATGTTTATGTCCAAGAGATTTTGCCTATGTTTTTTTCTAAGAGTTTTATGGTTTCATGACTTACATTCAGGTCTTTGATCCACCTTGAGTTTACCTTTGTGTATGGGGTTAGACAGTAGTCCAGTTTCATTCTCTTACATGTAGCTGTCCAGTTTTACCAACACCAGCTGCTGAAGAGGTTGTCATTTTGTATATCCAAGGCTCCTTTATCATAATATTAATTGACCGTATATGTTTCAGTTAATGTCTGGATTTTCAATTGTGTTCCACTGGTCGGTGGGTCTGTTTTTGTGCCAATACCAAATTGTCTTGATTACTGTGGCTTTGTAGTAGAGCTTGAAGTCAGGGAGCATAATCCCCCTGTTTTATTCCTCCTTCTCAGGATTGCTTTGGCTATTCAGGGTCTTTTCTGGTTCCACATGAATTTTAGAATTATTTGTTCCAGTTGATTGAAGAAAGCTGTTGGTAGTTTGATGGGGATTGCATTGAATCTGTAGATTGCTTTAGGTAGTATAGCCATTTTGGCAATATTTATTCTTCCTAGCCAAGATCATGGGATGCCTTTCCATTTGTTAGTGTCTTCCTTACTTTCTCCTAGGAGTGTCTTGTAGTTTTCAGAGTACAGGTCTTTCACTTCCTTCGTTAGGTTTATTCCTAGGTATTTTATTCATTTTGATGCAATTGTGAATGGAATTGTTTTTCTGATTTCTCTTTCTGTTAGTTCATCATTAGTGTGTAGGAAAGCAACAGATTTCTGTGTGTTAATTTTATATCCTGCAACTTTGCTGAATTCAGATATTAGTTCTAGTAGTTTTGGAGTGGAGTCTTTAGGGTTTTTTATGTACAGTATCATGTCATCTGCAAATAGTGACAATTTGACTTCTTCTTTACCAATCTGGATGCCTTGTATGTCTTTGCTTTGTCTGATTGCTGTGGCTAGGACCTCCAATACTATGTTGAATAACAGTGGAGAGAGTGGGCACCCCTGTCTTGTTCCCGATCTTAGATGAAAAGCTTTCACCTTCTCACTGTTAAGTATGATGTTAGCTGTGGGTTTGTCATATATAGCCTTTATGATGTTGAGGTACTTGCCGTCTATACCCATTCTGTTGAGAGTTTTAATCATGAATGGATGCTGAATTTTGTCAAATGCTTCTTCAGCATCTATGGAGATGATCATGTGGTTTTTCTTTTTCTTTCTATTGATGTGATGGATAATGTTAATGGATTTTCGAATCTTGTACCATTCTTGCATCCTTGGGATGAATCCCACTTGATCATGGTGTATGATCCTCTTGATGCATTTTTGAATTCGGTTTGCTAATATTTTGTTGAGTATTTTTGCATCTACGTTCATCAGGGATATTGGTCTGTAATTTTCTTTTTTAGTGAGATCTTTGCCCAGTTTTGGTATTAGAGTGATGCTGGCTTCATAGAATGAGTTTGGAAGTATTCCCTCCTCTTCTATTTTTTGAAAAACTTTAAGGAGAATGGGTGTTATTTCTTCTCTGTATGTCTGGTAGAATTCAGAGGTGAATCCATCTGGTCCGGGGGTTTTGTTCTTGGGTAGTTTTTTGATTACCGATTCAATTTCATTGCTGGTGATTGGTCTGTTTAGTTTTTCTGTTTCCCACTTGGTGAGTCTTGGAAGGCTGTATTTTTCTAAGAAGTTTTCCATTTCTTCTAGGTTTTGGAGCTTGTTCGCATATACATGCTCATAGTATTCTCTTATAATTCTGTGTATTTCTGTGGGGTCTGTCGTTATTTTTCCTTTCTCATTTCTGATTCTGTTTATGTGTGTAGATTCTCTTTTTCTCTTAATGAGTCTGGGTAGGGGTTTATCTATTTTGTTTATTTTTTCAAAGAACCAGCTTTTGGTTTCATTGATTTTTTTCTATTGTTTTATTCTTCTCTATTTTATTAATTTCTTCTCTGATCTTTATTATGTCTCTCCTTCTGGTGACTTTGGGCCTCATTTGTTCTTCTTTTTCCAATTTCAATAATTGTGTCTTTAGACTGTTCATTTGGGAATGTTCTTCCTTCTTTAAATAGGCCTGGATTGCAATATACTTTCCTCTTAGAACTGCCTTTGCTGCGTCCCACAGAAGTTGTGGCTTTGTGTTGTTATTGTCATTAGTCTTCATATATTCTTTGATTTCTATTTTAATTTGGTCATTAACCCATTGATTCATTAGGAGAATGTTGTTAAGTCTCCATGTATTTGTGAGCCTTTTTTATTTCTTTCTGAAATTTATTTCTAATTTTATACCTTTGTGATCTCAGAAGTTGGTTGGTAGGATTTCAATATTTTTGAATTTACTGAGGTTCTTTTTGTGGCCTAGTATGTGGTCTATTCTGGAAAATGTTCCATGTGCACTTGAGAAGAATGTGTATCCTGCTGCTTTTGGGTGCAGAGTTCTGTAGATATCTGTTAGGTCCATCTGTTCTAGTGTGTTGTTCAGTGCCTCAGTGTCTTTACTTATTCTCTACCTGGTTGATCTATCCTTTGGAGTGAGTGGTGTGTTAAAGTCTCCTAAAATAATTGCATTGCTGTCTATTTCCTCCTTCACTTCTGTTAGTATTTGTTTCACATATGTTGATGCTCCTGTGTTGGGTGCATATATATTTATAATGGTTATATCTTCTTGTTGGACTGACCCCTTTATCATTATGTAATGTCCTTCTTTATCTCTTGCTACTTTCTTCGTTTTGAAGTCTATTTTATCTGATACAAGTACTGCAACACCTGCTTTTTTCTCTTTGTTGTTTGCATGAAATATCTTTTTCCATCCCTTCACTTTTAGTCTGTATATATCTTTGGGTTTGAGGTGAGTCTCTTGTAAGCAGCATATAGATGGGTCTTGCTTTTTAATCCACTCTGTTACTCTGTGTCTTTTGATTGGTGCATTCAGTCCATTTACATTTAGGGTGATTATTGATAGATATGTACTTATTGCCATTGCAGGCTTTAGATTCATGGTTACCAAAGGTTCAAGGGTTGCTTCTTTACTGTTTAAGAATCTAACTTAACTTTCCTGTTAAGTTATTGTGAACGCCGTCTGATGTTTCTTTATCTCTCCTTTCCTATTCTTCCTCCTCCTTTCTTTATATATTAGGTGTTTTATTCTTTGCCTTTAGTTAGTATTTGGATGGTCTGCTTTCTTTGCTATGGTTTTATTTGCTCTGGTGACATCTTTTTAGCCTTAGGGGTGTTTCCCTCTAGAGCAGTCCGTTTAAGATATCCTGTAGTGGTGGTTTATGAGAGGCAAACTCTCTCAACTTTCTTTTGTCTTGAAATTGTTTAATCCCTTCATCATATTTAAATGATAATCGTGCTGGATGCAGTATTCTTGGTTAGAGGCCCTTCTGTTTCATTGTGTTAAATATATCATGCCATTCTCTTCTGGCCTGTAAGGTTTCTGTTGAGAAGTCTGATGACAGTCTGATGGGTTTTCCTTTGTAGGTGATCTCTTTTCTCTCTCTAGCTGCCTTTAATACTCTGTCTTTATCTTTGACCTTTGCCATCTTAATTATTATGTGTCTTGGTGTTGTCTTCCTTGGGTTCCTTGTATTGGGAGTTCTGTGGGCTTCTGTGGACTACGAGACTATTTCCTTCCCCTGTGTGGGAAAGTTTTCAGCAATTATTTCTTCAAAGACACTTTCTATCCCTTTTTCTCTCTCTTCTTCCTCTGGTACTCCTATAAAGCGAATATTGTTCCGTTTGGATTGGTCACACAGTTCTCTTAATATTCTTTCATTCTTAGAGATCCTTTTATCTCTCTCTGCCTCAGCTTCTCTGTATTCCTGTTCTCTGTCTTGTAATTCCTTGATCGTGTCTTGAACCTGATTCAATCTGCTGTTGAGCCTGTCTATGTCTTGTCTCATTTCTGCATTGTCTTTCCTCACTTCTCTCACTTCCTCCCTCAGCTCTTACACATTTTTCTGTAGATCTGTCAGCATGGCTATGACTTTTATTCTGAATTCTTTTTCAGGAAGACTGTGCATATCCATCCCTTCAGATTCTCTCTCTGGTGTGGTGTTTGTCTGATGCTTTGTCTGTATCATATTCTTCTGTCTTCTCATGACTATAGGATTGGTTGTTGGTAGTTGTCACATATGTCAGCTGTGCTCTTTATGACTTTAAAAAGGAAAGAGAAGAAAGGAGAGAAAAAGAAAAAAAAGAAAGAAAAAAATTCATTCTACTAATAATAAAAAAAGTAAAAAGAGAGAGAGAATAAGGAAGAGAAAGGGAAGAAAAAGAAAAAGCAGCAACACCTAAAAGAAAAAAGAAAAGAAAAATAAAAGCCCACCAGGGGTGGTTTCTGTGTGAATGCTGTAGGTGGCGCTGTTGCTCCACTATTCCAGAGCCATGGTCGCGTAGCTCCGCTCGGCCCTTTAAAGCTGTGACTGGGGTGAGAATGAATGGAGGTTCTCTGCTGCACTCCCGTCTCTTTAAGACCACTGAAAAACAAAGCGCACGTTTTTCTCCTTTTTTTCTTCTCTCTTTCTTCTCTGAGCCAGCCACGAGCAAGCAGGCATTTAAGACAGCTGAAAAACGAAGCGCGCGCTTTTCTCCTTTTTTTTTTTTTTCTTCTCTCTTCTCCTTCCCTGAGCTAGCCGCGAGCAAGCAGGCATATTCCTGCTGTGACCGTGCACCCTCCATCTCTCCAATCTCTGCCACTCCGCGTTTTGTGTGCCTGCATTCCCGGGGCCCGTCCGGGGCTGGTTATCTCCTGGGCCTGCACTTCCACTCCCTCCCGGCTCTGAATCCTCTCCTCCTGCGGTGGGCTAGGGTGGGGGAGTGCTCAGGTTCTGCCGGGTCGCGGTTCGCGGTTCTGTTTCTTACCCGCCTCACCCGCTGCCAAGTCCTCTCAGGTGTTTTTGCAGTGTGTGCACTTTCCTGTTTGTTCTGGTCTCCCTTTTAGGAACAGTTGCGTTTGCGGTGTTTTCGTGGGTAAATATAATGTTGGGAGGAAAATTCTGTCGTTCCATTCATGCCGCCATCTTCCCCTCATGTTCCTCTTGATGTATTTTTGAATTCAGTTTGTAATATTTTATTGAGTATTTTTTCATCTATGTGCATCAGGGATATTGGTCTATAATTTTCTTTTTTTGTAGTGTCTTTGCCTGGTTTGGGTATTAGAGTAATGATGGTTCATAAAATGAGTTTGGAAGTATTCCCTCCTCTTCTACTTTTTGGAACACTTTAAGAAGGATGGGTATTAACTTTTCTTTAATCGTTTGGTAGAATTCAGCTGTGAAGCCATCTGGTTCTGGACTTTTGTTTTCTGGGAGTTTTTTGATTATCAATTCAATTTTGTTGCTGGTAATTGGTCTGTTCAGATTTTCTGCTTCTTCATGGGTCAGTCTTGGAAGGTTGTACTTTCCCAGGGATTTGCCCATTTCTTCTAGGTTGTCCCATTTGTTGTCATATAATTTTTCATAGAATTCTTTGTATTTTTGTAGTGTCACTTGTAACTTCTCCTTTTTCATTTCTGACTTTGTTTGTGTCCTCTCTCTTTTTCTTTGGTAAGTCTGTCTGGAGATTTGTCTATTTTGTTTATCTTCTCAAAGAACTAGCTCTTGGTTTCCTTGATTTTTTTGTATTGTTTTCTTACTCTCTATTTTATTTATTTCTGCTCTGATCTTTATTATGTCCCTCCTGCTAACCTTGGGTTTCATTTGTTCTTTTTTGCCTAGTTTCTTTAGTTGTGAGTTAAAATGTTTATTTGGGATTGTTCTTGTTTCTTGAGGTAGGGCTGTATTGCTATGTAGTTCCCTCTTAGAAATGCTTTTGTGGTGTCCCACATATTTTGAACTGTTGTATTTCTGTTTTCGTTTATTTACATGTATTGTTTGATTTTCTCTTTTATTTGTTCATTGATCCATTGATTATTTAGAACCATGTTGTTTAGCTTCCATGTGTTTGTGGGGATTTTTTTGTCTTTTTTGTGTAATTGATTTCTAGTTTCATACCATTGTGATCTGAAAAGATGCTTGATGCAAAGTCAGTCTTTGTGAATTTATTAAGGCTCTTTTTGTGTACATAGATCCTCATATGTGATCTATTCTAAAGAGTGTTGCATGTGTACTTGAGGAAAATGTGTATCCTGCTTCTTTTGAGTGGAACATTCTGTAGATATCTCTTAAGGCCTTCTGATCCAGTGTGTTGTTTAGTGCCTCTGTTTCCTTACTTCTTTTGTGTCTGGATGATCTGTCCATTGATATAAGTGGGATATGAAAAATCCCCAATATGATGGTATTGCTGATTACTTTTTCCTTTAGGTCTGTCACTATTTGTTTTATATATTTAGGTGCTTCTATATTGGATGCATAGATATTTACAATTGTTATATCTTTGCGTTGGACTGATCCCTTTATCATTGTGCGATGTCCTTCTTTGTCTCTTGTTACTTTCTTTCTTTGTATATCTATTTTGTCTGATATAAGTACTGCTACTTCTGCTTTTTTCTCCCTATTATTTGCATAAAGTATCTTTTTTCCATCCCTTCACTTTCAGTCTACATATGTCTCTAGGTCTGAAATGAGTCTCTTGTAGGCAGCATATAGATAGGTCTTGTTTCTTTTTTCAATTCTTCCATCCTATATCTTGATTGGTGTATTCAGTCCACTTACACTTAAGGTAATTATTGATAGGTATGTACTTATTGTCATTTTATTAATGGTTTTCTGATTGTTTTGTAGTTTTTATCTGTTCCTTTGTTCCTCTCATACTCTTCTCTTGTTTTTATTTTGTTGTTGTTGGTTTTCTTTAGAGTTACTCTTGGATTTCTTTTTTTTAATATTTTGTGTATGTGTTATAGGCTTTAGGTTTGTGGTTATAGTATACACATAATATGTATATTTTCCTAAACATATAACAGCCTATATTAAGATTATGGCTGCTCTATTTCAAAAACAATCTAAAAGTACTACTATTTTATTCTTCTTCCTCCTCCACACCTTATGTATAAGATGTCATGACCTACACCTTTTGTGTACCCCTTGACTGATTTTGTGTATAGTTGACTTCACTACTTTGGTTTTTATTTTAACTTCATACTTGCTTAGTCAGTAGTTGGTCTAACCTTTACTGTAGGTTTATTTTCATTGATGAAAAATACCTACACTTAAAAACATTTCCATCTGCAGAATTCCCTTTAACATAGCCTGTAGGGTCAGTTTAGGGGTAGTGAATTCTTTTAACTTAGATTTATCTTGGAAACTTTTAATCTCTCCTTCAATTCTAAGTTACAGCTTTGCTGGGCAGAGATTCTTGGTTGTAGTTTCTTCTGCTTCAATATATTAAACATTTAATGTTACTCCCTTCTGGCCTGTAAGGTTTCTGCTGAGAAATCTGATGATAGCCTTATGGGATTTCCCTTATAGGTAACTGTCTGCCTCTCTCTTGCTGCTTTTAAAATTCTCTCTTTATGGTTAATCTTTGCCATTTTAATTACTATATGTCTTGGTGTTATCTTCCTGAGTTCCTTTTGTTAGGGGCTCTCTGTGCTTCCAAGACATGGGTGTCTATTTCCTTCCCCTGATTGGGGAAGTTTTCAGCAATTATTTCTTCAAAGAGATTTTCTACCCCTTTGTCTTTCTTCTCCTTCTGGCACCCCTATTATGATAATATTGTTTTTAGAGTTGTCACACAGCTCTCTTAGCATCCTCTAGTTTCTAGAGATTCTTTTTTCTCTGTCTTCTTCAGCTTCATTGTTTTCCTGTTCTCTAATTTCCATCTCATTGATTGTCTCCTCTACTTGAAGCAATCTCTTATTCATTCCCTCCATTATATTTTTCATTTCAGTTACTGTATTCTTCAGCTCTGAGTGACTCTTTCTCATATTTTCTATCTTTTTGTTGGAGTTCTTGATGAGATCATCAATACTTCTCCCCAGTTCAGTGGCATCTTTATGACTGTTACTTTGAAAGCTTTATCAAGAAGATTGGTAATCTCCATTTCGTTTAGCCCTTTTTCTGGTGTCTTATCTTGTCCTTCTGTTTGGAATATATTCCTCTGCCTCCTCCTTTTCTGAGTTTCTGTGTTTCTTCCTTTATATTAGGTCCTCTACAAATCCTGGTCTAGAAAGTAATAGCTTTATGAAGAAGGAGTCCTGTGGTGCCCAGAAGCTAAAAGCTCTTTGCTCACATGTGCTTGGCCTCCCTTGTGGTGAAGCTGCAGTTGCTGTTGGTGGGCTGTGAGTAGGGTCACCTTTCTATCTGTCTGCCACGAGTGGCTGATTGTCAGCAGAGGATGACAGCTCACCTCCATGTGCCTTTTGTGTGCTGGGAGACACCTCTGGGATCATTATGAGTGGGGCTGCCCTGTGCCTGCCAACCCGCAATGGTGTACACCTCTGAGACAGGAAGGCAGGTGCACAAGGAAGTGCCTCTGAGAGCTGAGAGAGAGAGAGATGGAGCATTTGGAGCTGGCTCCTGTGAGCACCTGAGCAGTTAGGCTGAGGGAGGCAAGGGACGTGTCATCCACCTGCCCTTTCTCCTCCCGAGAGAGGTCCTTCCAAACCCTGCCCCTCTGGCACACATCCACTGCTGGTAAATCTTTCAAACTGTTATCTCTTTTTTGGGTCTCAGTGGGACCAATGGGGCATACCTGTCCTCCACAAGCAAGAGGAATCTCAGGTTCCCAGAGCGCTCCAAGTTTCCCTGGTGTCCAGCCCTGTTAATCACCAAAGCCCAATGCAATGTGGACTCGTGTTCCCAGAGCAGATCTCTAGGGCCAGGTATACAGAATTCCTGAGTGCTTATCCCCTCCCCCCTCCATGTCCTCTCCCTCCTGCTTATGGGCTGGGATGGGGGAATGGCTTAGGCCCTCATCGATTGTGCTGTGCCACTTTATCCTTGTCAGTGTGATCTTCTCTTCATCACCAGGTGTGGTTGGTCTGTTTTGCAATCTTTGGGTCGTTTTTTGTAGGTTAGTTGTGTTTGCTGAAATTGCTTCCTTTGTGTGTCTGTGGAAGGAGGTTTCCACCTAGATGGAGGCACTATTTTAAATGTTCAAAAATAGAAACAATCATCAGTGTTACAAGAATCTATCAAATAAATAAAAGAAAATATTTGTATCATTTTTGCCATAGAATTGTCTGTATCAAATTACTAGTGTTGTACTAAAGAGGCTCCAGATATATTTTATATATTTGCTATGTAACCTTATTATTTTTATTTTGTGATGAGTAAAAGAAAAATGGAATAAGAACAAGATCACCTTTCCATTTTGTCCTAAAACAGAAAACAGGAAGAGTTAGCACTGCCATCTTTGGTTACACAATACAATGATTTTAAATAAAGAGTGTTGTTAGTCATCACCAAATGAACAGAAACACTTACTTACCTGGCATGAGTCCATTCTTTAGACTATTTCCTGATAATATCCTTCTTCTAGAAAGTAATCACAAAGATTCTGAAATAGAAATTTTCTTTTAATAGTAGACACAGAATGAAAGTGCTGATTGGTTGTTTAGCTTCTCTTAAAGACTGCTGATGGTTCTATTTATATTTAATAATTCTTAAGCATTCATAGTAGACAAAGATGGAGAAGTGGAGAACTTTTTGGCTTAATAATTAAATCCATTTTCACACATGCCCTAGGAGCCAAGAACTTGATGGAAAGGCTGGACTTCCTTAGATGACAGAGGCTGCCAGACACTTACTATAGGGTTTCATCTACACCAAGCAAGAGAAAAGATATAGGAAGTTTGGACAGGGAATAGGCACATTCCAGGAATGTTCTGTTTTTTAAGGAAACATTGTTCTACTAAGGAAGGAAACTCTAAGAAGTTTAACAGAAGGTACAGTCTGGGGCTGACCTCTCAGTTAACTGCATCAGCTACAAAGCTGCCATAAGACACTGTTGCTACATGACCCATGTTTTCTTAACAGTAGTCCTGAAGAAAATCCTTGGCGTAGGTAGAGGGCTTATGTTTTATGAGGAAACTCGGGGATTTGAAGAGGAGAGGAATATAGAAAAGAAACAGAATCCTCTTGGATCACATGCTGATCCTCAAAAGAAGGTATCAAAATACATTTTTAAGCAGTTCATCCAGATGACAGAACACAGATTATAAAACCCAAATGAGGATTTTAGGAATATTTGAGATAAAAAGGGAAATACAGAAATGGTGTTGCAGTTGAGTAAAAGGAAGTGAACTGAACTTGACATCTCTTTAGGTATCCTCTAGTCTATCTTTTGCTGTAGAGACACATACCACTTTTCCATGTATACTGACGTGTTTTGGGAGATAAAGTAATGGAATTTACATCTTCTTGCTATAAAAAAATTTTCTATAAGGTACCAGAGAGTAGACTGAGTCAGGGGGATGTGGTTTCTAGTCAGATGTCTCCACTAACAGCTCGGTGCCCTGAAGACATTTAGCCTCCCTGAGCCTTGGCTTCCTAATTTACAAAATAAACTTGTTGGATTCTATCATTGTTTCTCAAGCTGGTGTCTGCAGACCCCTCTGCATCTATGGATTATTTTCAAAGACCCCTAGGTTCTCTAGCATGAAAAATATCAGATTAGATCATTTTTAATGAACTTGCTAGCTCTAAAATTCTAAGAAAAGATTTTTTTTCCTTCATTAACTCCCTCAGGACCTAGAGTAAGAACAAAAGTCACCACGCGCACTTCATTCCTCTGCGTTCCTTCTCCCTTTCTGACACATGGCCATTTCTATTGTTCTGAATTTCTGGAGCAGTGTTTTCAATAAAAATGCTTCTAATTTAAATTTTTCTAGTGGCCACATTGTTAAAAGTAAAAAAAAAAATTGAAAAGGTGAAGTTGATCTTAATATTATTTTATTTAGCTCAGTATCCAAAATATTATCACTTTGACATGTCATCACTTCAAAAATTAATGGATGATTTTCATACTGTCTTCAGAATCTGCTGTGTATTTTACATGTACAATACATCTCAATTCAAACTAGCCACATTGTAGTGCTCAACAGTCACATGATGTGGCTGGTGCTGGAACATCCCAGTCTCAGGAGTGGACAGTGCATGAAAAAAGCCCTATTGATGGAGGGCAGATGTCTGCCATCCAGATTCTCCAAAAAATAGCCCTGTTAGGTTACATCACCTCAGAACCCAGAGAAGGTCTAGAACCTACAGAAAAGGCTCAGAACCTAAAAGATCATCTCTCTACTCAAAACTCCGCAGCAAAAATGTTTCCCTCCATAAGCCATCATCAGTCCATCCCTTCCCAAACATTTGAAATGTGGTTATTATTTTCCTTATTCTAATGCCGCTTCTCTGCAACAAAACTGAAAGTGTTTCTGTGAACAGACCATTCCCCATAGAAGAAAGTAATTATCTCTCTATCTTTGGATTCAGGCCAATAGTTTTTACCCACGAAACCCCTGCTGTAGAAACAATAAGCTTTTGCATTAGTGTTCTTCATTTTTTAAATGATGTGGAAATTTCTATTAAATCACCATCTCTATTCCAGGACACCTGATACAGACTTTGTTTGCAATTAATGTATTTTTGTTGTTGCTGTATGACCTGACAGGATAAAAATGATGTAAATTACTTGACTCCAGTTTGGATGTCAAAGATCTGGAGCTCAGTATGAGACATTATGCTTGTCCTCTTAGACAGACACCTGGAACTGTGAGGAAAGGAAGTAAGTCAGAAATTTGGCAAATTGAGATGAAGTAGGCTATTTTGTATGGGAGAAGATAAAGGTGTTTTTTTCTTCTCATGCAACTGACACATTATGTAAAACAAAATACTATATGTGTATAAGAGTCAGAGTCTCCTATTTCTTATCAAAGTGGCTTCTGGCATCTCAAAATATCATCTTTGTATTTGCTCATCTATTTGGCATGACAGCATAGCTCAGATGGGTTAAGAGAAGCCCTGGATTTCAGTATTTCCTTCTTCTTTAGGGAAAAAAATGAGAGCACAGACTATGTAGATCAACATCAGCTTGTTTATGTATCATTTGTCACAGTGTGTCACAACAGTCCTCCTCTTCAGCCTTCCACGTGGCGGTTTGGGCCAGCTAGGAGGCCTGGGGAAGCTGGGAGGGGCCGTTGGATAAACAAACCACTGAGGAAATCACTGGCAGAAAATGAAATTTCACTATACCTCACTCAAATCTGTCAGTACAATATCAGTTCATCTGTCTGCTCTTTGTATTGATGGTTTCAGATAAGCACCGTCATGCTTTCCTTCCCTTTTCTCATCATTGATGTCTACTCAAAAGATGAGCTCCAATAGAAGGTAGAGAGATTACACACAGTGGAAAGATTAGATCTGCAATACTTCATGAATTCAGACCTCACTAAATTAGTAGTTTTCAAAAGGTTGACCCTTACTGAAATGGTGCCCCCTTCTGGTGTTCCCTTAGAAAGTCAGTGACTCTTCTAGACCTTTGAACTCCCCCAGCACTATGGGTATCTGCTGGCCTGTCCCTCTCTAAGCATCAGGTCCACAGAGGAGGGAGGTAGATTCCAGAGTAAATGAATATGAACAGGAAAGGTTCAGCACTCCAGGGCCTAGCCAGTCTTAAATTTCTTAAAAATAAATGCAGGCTGAGGCACTATGAAAATAAAGGTCCTGCCATAGGGTGGGGGGGGTCCGGGGGGGGACTGTACAGCTCAGAGAAGTCAAGTAGTGATTCTCATCTCACTACACTGATGGACAGTGACTGTAATAGGGTTGGTGGGGGGGACCTGATGAAGGGGGTAGTTTAATCATCACAATATTGCTCATGTAATTGTAGGTTAATGATACTAAAATAAAATAAATTGTATAAATAAATAAATAAATAAATAAATAAATAAAGATCCTGCATTTTTGTTGCCTGGCTACCTATGCATTCCCTAAGCCAAAGCAGACTATGATTTCCTTTTTTTCAGCAGTCATTATCTGCTGCCTTACCCTGATCTGTCCCCATTCTGTACTCAATCCTAAGGGACTGGAGGAAGGACTCTCATTTACCCCTATATAAATAAAAGTGAGTAGAGGAGTATAAACAAATGAAAAATAGCCTGATCTCTTCAGCTCCAAGTAATCGGTTTCCTCCATTTTTCCCCATGAAGTACTTGATTCAGAGGCCAAGTACCAGGAGGAAATAGAGCACTTCCCCGCTGGGCCGGGGCATCTGCCCTGATTCTCTTTGTGTTTTACCCCAAACTACCTTTCCCTCCCAGAATGGGGCTTTCGACAACTCCTTTGAGAGAGATGAGGCCTGTCAAGAAGTGTGATGGATCTGAATTCTACCCAACTTACACTCTGTGGAGTTATCCTGTTACTGTTTAGGGGATTCTGGCAGAAGATACAAGACTCCCAGGTCAGAGACAAAAGCTTTATTACTCACAGTACAGCACATGATCTCAGCACATTCACACTAGTTCCCCTTATCTCGTGTGACATGGGATTATGGGATGATCCCAGGTGACAACTGCACATGCACTGGGGTTGCCATGCAGGAGAGGGGCCCAGGGTCAAGGTCCTAGCACTTGAGCAGGCAGCAAACAAACCATTCCCCCTCCACTGTGACCTGCTTAATCACCCATGCAACTAACTATAGAAACTGCTGCGTGTCCAGAAACAGATCAGCCTAACGATCAACTGAACTCAGCAAGAGAGTGTAGAGACGTTCTGAGCCAATGATGGTGCGTCTCCCAGAGGCCCTTTATAATTCCAAGCTTTCCTCACACATTTTATAATTCCAAGCTTTCTATCAGAATTACCTTAAACCAAAAGCCTGCCATACTGAGCATTAATAGCCCTGGCTGGCCATTGGAGACTGCACCTCAGAGAAGTTACTGAAAAGGGTAGCATTGTGGGATGTACAACTGTCTCCCTACATTAAAACAAAAACACCCCAAACCCTCCCCCATCTTCCATGGTTTCAGTTCCTGCTGGACTGTTACATAAACTCTCAGTTCCTGTCAGATTGTAATACTAAAAAAGAAACAGGACCTACCCTCCACTTTGGATGGGGAATTCAACATAAAAATGAAAGATGTGTCTTACAAGCAACTCAAACTGAGTGTGTCCAAAACCAAACCCTGGTCTTCTTCAGTACCACACCTGTTCCTCCTATGCTCCCCTCCACAGAAGAAGGCAACTCCATCTTCTCGGCTGCTCACCCGCAGCCACGCTCTCTTCCTCTCTCTCTCCCCTACTTCACAGCCAGTTCAGTGGACCCAAACCCTGACCTACGCAACCCCTCCACGGAGAGGCCACCCTAGCTTTCTGTACGGATTATTACAATCACCTGCTATTTGCCTCTGCTTTCTCATGTCAATTCCCAAACCAGCAGTCCTGATTCTTTCAACATGAGAAGCTGGACCCTATCATTTGTCTGCTCAAAACCTTCCCCTGACTCCCAGCTCATTCAGAATGAAGGGCCAGGTTCTCAGAGCAACCTTCCAGGCCTGTATTACCCATATCCACAGCTTCCTCTCCCATCTGATCTCTACTTCCCTCTAACTGCCTCACTCACTCACTCTGGCTGCGCACCTGCTCCCAGTACAAGCGGAGCCACCCCATGCGACCCCCTCTTACTGGTGCTCCCGCTCACCCCCAGGTCTCACCCCCACGCCTGTACTCCTCCCCACCTCATCTGTAGCTATGGCACTCAGCACAAATTCCACACACCGCGATGATCACTGCCTTGCCCTCATCCTCCTTCTAGAATGGGAGTCCTGGGAAGGCAGGGGCTCTTTCGGAGCATTATGCTCCTTGCTGTGTCCCCACTGCCGGCCGTAGGCTAGGCATCCAACAGCAGTTGCTGAACTCACTAATTCAACAAGTGTTTATCACCTACTTTTTCAGTTTGCTATCTAAATGGGAAGGAGACAATGTGATTTAGTGCTGTACTGGGAGAAGTGTAGGATATTATAGGACCAGAAAGGAGGACTAGATTGGGGAGAAAAGCCAGGTGGGAATTCTTTTAAAAATAAGGACCCTCAGAGAAGTTCCTGTGACATCCTACATGTCCCAGTTTGACATGCCAGCATCCCATCCCACCCAAGGAGATCTGGTGGAGTTTTTTTTTAATTGTGATTATCACTGTGCTGGTCATTCATTGCCTTTATAAAAGGAAGCAACATCTAACCAAAAGTGATAGCCTGGGAATCGACTAAAACAATGCTAACTCAACTAAAATAATTTTAAAGTAATGTTTAAATTGCTTTGCAGTGGTTTATATACTTTTTATTTTGAATTTAAATATCTTTAAAACTTTACTGAATAATTATTCTAATTATGCCAAATTCTCTAATTGCTATTAATGTGGATATGTCTCACAAAATTGTAGTTGTACATACCTATACCTCCTTAAATATTGGTACCTTTTCATGGAGTTTCCTTTCGTTTGTGAATCCCTCACCAGAGCACCGTCTGCATGGCTTTCTCACTCTCATTCATTTGCCCTGTTTTTCTGCTTTTCCAGGGGTTCACCTTTCCTCAAACACCATTGGTTTAAATAAGCCACCAAAACGGCAGCTTTCCCTGAATGCTGGGGGTTACAAAATCAGTTTTTCTCACCACTTCCTCTCAGTATCTTCCTTCTTTTATCTTCTATTCCTAGAGGTTTGTGTGTTTTTGTTGTTTTTTGTTGGTGTTTTGTTTCAGGGGTTTTCTTTGATGGGGAATAGACGTGACATAGGTAACTTACAATTTCTTTTCCCAAAGACTAAGGAGCTTTACCAGTGCCCTTCTGTGCCTGACCCTGTCCACTCTCTGGCCTTTCTCTCCCCCAAGGCCCATGGGAAGCAGGAATTTCAAAACAAAAACTCCCTTCAGGTTTATAATACACAGTAGCTAACAGGTAACATGTGTTCAGTCCTAACAGTGTGCCGACCATTCGACATTCACTCCATCACCTGATCTTCCTAACACCATGTGACACAGGCACAAACGCATAGACCTCAGGCTCAGGCCTTGTCTGAGGAGACGTGAATATTGTGAGGTGGAATAATATTTTTTCCTTTCCAGGGCTTTTGAAGAACATCATACTGCACATTTTCAAAGAAAGTCATATCAGAAAGCAAAATGTATCCTCTCCTCATCCTAGAAATGAGTGAGAAAAGGGAAAATTTTTATCACAACACTCAGAAGTTTACCACCAGCATCCAAAAATGAACAAAATTTGGGGGTGGGGGAGAATTTACTATATATATTCGCATTTCTTTGGTTGGGGTTCTTTCTCCCCAAGTAGTGTTGATGTTTCTTCTTTCAATTCATATTACCAAAACAATAAAAACCAGGAAAACATAAACCTAGTGGTTCCTGAAACTGTGGAGGCTGCCCTCTGTCTTCTGTGCCAGCATTCCAGGATCTCAGCTTGCTGGAAAAATTCGCTGACATTTTCCTTTTGTAGTTACTTGCTTTGTAAAGAGTAATAGTAAACATTTGAATATCCACATCTCAGCCTTCCACTCCATTGCTTGACTGTTGTTGTTGTTGGGGTTTTTTGGTGTTGGTAAGGTCATGTTCTGCTTTTTGCTTTGTTTCCTTTTTTGAATGGCTGTTAATCCTTTGGGTCACCTGCTGAAAGTGGCGGTGCCCCGAGAGCCTGGGGTTACTAAGGCAGCTCCATCCACCATGCAGCCCTTGTCAGGGAAGCTGGTGAGGGGAGCAGAGCTGTGAGAAAACGTTGCAGCTGGCACAAGAAATCACTGGGAATTGTTGATTCATAGAGTACTATTCGGTCCTTGTCTTGGCGGAAAGGTAATAGGGTTGCTTTTGGAACATCTCCTTCCTTAGTTCTGGTTTTGCTCTGGAGTGAGCCCCACCCAGTTTGGTTTGAGTAGAATGCTGATAAAGCTCCTCAGTTTAGGTCCTAGGATGATTCACGTTGGCATCACTGATGAGCCAGCTGGTGAGATTCTCAGCAACTTGTGAGAACTGCCTCCTTCCCACCCCATCAGCCTTCTGACTCAGGACCAAGCTTTATTTTTCTCAGCAGCCACTCGAGGACAACAGGTCCTCCCAGATTCTGCCCTGGCCTCTGTGACTTCTCCCTAAGGAAGGCCCTTCTCTATCCTAAGGTCCTTTTCCTCAAACTCAAGTTAACTTTGGCCTGAATCGACTGGATGTTTCCTCTTTCCCTACACCAACCTCACCCCAGAGGTTTCTCTGACTCCTAGAAAACCCAAAGTCTCTCTTGCCTTTTTCCTTCTGCCCATTTCAGTTTGTCCAAAACATTAATCAGCAAGGCATTCTGGTTGGTCTGCCCTGCATTGAGCCTCGGCTCCTCCTGACTACACTGTTCAGTTAACATGTGGGGGCCACATGGGCCTGGTGACCACAGTGGCAGGTGCCAATATCACAGAGCCCATCTACCTCGCATAGGATCTTCCAAAAGCAGCTGTTACTTTCTGTTTGAAAGCTTAAGCTCCAAGTAGACCCACTACCAAGTCAGAGTTTCCAGATAGGGGAACTTTTCTGCTTCTCAGCTCATTTGCAAAACAGAGATGCCCCTGGGTGCCCATGCCCCCTCCCGGCCCAGGTAACCAGCTCCGCCAACCCCTTTTTCTTCCCCCGGCATCTCTGATGATTCATCTGTGGGCTACACATCTTCCCCAGAGGAGGACTGTCCTGCAGTGTAGGCTCCGCCAGCACATTCTCACAGGATTGAACAGCATTTTTCACATCTCAGTCTTTCATATACTCTAATCACAATTTCTGTCATGGCTGAGGACCACCTATACTGTTAATTGTTTTTCTTTGAATCAACTCAGATTTTCAACTTCAAATTTACTCCTTTGTTGTCCTAAATAATATCAGCAGTTTGAGGTGCCAGTTATATTTTTCCAAAATACACATTAACTAAATACATAATTATGAGAACTGAGTCCGTCTGGGTCAACATAATACAACGGTTTTTCCAGGAAATCCTTGCCCAGGAAGATAGACTATACACCATAAACACCTTTATTGTTCGCTTCAGGAAATTCCTTCAAGTGACTGTATTCGGATAAATAGTTTGCTTACCTGAGAAAACTGTTATTAGATAGCAGTTTGCTCCTCCACTTACCTTGATGTCCTCTGATTCTGACACATTATGTCATAAACTGTGCCCAGCCCAGTCCATTCTTGAGCTGAAAGATCCACCTTCAACCGCCTGAGCCCAGACCACAAAACCCTATTAATATTCTTCCTGGCACTTTCCTTCTGAGACACAACTGAAACTGTCAGTGGTGGTCTCCGTTTTTGCAGTAAGTCTAACAAACAGCTCTGCATGCTCAAGGGGTGTTTCTCATGGTCTTTCGGGAGCTGACAGTCAGCAACTATGAAATTTAAAATGTTCAGCTAAGTACCACCTAAAATCATCTCATACAACTATGAATGGTATGCATAATGCACATTGACAAACATTCCCTTTAAAAACAAAGGATAAGAGGAAGGTGGTTTTCCCAGACTCCATTCTCCCCTTACCCCCACTGTCATCCCCCCTCCCTCCACATCCTCACACCCAATCCCTCCCTGCCTCCTACAGCTATGAAAGCAGCACACAAACTCAGGAGGGGAAGGCCATTGCCCACAGGTGAGCAGGATGTATTATAGTGAGAGTTATAAAGTAATAAACAGCCCCTGTGGTTTGAAAAGATAGTTAACTTAGAATAGTGGACCACTGATGGAGTCAGTTACATGGTGGCCACTCTGCAACCCAATTTCAAGTAAATGTGGAAATTCACTGTTCCAGGACAGAGCAATATCATAGCTAGGGAGTTGCTTACATGGTATGGTTTGAGAGTAGAATCAGAAGGCTCCTCTGCTCCAAATTTCTTGCTTTTCTCCCATTTTCTGCATGACTCACAGACATTACAGGGTATGAATTTTTAACTTTAACTTAAGGAACATGTTAACTTTAATTTTTTAACTTTAACCTAAGCATCACCTCTCTGGTCCTTTGAAGACATGAACTCTGGGATAGTGTGATAATGACAACCATTGGTATTTATTGAGCATTGTCTTAATCAGTTCCAGCCGCTATAACTGAAGTCCCATAGACCAGGTGGTTAAATAACAAACATTCATTCTCAGGGTTCTAGAGGCTTGAAGTCCAAAATCAGATACAGGTGATCTGTGTCTGGTGAGGCCCCTCTTCCTGGTTTGCAGTTGGCCACCTTCCTGCTGTGCCCTCACTGAGCAGAGAGAGAGAACGAAATCTCATCTCTTTGTATAAGGGACTTATCCCAGTCACCAGGGCTCCATCCTCATGACCTCCTCACCTCCCAAAGACCCACCTTAGGGACCAGGCTTCAATATATGAATTGGAAGAGACATAAACGTTCAGTCCATACCAATCATTTACTATGGCTAGAATCGTTTCAAGGTGTCCGTGTGTATTACATGTTTTAATTCCTAAGGAATGCTGTGAATGGGAGGTACTATTTTCCACAAATTAATGGTGAGGAAACAGGCTTCAGAAGGTTTGATAACTTGCCCAAGGTCACAGCTGCTAAGTAGCAGATCAGGTTACTTCTTCCCCAACATTACCTTGAGGGGATCCATAGCATACAAACGTCTGACGCTGGTGCGACCCCCAGTGTCCCTGCAGTTTGCACAGTCATCTTCTTATTTCCTCATCAGGATACCCACAGGAGGAGGCAAGCTGTGTGTCATTTTTAGCAATTTGTCAGTTCCGCTTCTCCTGAGAGAAGGCTGCCGCAGGTTGGGGAAGGAAGGAGGGGGATGTAGAAAGGGACTGAGAAGAAAGTGAGCTGAAGGGAAGGTCACAAAACCGAGTGGACTCACAGACACAGAGAACAGACTCAAGGTTCCCAGAGGTAGGGATGGTGAAGGCAAAATGGGAAAGGGGATCGAAATGTACAAACTTCCAGCTGTAAAATAAGTAAGTCCTTGGGATGTAATATACAACATGGTGACTGTAGATAATAATTCTGTATCATATATTTGACAGTTGCTAAGAGAGTAGGTCTTAAAACTTCTCATTGCAAGACAAAAAAATTGTCACTGTGTGGTGATGGGTGTTAATTAGACTCATTGTGGTGACTTCTCACAATATATACAAATATCAAATCCATGTGTTGTACACCTGAAACTAATATAATGTTATATGTCAATTATATCTTAATTTTTTTAAGTAGAACTGGATCCTCACTCTTGTCCCACAACCGGCTCTACCCACACGAGGCATTGGAGTTATGTTTGGGTAGTGAGTTCCCCAGGACAGCATCCCACTTCGAGGAGGAAAAAAACCCAAGTGCCCCATGTTCTCTGTAAAATTAAGAAGGTACTACAGAAGCAAGGAAAATACTTCCACTGAGATTTATAACAAATTAAGCATTGTGGGAAACAGAGTAAGAGAGTGCAGAGGTAAGGGTCTCACTGGACTTCCCAGAATGCGAAGAAGAAAGTCCTTTCGCAGTTCAGGCTCATCATAGGTTTCAAGTTGTTTTAGGGATTTTTGCAATTCTAAGATACAAATAGCAAGGGCAGTAAAGGAAGACACGAACTCTTTAAGATGGTGTCTGTGAATTGGCGACTCTTGCTATTCCTGAGATTACTTAGACTGCACACCCACCGTCTGACAGGCACATTGTCTGTAATCACGTCTGTTTCTCACAATAGCTCCTTTGCAGTGAAAATTATCAGCTTCATTTTCATATTTGGATGCTGAGACTCAGAAAGGCTAACATACAGCTAGAAGTTTGTACATAAGAGCTCAAACCCAGGTTTGTCCTGTCCAAAGGCTGGGCCAGATCACAAGGAGGCTTCCACATCAGTCCTACCTTATCCATACATCAAAGAAAAAGAAGACCCTGGGCTGGCAAGCCTAGAGTTCCCACTTATGTGCCTTTCATGCCATCCCATTTACTCTCCCAGGGCATCTTAAATGCCTTTTGTAGAAATAGAGAAGCATGTTTACATACAAGGAAACCTACTTCATTTTAGATACTACAAAGATTTTAGCTTTAGTTTGAATTTTTGGAAAGTAAAGCAGAAGTTTTGAACTTTTTTGAACTTGACCCACAGAATGGAAGCCCTTCCCATCATGCCCTAGTAACACAAATACACACATGTAACAGAAGTTTCACAGAGTAATACTCACTGTACATGCAAAGAGCACTCTGACATTTTAGATTCTAGTCCAGTCTTTCTTGTCTTTCTTTCCTTTTTTTTTTTTGTTCATAGTCTTCCTTAATGATCTTTTTCTGTGCGTGTGGTAAGAACATAAGATCTACCCTCTAAACAAATTTTTAAGTGCACAATACAGTGTTGTTAACTACAGACACAATGTTGTACAGCAGATCATTCAAATTTATTCATCTTGTTTAACTGTGGCTTTGTACCCTTGAACATCTTCCCATTTCTCCCTCTCCCCAGCACCTGGCAGCCACCATTCTTACCCCTGCTTCTGAGTATGTCTTAGATATCACATGCAAGTGGAATCCTACAGAGGAAAACACTATACAGACTCCTCAAAGAAATGAAAAACAGATCTTTTCGTTTCTTTAATGCTGGTCACTACCTGGCATATTGATGTCAGGATCCACTAAGTGTGTCGCTACTGCAGTTCAAAACACTTTGCAAGGGCACTTGGCTTGTTTTTTGCCTAACAGTACACAGCAGCATACTTAAAGGTGATATCGAAGATTCGTGAAGTAAATAGGAAGAGACAGGGAGGGGGACAAAGAGAGATTTTAAATTTTAATTATTGATGGCAACTCGGTGGAAATATTAACACCCTCGTGCATTTTTAATTCTTGAAAAGGAAAGCGATGCCGCTTATCAATGCTGCTTCTTTTTTCCCACTGGCTGAACAGAGGTGATGAAATACCAGGTTTGCTTGACAACCCATCAACTTAAAGTCCAAAGGGAACTAAAACTCAAAGGTTAGTTCATCTTCTGGGTCTCAAATAATACTTGTCAGCTTTCTTGTTAACTAGGGCGAGTCTCCCCAAAGCAAACGCACCGAAGAGCGCAGAAATCATTGGCCACTAGATGGTGATATAGAACAGGAGTAGACCTTTCCTTACCGGTATTACTGACACACAAGTTGATCTATGCTGTGGAATTTGGAAACCCAGTGTTACCCAGTAATTCATACGAATTTAGGCTGAAAGTTTACTCAATGCCCCTGGCATATTTCTGCCTTTTCTTGGAACATCCAGGATTTCAGTTTCATTCTTGCTAACAGGCTGGCATTTGAAATTAGTAATATCAGTGGCAGTAATATTGTGGCAGTGCAGATGAACACCTGCTTAGTAAAGTCAAAGCTATCATAATGTCTGTATTTATTAATAATCGGAAAAGTTAATATATGCCATTAAACTCTTCTTTCTTGCCTCTCTCCCTGTCACATTTAAGAAATACCGCGGATCTTGGGTCATTTTCCTTGTTAACAGTTTCTATATTTCTTAGTTCTATTTATTGTAAAGTCACTGGAAATATTTAATGGACATTTTAGTCTTATTGCTCAACCAGAGAGAATGGTCTTCACAAATGCACATTGGCAAGCTGTTTACCCTGAAAGAACTAACAGGTAATACGTTGGAAATGGATCATAAACACAAGTGCATGCTTTTTGCAATGTGGGAACAGTCTTTTGAAATAATCCCATGAGAGAGAGATTTTTTTGAATTCTCATCAAGGGATGTCATAAGACTTACTTATATTTACTTGGAAGTTTTACTTATTTTCACAGTATTTTTTGACTTAGGTAAAGAGGATATTTACGAATGATTTTTCTCTTGCTACTGTTATATTTATGTATCACTTGAATTTTTACAAATACATATTGAATTTATGATTTTGTTATAAAAATACTACATAACTGTGAAGAAAAATATGGATTTTAGTGTGACATAACCTGGAAAGTTATTACTTATAGGTCAGCTGAATGCTCACATAATTGAACTGTTGTGTAAGTTCATCTTGACTGTGACTTGCTGATTTCGGAACTAACATTTCTGAATTTAGGTCATTTCCACCCTGTTCCTACCTATAATTAAGTATCCTTCTTGAAGTGGAGAACATAAAGAGTTTTTATATTATTTATATTTTTATATTATAATAGCAGTATTGTTCTTATTGTAAAACAATTGGTAAGATAACTGGTGATAGCACCTTCAGTTGTTAAAAACAGCAAAATCAGTATATCTAATATTTTACTCATCTCCAAGCTGCACAGTAGGCCACAGCCATGTGGTGGTCTACAGGTTTAGAAGACCCTTCGCCTACATTAGCTCACTGTATACTGATAGCTGGGTGACATGGGTGGAGGGGCATATCAAGGTTCTGAGATACCATATTCTCCACAGAAGGTCTCACATCTAAAGAGTTACAGAGCCAGTGAAGGACCAACCATGTGACTCTGAGTTCAGGCTATTTGCCTTTCATTTTTGTGAACTTGAAGGCTGCTCACAAGTGCTCCCTGTATGTACATGAGGAAGAAGTCTTTTTAGCAGACATTTAAATTACTGCTGTTTTCTCTCTTTTTCTTCACCTGCATGTGGGAAGTGAGCCAGGAAAGGGACAGGAATGACTCAGAACAGGCTGCGTGTGCCTGTCAGGCTCTTCGCGACCTCTGTGAGTAAGCCAGACTGGTCCTATTGATGGTGAATCCTGATGCCATACTGATTTGTGACATTGTCCATCACCTTTCCAACTGCAGCTCCCTGAGGAATGGCTGTGTGTTCATTCAGCTGGTGAGTATGTATTAATCACCCCCTGAGTGCCAGGGTCTTGTGATAGGTGCTGAGTGCACGGAATGAGCACAGCAGACAGGTTCCTGGCCCAGGAGGAGTTTGACATCTAGCCTGGAGACAGACATTAACAAAATAAGTGCACAAGCAAATCCCTAATCACTAACTTCTCCCGTGAGACAAAAATAAAGGTTTTATGAGTGAGAACAACAGAGTGAGACACAATTTCCAGGGGATAGAGGGTTGTGTCAGGAAGTCTCTCTCAAGAACATTATTTGAGCTGAGACCTAAACAATTAATAGGGATTTACAGGAAACATTGTAGGAACCTTTCCAAGAAGAAGGACTGCCCTATACAAAGGCCCTGAGGTAGGAAAATGTGTTGCTTATTGGAGGAGATGAAGTTCATTTGGCTCAGAAGACTGAGCCCTGTGAAGGTGGTGGGAGAGGGGACAGAGAGGTAGGCAGGGGCCTGGATGGTGACCTTCTTGACAAAATGGAGAATTGCCTATTTTATTCTGGCAATAGTGGCAACCCCTTGATGAGTTTTAAGTAGAGAAGAGATATAATCAGATTTATGTTTTTGGAAGATGACCTTAGCAGCTTCAATTAGATAGATTGGAGTGTGGGCCTCAGGGAGACCAGCTTGGAGGAGCCTGGTCTGGGAACACCACAGTGGGACGGTGGCAGAGAGGTGAAGAGAAAGAGCAACTCCCGGGCTGGGGGTTGAATAGTGTCTGGGAGGATTCAAGAGTCTGTTGTTGAAAAGAGGATTAGGCCAGACCTATCACTGTGGGAAATACCATCCTAGAGGTGGTACCAAAATCCTCAAAAAACAGTGAGACCATCTCAGGAGAAAGAATGCAAGGGAAAAAAGTCAGGCCCAGAACTGAGCTCCAGGAAACTTCTACATTAAAAAGTAATAAAGGAGATTGAGAAAGGGCCACCAGAGAGTAGGAGAAACACCAGGAGCACATGGTGTCTAACAAAGCAAAGAAGAGAATGCCTTTTACCCACATAGCTATAAAACTGGCCTGACTGGAATCTTTTATTTGAGAGCACTTAGATTTCTGGGCTTTCGTAGCAGCCAGATTGGTGCCAGATGTCAGTACCACATTTTTTTCCTAACATTTAATTATGAAATGTTCCAACCATACAGAAAAGTTGAAAGAATTATACAATGACCACTCATGTATCTGTCACCTAGATTCCACAATTAATGTTTTGCTATATCTGCTTTATCACATATCTACCCTTCTAACCATTTCTCTATCCACCCACCCAGCCATCTGATTTTTCAGATGCATTTCAAAGAAGTTTTAGACAGAAGACCATTTCACAACTAAACACTCTCACAGGCAGATCATTAACTAGACTTCAATATCTGTTTATGGTTCTATTTCTTTAGAGGTAAAATTTTAAAAGAATGAAATACCCACATCTTAAGTGTACCAATTGATGCCTTTTGATAAACACATACCCTTGGCACCTATCCCATTAAGTTATAGGACATTACATCACCCCAGAAACTTTGTCACTGACATGTTATCTTTCAGAAAGTACAGATGACATAGGTAAGGAAGTGGAATCCCAGTGAAGGGCTCATGGTAAGGACACAGCAGGTGTCCCTGCCCCTCTGCCTCTGCCAGGGGACTCTGCCACCACTCACACAGATTCCCCCACATTTTCACCAAGATAGAAATAGACATTGAACTCTTCCTCAAAGTGCTTTTGTAAACATTTCACAATCAACCTTTTGTAGAGCAGGACAATGGTGTCCAGGGAGCCAAGTCCAACCCAGGAAATTATAATTCCTCACTCAGAATCATGCTCTGCTGGGGCTGAGCAAGCTTGTGCTGTGGTCCTCTGGTAAAATGGGAACAGTGACCATCTATATCATACTAGTAAACATTGCCTTGGAATTTTAATTTATTAACTAAGATAGGCTTGTGAAAAAACAGTAGAAAGGCTTCACTACCAGGTTGTGAGCATTTGGACTAGTCTGCCACATGCTCCAGCTGCCCCGTTGGCGCCTGGTCCTGGCCTCACTGCTGAGGGCCACGAGGTGCAGGCTTGCCTCAGGGCCATCCTGTGGGAAAGGTTGCTCCTGCTCAGATTTGGCACCAGAATGAGAACTGGAGTTGCTACTAGCTCTTACCCATTCAAATATCTATTGTTAGCAACCCAGAAAGAGACTGTGGGGTTAGTTTATTTGTTTATTTTCTTGTTTTTGTTTTGTTGTATAACTCTGGGCTTTAGGAAGACCACACATGCCACTGAGGTGCTGGAATGAAGAGACGGTTTTGAATCACTCATCTATGCTGGTGTCAAGGAACCCAGAGATGTAAGTTGAGGTAACAGCACCTTTTAAAATTTAATTAAAATATACTTGAGCCTTCTTCCCAGCTCTGTAAGAAGTCTAGTGATCGCCCCAGATTTACTTTTTAATTCCTGGGATTTTACAGACGCATGCTCACTTCTAGTTCCAAAACCCTGCTCTTGCTGAACTCACATCTCTCTTGGGGCTTTGTCTGTGGTCGTCATCTATTTTTCTCCTCCGGGCCAACCCAGACATGGAGTTCTGCCTGTTTTCTTTTATTTTTCCCAAGACAGCTTTCCCAAGAAAAGCCTTGTGGAATCCCATCTCTCTCTCTTTACTCTCTTTCCCTTCTGCTCTCTCAGTGTTCAGACTCAGACTGGTTTAGCTATGACTTGGCTTCCTTGTATTCTTTCATCCATAGCCTCAGGGCCTTACTTTCCACCCACAAGTGGATAATCAAGTTATTTTTCTAAACAAAGATGGTTTTCTAAAAGGAACTCTGATGCAAATTCTTTAAGACATACATATATATATACACACAGGTATATACATATAAACATACATGATACATATATGCATGTACATGTCATACATATATACTGTACAATACATAGAAACATATAAATAATTGCATGTATATAATTAAATACATCATACTGTTACATACAATACAAACAAACATATATACACCCGATGATATACATCTGTGCAGATCTAAACTAGCTTCATATGGAGATGATGAACTTGTTAGCTCCTGTCATTGCGTTGGATTCTTTTCCTCATCTTTTCATTTCTGCATTGACACAGATCCTCCTCTATGACTGAAATGCACTATTTAGTTTAGAACATGGGAGACCAAAAATATTTGTCCAGTCTCTCATTTATTTAATCACATATTCATTCAACCTGTCCTAATTGAGCACTGACCATGAAATACTACACTGGATCCTAGAGAAGAGACGGTAAAGAAGCGAGGGCCCATATCTTTTGAAACTTAAAATCCAGCTTTATGGGCAACACTTACTACAAAATAAAATGTCCTAGAATGCACCATTCTCATCGGAAGAACAGCAAATCAGAGCCAAAAGCTAGAGCCTTGCAGAATACACCAGTGCTGCTGCTTCAGCAGTATAAGCAGGAGGCAAAAAAGCCACTGTGGTCAAAAGAAACTGCTGGCTTGTGGATTTTTTTTTTTATTGACAATTTGCATGCTCTTCTAACAGCATTAGTTCTGCTTAGATGGCAGAGTGGCTGTCATGAGAGTATGAGCTAAGCCTTGTCTTATGCCTGTTTAAAAAAAGAGGTCAAGTAAAATGACTGTAGTAACAGCACGAAGCTAGTTGAAAACCACAGTGTCTTTTAGATGAGACAAAAAAGCCACACACTGGAAATTTTTTGCCCACTGAAAACCCCATGAAGTTCTTTCAGAAACACACAAACAGGCAATTCCCTCTTTTCTCCTGAGGAGTGTCTGCAAGCAAGACAGTAGAACAATTTGGCAGCCTGAGTTCCTTTTGAAGTGAGCGGCAAGAGCTCCCTGAGCATTAAGTTAAAACAGTCAGGAAGCACTCTGAGCTTATCTGTGTTTGCTGAATTGCATGTGCCTTGAAAAGAAGAGATTCCAATTCACCCAGGCCTACACACACTCACAAGTCAGGAGCTCTAGGAACCCAGTCTGGTAACACGCTGGCTGTACTTGGGCTGGTTGTTTTTGTTTCTGCTAATTTGGTTTTAGACTGTGGCAAAGGGGGAAGATGCAACACCGAGACAAGGCAAAATAACAGGAGATGTGCTTATTTTTAACCTCTCACCTTGGCTATGTTTGGGATGAGGGACGTAATCCTTATGTAGCGCTTCAGAATCTCCTCATACAGTACTGCAATTTATAACTAAACTCACACTGAATATTCTACTCATTTAAGACATTTTAAATCTCTTCGGAACAGAAATGAGCAATGAATGAATACATTTTGTACAAATCCATGCCATGTACATTGTAGGATGTCTGTATAAAAGCTGAGTAACTTCATTAAGGCTCATTTGATATCAAAGTGGACCCTGAGTCAGGGAGTGTCAGCCTACATGCTAATAAACGTGGTCTATGTATGGTCTTGATAACTTTAAAAAAATTCAAATGTCCATGGAAGAGTTTACTTACAAATTTAATGAAGAATAACAAGTATTAAAATACTGAAAAGTGATATTCATGTATGCAGAAGAAAAATATGATTGCTTGTTTCCCGGTGGAGTCAAATATGATAAATGACTTCTTTCTGCAAAACCTCCAAAATAGAGGGATACAGGTGTTCACATTTACTGAAGTCAGCTAGACAACACTTTTCTAGGAATTGGTTCTGTGTTTGTTCACATTAAATTAAAGGTAAGTTTAAATTAAATTAAATTTAACAAAATTAAATGTAAATTATTTGTTAGAGGAAATACAAATGGTCTTAATTTGAAAACATTTAGCGGGATGAACCTCGCATGCTGTGGGTAGTACTGAGAGAACTTGTACCTCGGGTTCATAAATTTGCAGTTCTTAATTCTCAGACTTCCCCAAACCATAGAAGAACTGGCCATTCCTGGGAAATGCTGACTTCTCATAGGATGCTCCTTTCTATTCTTTTTACTTTAGTTACAGTATTTAATGAGATTAGGCAATCACAAGATGTACTCTAACTTGAAGATCCTTTAAGAGGATACTTCAAATTCTATAAATTATATCCAGATTTAGTACGAATACTCTGTTTGCCTGAATACTAGAAAAGTCCTCTCCTTGTATGACAGAGGCTGTAAACAAATGCAGAAAGGATGGACTATTGACAAATGATGTTGAAAATATCAATGGTGACTATCTTAGGGCAGTGGGTGTTCAGGTGATGTTTAATGTATTTCTTCATATTTTAAATGTTTGAATTTTAATAATGATCAGGAATAAAATTGTTCACATAATTAGTAAGTTATTGACATTGTAAAAATTACAGTATTGGAAAAACGGCATCCTATATGTTAATAAATAAAATTAAATCCTTACTGAGTGCCCTATTCACAGAAAAGTTACAGAAAGAATAAAGACCAAAATATGTGAAGCGAAAGTTTTATACTTTTAGAAGGAAATATGCAGATTATCTTCATAACCTTGAAGTAAGCAGAATTTCTTAAAGCAAGACAGAAAGAAAATGTATCATAAAGGAAAAGATTTATAAATTTGCTTGTAATTTTTAAATGATGTCAAAATTAAAGCTTAACTTTAAAGCTCAGTTAAAAAATAAGCCATAGCACAATTGCACCTAAAAGAATAAAATACCTAGGAATAAACCTAACGAAGGAAGTGAAAGACCTGTACTCTGAAAACTACAAGACACTCCTAGGAGAAATTAAGGAAGACACTAACAAATGGAAAGGCATCCCATGCTCTTGGCTAGGAAGAATAAATATTGTCAAAATGGCTATACTACCTAAAGCAATCTACAGATTCAATGCAATCCCTATCAAACTACCAACAACTTTCTTCAATGAACTGGAACAAATAATTCTAAAATTCATATGGAACCAGAAGAGACCCCGAATAGCCAAAACAATCCTGAGAAGGAGGAATCAAACAGGGGGAATTACGCTCCCTGACTTCAAGCTCTACTACAAAGCCACAGTAATCAAGACAATTTGGTACTGCCACAAAAACAGACCCACAGACCAGTGGAACAGAATAGAAAATCCAAACATTAACCCAAACACCTACAGTCAATTAATATTTGATAAAGGAGCCCTGGATATACAATGGGGAGAGGACAGCCTCTTCAGCAGCTGGTGTTGGAAAAACTGGACAGCTACATGTAAGAGAATGAAACTGGACTACTATCTAACCCCATACACAAAGGTAAACTCAAGGTGGATCAAAGACCTGAATGTAAATCATGAAACCATAAAACTCTTGGAAAAATACATAGGCAAAAATCTCTTGGACATAAACATGAGCGACTTCTTCATGAACATATCCCCCCAGGCAAGGGAAACAAAAGCAAAAATGAACAAATGGGACTATATCAAGTTGAAAAGCTTCTGTACAGCAAAGGACACCATTAGTAGAACAAAAAGACATCCTACAATATGGGAAAATATATTCATAAATGATGTATCTGATAAGGGGTTGACATCCAAAATATACAAAGAACTCACGCACCTTAACAAACAAAAAGCAAATAACCCAATTAAGAAATGGGCACAGGACATGAATAGACACTTCTCTAAAGAAGAAATTCAGATGGCCAACAGGCACATGAAAAAATGCTCCACATCGCTAATCATCAGAGAAATGCAGATTAAAACCACAATGAGATATCACCTCACACCAGTGAGGATGGCCAACATCCAAAA
>JAQQAC010015530.1:16274936-16299444 GCA_029783875.1 Phataginus tricuspis | reverse complement strand
GAGGGTATTATGCTCAGTGAAATAAGCCAGGCCGAAAAAGACAAGTACCAAATGATCTCACTCATATGTGGAGTATAAGAACAAAGAACAAAACAAAACAAAAAAAACTGAAGGAACAAAACAGCAGCAGACTCACAGAACCCAAGAACGGACTAACAGTTACCAAAGGGAAAGGGACTGGGGAAGAAGGGCGGGAAGGGAGGGATAAGAGGGTAAAAGGGGCATTACGATTGGCAGACATAGGGTGGGGGGGGCACGGGGGGGACTGTACAGCTCAGAGAAGACAAGTAGTGATTCTAATCTCACTACGCAGATGGACGGTGACTGTAATAAGGTTGGTGGGGGGGACCTGATGAAGGGGGTAATTTAATCATCACAATATTGCTCATGTAATTGTAGGTTAATGATACTAAAATAAAATAAATTGTAAAAAAAAAAAAATAAATAAGCCATAGACTAAGAGAAGATACTTGTAACATGTATTACAAAGTACCTAATATATACCAGGAATTAAAATTAGTAAACAACAAAACAAAATCCCCAATTTTAAAAAATGGACAAAAATTATGAATAAGACACAGAAAAGAAAAATCACCAAAATTCACAAAAATATGCTCTTCCTCCCCAAATTTAGAAAAATACAAATTAAATTAGATGTCACTTTATATCCCTTGATTGTCTACAAAACATTTAACTTGACAATATGAGATGTTGGAAAGGAGGTAGAAAATAGGAACTTGCATATTCTACTAGTGGGAGTGAAAATAAATACAAGTACTTTGATATCAAGTTACCTCCAGTAAAGCTAACAATTTCCTTGTAACCTAGTAAGTCTTCCTCTAGAGAAACCTGCAAATATGTGCACAGGAGACAGCTACAAAAGTTGGGAACAATCTAAAATCCACCCGAAGGGTAATGAAAAATAAAGTTTATTTTCCCAAGAACATTAATAGCAGCTTAAAAAATAAACTAGATCTCTGTGTGTTAAGAGTATTAACATAGATAATAAAATTTATACCATTGAGAGGAAAAAAACAGGCTGTGGGAATAACTCAAACAGTATGATTCAAGTTATTTTAAATTTAACAAGCACTGTATACATTGATGATAGGTACATATATAGACAATAGATAGAAATCACATACTTGAGGATACTACTGGGGTTATCTCTGGGGAGGAAGTGGGGAAGGCAATTGAGGAGGGAAGCAAAATGGATCTGACTTTTATCCAAATATTTATTTTACTGTTATTAAAAATTTTACAAAGCATATTGCAAAACATAAAAGTAGTGAACTTAGATGCTTGTTCCACTTGTCACAGACCCTGACCAGCTGACCAGAGTCACAGAGCACCCAGGTTGCCTGAAGAGAGCCTGCAGGGCTCTTGGGTGGGACCCTGGCAGCAGTCATGGGAATGCCCCCTTCAGTTTCTGTTTACAGTCACGATGTGGGTAAAACAACAGTGGATCCCCAGCACAAGAATCAATGATGTCACTCAAGGAGTGCCCACTCTGACAGGCCACCTCATTCACAGTCCCCACAATGTTCCTGGAGTTTCTGGAATAGACACCCATAGTGTGGGGGGAAGATAACAGCTATCAGCCTGAAGGAGATTATACTTAGACAGGACATTGAAAGAATTTGAAGAAAAACTCTGATTGGTATGGGATTGGCCAAATTGGTCTGAAAATATCCCCATCACCTCTCAAAGACTGCCTTTAAACATCCAACTCACACAGCCTCTCTCTGCAAGAGGGACAGATGCCTTATGAAAAAAGGGGCATTTTCTCAGCAAAATTTCTAAGTTTGTCTTTCCTCCTTGCTGCTCTCTCGCCTGCTGGCCATTGGATTGGGGATTCATGCTGGAATGTGTCTTACAAGCTCTATCAGCACCTTTTGATGAAGACTCGGAATTTGACTTGGTCCACATAGTGGAGGTTGTCTAGGAAGACTGTACTTAACCTTGCTACTTACTCTGTGTTAAGCAGGAACTTGAAAACCAAGGGGCAAATACAAATTCCACAGCATAGGTTTATACAATAAAATGTGTTTCCTTTTACAGTGTAACAACTTAGACTTCCAACTGTTAAGTACCAGTTAAGTATCAGTTTTCTGGGAAACAACAGCTCAGTCTGTTTCACTCTCCATCCCTTGCGGGTTGCTGTATCTAATCTTATCCTTTTTGCTGAACTTTTGGGGGCTCTTAGAGTCAGTGTTAGTTTAAGCAAATCTGTGTCAGCTTTAAAAAAACTGGAAATAGAAAAAAGTAAATCTTTGCCAAATCCTTCAGAGATTACTATATTTGCTTATGGTTTACAAACACACTTTATAAAAGCTTTTTGATTAAACTAGAAAAAAGTAATTTATTTAAAAATAAACATTTGTACTTCCCCAGTGTTACTGGGTACCTTTCTGGGCTTGGTTTGGGTGATTATAGCTGCAGCCAGTTGAAGCACTAGAAGTGACCCTATTTTGGGCTTTTGTCATTCAAGAGCTGTAAGGAGTAAGGAGGTCAAAAGGCCAAAGCAGGAGCATTATCACCCCTCTGGTACCTCTCTGGACCTTGCTTGGGCAGAGATGGGGCTTGGTGGGGTGACTTAAATCTTCTCCCAGCTCTCCCGAAGGAAACCAAGCTTTGTGTTGATTTCTAGCTGTTAACAAGTTTCATTTGTCAATATTCTAAAAACTACTGGGAAGATGGCATCATTAAAAAAAAAAGGTTTCTCAACCCAAAGATAAGGCAAGCAGTTTTCTCTTGAGAAAAGTACAACGTGATACCATTCTCCTTTAGATTTCTAGGTCAGTTTAAGGACATTTGATACAAGCATGGTAAGTATTGTGATTAGTCACATTTCTCAGAAGACTCCTCTGCTTTTTGTAACCTCCCCTCCTTTCTAATAGGCCCAATACAAATTTATCTTGATAAGTGTGTCTCAGAAATAAAACACAAGTTCTATGCATTAATTACGACCTGGCGCACCCATAGATATGTACTCTGGTGCTATCTGGCAGATCCCTGGAGAGCAGGGTGATACTCAGCAGGCACTGAAACCCACCCAGCATGCTGGCCACTGGCCACCTTAATGGGTTAGTACTTGAGCCTTGCCAGGAGTTCAACTCTGTGCCCGTCACCCTGCCCCAGAAGGTCATCAGAGCCTCAGATTCGAGCTCTTCGCACACCCTATCCCAGCCGGTCTCAGGCCTGAGCAGACCAAACCCTAGTCAGGAAGCATCTGAACTCCCTACCCATCACCGTAGATTCACTGCGAAGTCTCTGGTAGGGAACGCACAAGCTGGCACCCGGGACACATCTCTTATTTCTCCCTGGCCTCCCTTCCGCCAACACCCGGGTCGACTATAGGCGCATGCGCGTGCACGCTGTTGTTCTCGGGATGTGCCCTTCCTGCTCAACATCCCCAGGCATGACTCAGTCGCGCTGCTTCCTCTTTCCTCTGTCTGGAATGCATCATTTTCAGCAAAAGTGTTTGCCTGGTACAGAGAAGCACCATGACTAAGAAAGGCTATGATAGGGTTCCTTGATCATTCGTGTTTCTTGGACACCATGACCTTCTGTGTTCAAAGCCAGTTCTGGTTGGAGCAGCAAGTGTGGCCTCGGGTTTGCCCTGCTTCCTCAGCCACGAATAATACTTACCCTGTACTCCCACTTTACAGTGCACCGTGAAAATCCTTCCACAACTTTGTGAAGGAGGAGGCATTATCTTCATTCTTCTGATGAGAGACTGAGCTCAGAAAGGCTAAACAACTTGTCCAAAGTCAGCCTCCCAGAAAACTGATTCCAAAGTCCATGCTCTTCGCTATCTCCACAGCCCTCATCTTAGACTCATTTCTTTTTTGTTTCTGTTTCCTGAGTCCATGTGTTGTTTTGCATCAGTGCCAAAGTCTCTCTAGGACTGGGGCCCTTCTTTGTTCCCTGAGCCTCAGAGAATGGAAGGCTCCTTCAGACCCTGACTGAACACCTGAGCCTAGCTCCCTGCAGACAATACCCCCTATTATGGCCTGGCTGCCTGGATAACCAAGCACGACCCGAATTCACCATCACTGAGCTCTCCCACCTGACAGGTTACTGGACTCCTGCAGTGGGATCTCTGAAGCCAACTGCTAACATAAACTATAACCTCTTGTTGCCACCCCTTTTGGCTACTGTCCAGGAGCCTGATTTTCTCGCAGCACCAGCACCTGGAACTTCATCCCCAGTTTTCTCCCCACCCTGGGGAGCAAGTCTGCAATCAAGTCCTGCCCCTCCCAACCTTCTCCACTGCACCCCACTCTACCAAGTTAGATCCTGAGGCACTTGAGCAAGACAGCCTCAGCGGGACCAGTGCAACAACACTCGGACATAAACCCCCTATCTTCGTTTATTCGTCCACTAGGGTCTTAAGTTGGGTTTCCCCCGAAGCCCACTTTGAGAAAAGGTTCGAGTCCAGGTAGTCTACCCTGGGGTGACCCAAGGAAGTGTTATTGAGTGAGTCACCCCTGTGACTACCTGGGGTAGTGCCACTGGGGAGCTTTGGAGGGTAGCACAGAACACACGTCAGTGTCATCCCATGGAAAGAGGGCAAGGATGCCTGGGGGGTCTTCCTCCCATTCACTTGGTCCTTGGCTGAGGGCTGCACCTGCACTGCTGGCTGAAGCCCTCAAGGGGAGTTGTGGGTGCTTGCAATATGTTGCTTTAGTTTATACTGTGATGGTGGGTACCTCGGGATTACAGAAAAAGCATAGGCAGCATCCGCTGTAGTCAGTAAATAATACTCAAAGCTGTTGTATTAGTGATCTGGAAAGCCTTCAGAGGAAGTACACAGAGTCACAATGACTATTACCTATTGACGTCTTCCAGCGTTTCGTATGTTTATGTTGGCTCATGAGTTTTCACCAAAGCCCTATGTTGGACTGCTGTGGCAACTCCCCACCTCACCCTGTCTCAAGTACATGCACCAGAATTCTCAGGTCTTTCAAGAAATTCAGAGATCTTTTGTGTGTTTTTTGCTCTTTTACTAACTGTGAGGATGTAGTTGATCATTCATACTTAGTGAGCCCTCCCCTTCTATGAAAGGGCATGACTAAGTGCTGCGAGAGAGCGCTAAATATATAATACCCTTCCTGCCCTCAAGGAACATGGCATCCAGTTGGGCAATTACAATATTTATCATAATTCTTCTTTTCAGGTGGCATATGGGTAAGAACTAAAGGGATAGAGTTGCTCAAGAGCTTCCAGCTGAAAAATCTGTAAGGACAGAAATCAACTTAGCTTGGGATTAGAATTAAAATGCCACAGTCATGGAATCGAGTCCCTAATTTAAACCTCTGCCAGTTCACTGAACATGGCATTACTGGTGACACTGTGTTGTAGTCAGTGTTGTAACTCCGGCTGTACTGTCAATTCCTTAAGAAGAAGGATAACTTCCATATTAATTATCTATTGTTGCATAACAAATCACCCCAAAACTTAACAGCTTAAAACAAGATACATGTATGATTCCACAGTCTCTGTGAGTCAGAAATCTGGACGCAGCTTACCTGGATCCTCTTTCTCAGTCTTTCATGAGGCTGAAATCAAGATGTTGGCCAAGGCTCAGAGCTTGGGGAGGCTCAACTGGGAAAGGATCTGCTTCTAAGCTCAGTGATTGTGGCAGGATAAAGTTATACACAGACAGGTAAACGGCAAGAGAACTTAAAATCTAGGTTATCTATAGAGGTTGACCAGCAAGGATCTAGGCACTGCATGTACTCTGGGGAATAGCACCTCACAGAGATTTCAAGTTGGAGTTCAGCAGAAGAGTGGATCCATGTGAAAATTAGGTCAAAACTCCTTCTTTACACAAGACCAGCTGTAAGTTTCTGTAAGCCCTTAGAAGTCTAGGATTGCAGTGGGTTTTAAGAATGTGTTATTCTTTACATCGGGTGAAATGCTGGTTAAAAAGAAAGTCCTTTTACTCAGAGAAATCAATTCTTGGTCTCAGGACTGATAAACATTCTCTCCTTCCTCCCTCTCTTTCTCATTTCCTCTATTTCAAGGAAGAGTGATTTCCTAATTCTACACACATAAGATATTTGTGGAAAGTCACAAACATTACTGGCCAGTTAAGCCTTATTATTTTGTTTGGTGATTTAAACCATGCATATTAATACTAGCATTCCTTAGATGTTGATGGATGAGTAAGAATCAGACTGTGTACTTTGAAAGAATGACAGGGGATCCCAAGAGCTACAAATTCTGCAAAACAAATCCCTTGAGTAAATAATGGAAAATGATAGTTTATTTTAAGTCCTTTGAAAAGTTGAAAAATGATGTAGAAGGAAAGGGCTCATCTGTTCTGTGTCAGCTTTGACCTTTGACTATATAAACACAAGAAATGCATGAGCTGGAACTAGGAAATAGTATTACTTCTCTACTATCCAGATGAACAAAACAGATCTTCCCATTAAGTTTTACAGAGATGTACTACAGCACCATTACACAGAACATTATATTTATAATTGATTATTAAAGAAGAAGGCAGCTGTTAAGATCTTGGCAACTTCAGGAACTTTTTCTAAATCTGAAAAGTGAGGAGATTGGGCCAGATCTTTTCTAGTCTTTCCTGTTCTAGAATGCTGATACCAGGACTCATCAAATCAGGCTGTCTCAGAATCCATACAATTCCTGTCCTTCTACCACCCTGATGCCCCAAAATCTTTTTATCTTATTCTTCACATGTCATCTTGACAGTCACACACAACAGTTAACACATATCAAGTGTGCCAGTCCCAGCCAAAAGCATCTCACTTGTAAAGGAGGAGGAAGGTGCCAGCCCCAGCATCGAGGGCCTGTTTCTATGCTCTGAAATGACCTGGTAGGAAGTGGGTCCCAGAGGAAGCAGGGGAATGTCTTTTCTAACCTTTTATTAACAGGGTCAATTCAGAAGTTTAGCTTTTTGCCACCTTGACCTTTTCACTGCTTTTCAACAACACTTATCTTTCACTTCTTCCAAGTAAAAACTTATCTCCAAGAAACTCTATTTATGGCAAGTTCTTAAACAGCCTTCAAGTGTCAGCCTGACACTAACTCCCCCAGTGAGACTTGGCACTTCTTCCTCTAGCTCCCGTTTCATCTGGCACACACGCTCTTGTTACAATCATTTCCCTGCAGGGTATAAGTTCAGAGTGTAAGTCCTCAAAAGGAGCAACAGTCTTTTGCCTTTGTATTTCCAGAGCTCTAGTGTTTAGCACATAATAGGGGCTGAAAATGTATGTTTACAGCACAGGAATGAATGAAGGTCTTTCCTGACTTATTTCTCCCTGCTCTGATCACTCTTTCATCTTAGGCTATTTATATCACACCACACAAGTAGATCAACTACTGAGCAATGTAATTTTTCTTAGTCAAGGAATCTTTTATATGAGAAAGATGAATTGACTATTTAAAGAAACCTCATATGAATCAAAGAAGATACAAATTCAGATATGCACAGGGATTTTAAAGAGCAGCGTCATGGGAAGGAGTCCAGAGATGTTTCTGCTGCCTAGAATTAAAACTGCCCAAAGAGCCTCAGAACTGGCTCACTTCCCACTTCCCAGCCCACACTCACTGATGCCCTAAATGAAAACCTGAATGAAGATTAACAGCAGGAAAAGGAATTACACTCTAATGAGGTTTTCATCCACTGAAAAGGACAGAAGAGAAGTATTAATGCTTTCCTTTTTATTTTTCCTTTGTTAATCCATTTCTCAAAATGAACAAAGCTTCATTTTTCTTGTAATAAAAATAACACATGTTCATTGAAATAAATTCAGACAATACAAAATGTATAAAGAAAAAAATGAAAATTCTAATTCCATCACCCAAAGAACTTTTACTGACATTTTGATGTGTACCTTTCCCTATTTTTTTCTATGCACATACAAAAAGTGTGGTCATATTGCCCATGTTTTGTACACTTTTTAAAGTTAAACTTAACATATCATGGGCATTTTCCTTTACAATAAGTAAGGATTTTCATTGCTATTTTTAAATTTGCAGAGCAACATCCCATTGTATGGCCTCACTGTAATTTGTTTCATCAGTTCTCAAGGGATGACAAGCATTTACATGCTTCCTGGATTTTCAGTATTATGGCAAACACTGTGATGAATGTATCTGTACATGCAACTTTGTAGACTTTTCCAGTTATTTCCTTAGGATAAAGTCACAGAAGTAAAATTGCTGGGTCAAAGGGTTTGCATATAAAGAACTTGAATACACATTGTACATCACCTTCTGGAGAGGCCGAACCTACTTATGTTACTATTATCACTGGCTGAGTGATTGTTGGTCACACATTACCAACACCAGCAGTTAGCAATCTTAAAATATTGTCAATCTGTTAGGCAAAAATTACATTCATTGTTGTTTAATTACTTTAATTACTTGATAGAGAAGCATTGATAAAAATCTGAGAGAAAATTTCACTTGAGCCAAGGAGCCAAAACAAGTGACCTGTATCTACCATGGCTTAGGTGACATTCTGCTTATTTTTTTTAAATAGTCTGTTCTCCAAGTCTGTATAGTTAAGTTACTGGCAATTTTGGTGTTTATAACCCCTTTTGGTCCCAAGTATCCAAGGTTAACTTGAGAAGAATTTGGAAGGATCATGAAGTTATTCACTATCCTTCCCTGCCCCCGCCTCAGTGTGAAAAAGCATGAAACAGGCCTTCAGTGTACCACTGTGGCCATATCATCTTCTTGACATCCTCAAATTTCCTGCTTTAAATATTTTCTTTTCCATCTCTCTTTAAAGCTCTCTTACTCATCCAGCAGTGACCTTATCCTTTTTTTCCTCTTCCTTTGAGTCTTCACTTTATAACAACTGGCTCTTAGTTCCTCTTCTTCCTCGAAGCAGGACTGGGCCTGCATTTCATGTTATTCATCAGAAAACCAGGTGAGGGCCAGTAAATACTGTTAGAGGGGGCATGTGAGAGGCAGAGTACTCCATGATTCCCCTGAGGCTGCTTTCATAAGCAGGATGTCAGCTAGGATATAATTATAATTTAGAACACCTGACTAAAGTGTTCCACAGATGGAGTGGACCACCTTGGTAGATATTGGAAAGAACTGTTTGCCAGGAGCCATGTTAATCATTTTCCATAAGATGAATGATTTAATGTTCTAATTATACTTTCAGAAATCAAGGACCAAGGCTTTACAGAATCTAATAAGTGATGAGGTTAGAATTCAAATCCAAGTCCCTCTGATTACAAAGCTCATGTTTTCATTTTACCACATCCTCAATAGAGTCTATTTGTGATGGCATAAAGGGAAAAGAAAGCATAGGCCTGGCAGAGCCAAAGTTCCCACATCTGGTCATGCCCCTCCTAGATTCCCTGGTCCCAGACCCCCACCCCCTGTCCCCCAAAGCCAATCTTGCATTAAAAGATTGACCACTATAGTTAGGACAATTCTCTGGGCTTATTGGTAGTAGCATTAACTTTGAAGAGTGGAATATACCTACTAGCCATAATGTTCATTATGTGAATGTAATCAAGCCAATTTCAATAAAGCCTATAGGGTTAGATCACTAATATTTGAAATTACTGACATTCATGTTGTTCTACATGGCTTTAAGAGTGGGAGGAACAGGGATTTTCAAACAGCCCCACAATTCTATCCCAAGGACGCTGAGCAGAATAGTTGATTGTGCTAGGTTACTTTATATGTGGGGTGGATCTAGAAATGAACTCACATTACTGAGTGAGAGAGAGATTAATTCTAACATTTTCACTTGAGAATTATTTAGGTCCAGAATAAGCCAAAATCATGCTGGATATTAGCAAATCTTTTGGACTAGTGAACAGAGTGGTGTCACACTTACTGGCAGTTGGATAGCTGTTGAACATAAAAGCATTTACTTTCTGTATCATCTTTGAGAAAGTAATGGGCTAGACATTCTCTTAATTCTGATCCTTCATATTTTAAACATTACTGTTTGCACTGTTTGGTTCTGCTCCTAGGTAACAGAAGTTAGGGACACCTGCTAAGTCCTTGCCTAGTGTTAGACACCAATGAGATATGTACACCTTCTCTAAGGACTGTGAACATCAAAAGATGCTACTCTACTATGGAAGATCACAAGCTAACATTCATTGAGCACTGTCTCTATGCTAGTACTTTAAAAAGAACTTTACAGGTGTAAACTCATTCCATTCCCATAATAGAGCTACGAGAAGGACACTATTATGAAGCAGAAGCTTGGAGACTACCTTGCCTGAAGTCACACAGCTAAAAAGCAGTAGAGACGGGGTCTGAGCCAGCAGACTAATGCTAGAGCCTCTTTAACTACCATGATGGATATGCCAATGAGATAAAGAAATTGGCTGCAGGAACATCTGGGACCGGTAGAAGGTAGGAGTTATTTTTCTTCTGTGGAATGGTGTCGTCTGCATATGCTACTTGGATCTGCTGCAGCCATCTTGTGACCAAAAGAGTCACAGTTGACTGACAGTAGAACTATGTAAGGCACTAAAGTTTCTGCAGACATCCTTGAGTAAGTGAATTATCTAATCTTGGAACTGCTCTAAGTCAGGAATTCTTTTCTTGTGAGATCATGAACCCAATACTGTTTAATCTACTTTAGTTATGTCTATTACTTGTATCAAAAACACTCTCACTGATGACCTTTCAGAGAGGCCAAATATTTGCACCACGTGCAAGATTTTCATTCAGTTAACAAATACTGAATGCCTTCCACATACCAGGTACAGTACAATTTGTTGAACCAAACAGGTTGGAAGGCAGCAGGTTTCTGCAGCAAGGAGGTTATAATCCAGTGGTGATTGTAGTAATGAAAGTGGAGATAGGCATTTTTAGGGAAGGTATTATGAGGACTAATCTAGACCAGGAGGTCAGGGAAGGTCCTAATAGAATCCAGGAAAGGCACTCATATCAGATTCAAAGAATCCATACAACATCAGTCAGTATCATCCATTTCTAAGTTTGTATCTACTTAATTTGTGATATATTTTGGTTTTAGTTGTGTAAGAACTATAAGAATAGTGTTATGTAAGTTATAGTGTTGGGTATATATAAATTTAGGTAATTTTATAGCAAAATAATTTAAATCAACATTGAGGCCCAGAATATTTTCCCCCTTTAAAGAGAATACTGAAGTCAGTTGAGAAGCAGGCTAAGATAAAAGCAAAGGAATGAGAACCAAGGCATTTGGTGTCAATTTCTAGCTCACTGGCTGACAGCCCTCTGTGACTTGAATTCTATACTTCGTAAAATATGATTCATAAGGAGTTGCAATGGAATATTTTAGAGGTTTTCAATTAATGAAGGCTAAAATGTGAAAATTCCTGTACTGCTGAGAACGTTCCATAAATCACTCACAAGTTTAGCAAAGAAAATGGGCAAAAGGGAAGGGGTGGGTATAGGACATGACACACAAGAAAAAAGGGCAGTGACGGGAAAAATCAAGAGGTAGTGTCTGGTAAGCTCTCCACAGCAGTCTCCACAGCAGGAAACAGGGCTGTGCACACTATGTTTGTCACTGAATAAACACTGTTGGAATTTCCAAAGATGACCAAACAAACATCAAGAAGTGGCTTTTTATTTTTAAGTTTTATTATGGAAAATTTCTAACATGTACCAAAGTGCCGACAACAGTCATAAGAACTACTACACAGCTTCAACAGTCATCACTTGTGGCCAATCTTGTTTCATTTCTATTTCCCACTCTCCATTATTCTGAAGCAAATTCCAGATATCATACTACTTCACCCAAAATACCTAGACACAAATCTCTAAAGCAAAAGAACGAGAATCAAGGCATTTGGTGGCTATGCCTAATTCACTGGGTGGCAGCCCTCTGTACCCTCAGTTCTATAATTTGTAAAATAATGATTCATAGGGAGTTGCAACGGATTATTTTTAAAAAGGAACCACAATAAAACAAGAGGTGCTCTCCAGGAGTGTGGCTCATTCATAAATCCAGGTCGGAGTGTCATTCTCACGCAGTCCAAAGCACCGTCCAAGGACGCTTCCTTTCAAGGATGGGACGCCAGCCGCCGCCCAGCGGGCCCAAACGTTTAAATTCCTGGGAGGTCGCAGGCTCGTTCCTCTCCGCGGTAAGTCTCCGCCCACCGGCCCCAGCAAGCCCCGCGCGCCCCCGCCGCCACGGCGTTAGGAGCGGCGCACGGCCCTGGACGACCTACGCCTGGGCTCGGGAGCGCGCACGCCGAGCGTCCCGGCTCGCTCGGGATTCTCGGCTACGGCCGCAGGGAAAAACCTACGGTTTGGTCCGCCATGTTCCTCTCCGCGGCGCTCCTGGCCCGGGTGGCTGGCCTCACCGCCCAGTGGGTAAGGAGGTTCGGAATGAGCCCGGGCACCGCCGCTGCCCTTCTCCCACTCTCCGTGCCTCCTTTTGTTGTGGGCACACGAGAGCCCTGGGCTCTGGATGTGCCTGCAGGCGGCAGCAAGGACACTGCGGCCTTCGCCCTCTACCCAGGGAGGCCACTGCGGCGCCACCGCGAGCTGGGAGCTCCGAGGGAGGGTCGGCAGATGTGGCTGCGCGAATGCGGGGCCTCCCCCACGGGACTGGGACGTTTACGCCTAGTTCAGTCAAGGGGAGAGTGAAGGAGGGGCCTCTCGGTGGTCTGTTCTGTGCTGTTTCTCTATAGCGTGGAACAGGCCTGTCCTGAAGTGGTCTAGATCTGTCTCCGAGACCCTAGTCCCCGGAGGAGTCACCTTGCATATGAAACCTGGGGAACGTGTTGCTCTCAGGTTGCAGTGTACTGAAGAAAACTCTGGAATTGTAGCCTCTGGCTTGCTTGTGAAAGCTTAATAGGAGTTTCCTTAAGCCAAGAGGGGGGTGACCACTGTTTCATTTACTGCATTTGTGCTTTGCATATCGGAAAAGTTCGGTAAATGATCGTATCAAACTTAACTCGTGAAAGAACACCATAAATACTGCACCCAGCAGGTTTTAGAGCTGGAATGATCTTTTGAGATTCAAGTACATCTCATTATAGTAAAAAAATATTGCATCTCGAGAGGTTGAAACATTCGTTCAAGTTAAGAATGTATTTCTAGAAATGACGATTGCAACAATAGGGCATTTACTGGAAAGAAAGAAGCCTTTTTTTCCTAGTACTAAAATAGAAAGGCTGAGTCAATCCTCAGCAAAGGAGAGGGAGTTGGTGCGTATTAGTATAGAATGAGTTCAGGGCTTTCACCGCCTTTTCTAAGCTTTGTGACTTTGGGTTGTTTTTTTGTTTCCTAAGTTGTAAAATGAGAATATTCTAGTTTGCAGAGTTTAGTCTTCAAGTGAACATTGAGGTCTTGTGGGTCATGTGCTGCTGGGCGCCAGGTAACAATGTGGATAGTAAGGGTAGGTAACATTTGGTGACTGCTTTTCTGTGTGCAAAGCACCGTGTTAAATATTTACATTCTAAATCTCATTTACAAGGTTGGTACTATTATTCCCCCATATTACAGAAAAGAAACAGATTTAGAGAATCTCTATTCTTGTGGACTTAATAATCTCACTTAAGGAACTTTAAGGTAAATGTCATACTGTGCAGAAGTACAGTATTATGAATAGGTCATTGAGTTTGGTTTGAAGGTGGTACAAGATTTTTTTCTGGAGGCAGTACTAACAGTTTGGGGTAGGATCAGAGGATATTCTAGGTGGAAAGGATAAGATAAAAGACTTTTGATAGTTGGCAAGGAAAAGCTTGGTGCCTATGAGGACCCTCAAGCAGTGTTGCTGGACTCTTGTTGAAGGTAAAGTGCCAAGATGAAATAAGGTGGGCAAGGCCAATATACCTTGCATGCCATGCTAAAGAATTTGACTTGATATTAGAGGTAGGAGGGAGTCAGTGAAGGATTTTTGAGGAGCAGACAGACTTGGTCAGTTTTCTGTATGGGATGGATAACTGGATGGAACTGAGGGTGGAATAGGCTTGGAGCCAGAGGCAGGGAGACCAAATAGATAAGAAGCTCTTGCAGAACCCCAGATGAGAGTTGATGAGGATCAGATCTTGTCTGCTAGTAGAAAGGATAGAAATCAGAGTATAGACAGATTTTAGTTTCGTCTATTTTTGAAGCAAAGGGGTTAGAGGTATAAATTGAAAAGCAGTTTTAACAATGAAAACAGTAACTTTCAGGTAGTGGAAGAAAATTTTAATCAAGTTTTATGTTAGTTTCTTCAACCTTTTTTTTCTTATTGAAAGTGTTGCCTGGTATGTAGTGTGTGCCCAATAAATATTTGTTGAGTTGATGAATAAGTTGAATTTTTTTTGTTCATTCTTCCAATTTTATTGAGAAATAATTAACATCTCTATGTAAATTTAAAGTGCACAGCATGATGGTTTGATTTACAAGGTTAATTTTCTATTACACAATACAGTGTAGGAAAAACATAATCTTAAGAACAGCAAATAAAACAGTTCATAAAATAAAAATCACCCATAGTCTCATTAACCTGGAAATTACCAAAATGTTAAATGCTTTTGTTAACAGATTTGTAGCCTGGTTTTTCCCATGATACATTTTGATCAGTTTTCCTTCAGTAAACATTTTCACACTGTCATTTTTAATGCTGCAAAGTATTCCATTTTTAGGATATTCTATAACTTACATAACCAGACCTTTCTTTTTACAAATAGTGGATATCAGAATGACCTAGCAAAAATCAGTAAAAATTTTAAGCAAAGAGGTCCCACTGATAAAGTTCCTTCCCTAAAAAAGAAACATTTAAAGAAACCATTTACATTTTTCAAAGAAACTTACTATTTCTGCCAGTTTTTTCCAGCTCATCATTGCTTTAAAACTACCAGAACTTGGTACTACTGTGTCTGGAAGTGCCTGGAAAGCACTAGTTGTGTGACCTTAAACCATATATCTCTCATTTTCTTCTCTGTAAAGTGCACTAATGCCTTACTGAGTGATTATCAAAAATTGCCTAAGGAACTATGGAGCAAGAGAAACTCAGAATAGGCCTGTTTGCTTCTTTCTTTCAGTAATTGCCCATGGCACCATTTTACAACTCACCACTGCCTCACTCTGAAGCTGCTACCTACCCACTACCATTAGTAGGGGTAAGAGGGTTGTGGTAGTGCTTTCAAGGACTCCGTTTTCAGTTTTAGAATTTTCATTTGGTATTTTTTTATAGTTTCTATTTGTTTTTTTTTCATGCATTGAAGAAATTTTTCCATTATGTCCTTAAGTATGGTTGTAGCAGCTCTGAAGCTGTTTGGTAATCTCCATGGATTGTCAAATTGTCTGTTTTCTTGAAAATGGGCTGTAGTTTCCTTTTTTTGTTGTTGGTATGTTGAACAATTTTGCATTGTATCCTTGACATTGTGAACAATAGGTCACACAGCCTCTAGATTTTAATTCCTGCAAAGAGTGTTTGTTGTTTTTGTTGGAGCCAGTTAACTTAATTGAACTCAAACTGCAATCCAACCTCCTTGTGGGCAGCAGCTCAAAAACTGGCTCAGTTCTCCCGGCACAACTGCTTGGAGTTGGCCCCATGTGCATGCATGGTTTGGGGTCAGCCACAGATTTGGGGACTTCTCTCTGGCTTTTCCTTTTCTCTGATTTCCCACTTGCCCAGCCTGTGGTTGTCCCAGACTCTTCTGTGGTTCTTCAAGCTGTTAAGGCTGCAGGTTTTCTCTTGGAGTTTAACTGTCCAGCACAGGATAGATTGAAAGAATTAAAGAGAAAAACAAAAAAAACCCCACCTCTCGTTGACTGCTTCTAAGTATGGGTTCCCCCCCAACCCCCTGTGTTCCCAAAAATGCCTTGTTTGTTTTTTCTGGAATACCTTCAGAAAGTTTTTTGTTTTTTGTTTTTATTTTTAAAAAAACATTTTATATTTTTTAGAGTTTACAGTTGTTACCAGTGGTTTGGCTCGATAATACCTACTCAGCCATACTAGCAGTAGAACCTTCTGTGGGGGCATTTTCCTTTGTAAACTTTAAGCTTTATAGAATGAAATGTTTTCCCATTAGGGATTCTTAAACATGATTTTGCAATGTGCCGGGTATCTTCATTTTGGCTTAAAGTCTCTAAAGGAGTTGTTAAAAATTAAAAAGTGAGGGGGGAGATTTTCTATTGTGGTAACAAATTACCACTAACTTGGTGACATAAACACAAATTTAGTATCTTGTGATTCTGGAGGTTAAAAGTCTGACCTGGGTCTCACTGGGCTAAAATCAAGGTGTTGGCAGAGCTGTGTTCCTTTCTGGAGACTTTGAGAGATAATCTGATTCCTTGGCCTTGCCAGCTTCTAGGAGCTGCCCTTTCTTGTGGTCTCATGGCCCCTTTCTTCTACCTTAAAAGCCAGCAAGGGCAGGTCAAGCTTTCACATCACATCACTGACTGCTTCGGTCATTTGTCACAATTTCCTTCTCTAACTGCTCCCTCTTCCACATGTTCAGGGCCCCTGTGATTATCTTAGGCCTACCCTGATAATCCAGAATAATCTTCCTGTATTAAGGTTAGCTGAATAGCAACCTCAATGCCATCCACAATCATAGTTCTCTTCTGCTGTTATACTAACATATGCACAGCTTCCCAAGGTTTAGGATGTGGGTATCTTTGGGGCATATTATTCTGCCCGCCATAGCCATGAGTGGTTTAGGGGAAGAGAAAACACATTTTTTTAAGTTCATTCAGTGAGGTTCAGGAAGCCATATTGCACACTAAAAATTCAGATCTTTATATTGGAGATCTGAACTCGGTCTCTATTTCAAAGACACAAATAGCTGAACTTCCTGTCTCTTTGGGCTCTGTTTAATACCAAGCCAGTATATTTTGGATAATAAGTTTTAAGTTATTTGTCCATATTGGTCTGGTTTTCTATTGAGAAATTTTGACTCACCACTTTTGGAGTCAGTTCAGGAAGCATGTTATAAATCAGTTGTAGGAAATTTCTTTTGTTTAACAAATACTAAAAGATTTAACCATGTTTAAACACCTCTTGCTTTGCCTTGTTGGGGGAGAGGAAAATAACTGTGTGAGATTCTCTGCAGAATCTTACCTGATTTTGGAGGTGAGACATAAGATTCCCAGACAAATATGCCAAAATTACACAGTAATTTTACACTGCATTCGTTTGCAAGACCTGTTTCATTTTGTTTTTTTTTAATTGCCTTAAGTTGCTTCTTTACTGATGAAAATTGGTATGTATGGTGACAAACTTAACAGGCTCTGTAACAATAGAAGGTGTGCCAATGTGGGCAGAGGCTAGGGAAGTAATTTCACTGTGCTTAGGGTAAAGAGACAGTGCAGAGGCTTTAGAAGGGTAAGAGGAAGAGGTTACCTTGGACGTGCTTTATGAGTGGGAGGTATTGTGTGACAGGGTTGTGTAGCTACATGTACAAGGATAGTGTGGCAGTATGGACAAGGAATAACCAGTTGTGGAAGACAAGGCAGGAAAAGATCACAAAGGCTTTGGTAAGTCATTCCACAGACTTTAGATTTTATTTTTTAGGCAGTGATTGATCTTACATAGGTGAGTAGCATAATCATATTGATTCTATTTCCCACCCCCCTCTCCCCCTATTGTAATTTTAGGACAGAATCTCTGAAGACTTAGAGAAGGGTGAGATGGGAAGGCAGGTACCAGTAAAAGGTTATTGTGGTAATCTAGGAAAGAAATGAGAAGAGTTTGAACTGGGATAGTTGCAGGAAACACAGAATTTAAAAGTTGTTTAGGTAAAAAGGGTAGGATTGAATTGACTAAATAGAGAAAATAAGTGAGAGAGGAAAGAGGACTTGGGATGTTGTTCATGACATGCCTTAGGCCACTGTGTCTAAGGACTAATGTTGAATTACCAGGGGGTTGAAAAAAATTTTTTTGTTACATCCTTTGAACAAGGTGAAGAATAATTTTTTTTTAAATAACAGCACATTGAATTAAAGAAACTAAAATGTAAGCCCAAAATGACATTTCTCTGCATAAAGAACTGTTAACAGGTTCCCTTGGGGATCAGAATAGTAGGCAACTTTATTTGATAATTTTAGAGGTAAAAAGGTTTAGAGCCTGCCTGTTGGTATAAGTATATGACAAATCTATGAATTCTTTTTGTGGAGAAGCACCTATTTGGGATTAAACTGCAGAATTACATAGATATAATGGTTAGTGGAAATAGTTTAGTTTTATCAGGGTAGTAAAAGTATGCATCTTGGAAAATTTGGAAATTTTCCTTATAAGTTAAGGGTCCAAGCCATGAACTGCAACCCAGAAGAGTGATATTGTTAACATCTGTTTAAGGTACTGATGTGTAAAATAAAGACATTATAATATTCAGAAATAGCCAGTAAGTTATTAGAAATAATCAGAACATAATATCATCCTGGTCTTACCCTATTTATAATGTGCAGAAAATACTGCACACAATTTTTAGTCCTTTTCACCTCAAAAATAGTATAATGTAGAAAATGTCCAGAAAATGGTAACTAAAATCCAGCAAGTGTTTGAGCTACTGTATGAGGTTAGGTTAGACACAAAAAAACTGCCTGAGAACAACAAGGTTCACAAAGGGGAAATAAAGAGTAAGTCACAAAGAGGAGAAAATGGGTAAAAAGGCTTGTTAACTCAATTACAAAATAAGAGTAGTTGCTGTTTAAAGGAAATACTCGTTAATTAAAGGAAGGCAGTTTTGTACCTAAGGTGGTATTATGGTAGTACCATGAAAAATAAATCACATAGTTTGAAAAGTACAGATGTCATGTTTGGATGGCTGCATTTCTAGTGATGTGTAGTACATGTCCTTAATATCTTGAGCTCTGGAGAAGGAAGCTCCTTACTATCACTGACTATTCCTTAATATCTCTCAGTGTTCCCAAAGATCATGGATGAAAAGAGATCACCTAGCATTTGTTATTGGAATCATTAATATTTTGAAGATCAAAAAAATCTATGAATTATGAGCTAGGATATAAATACCATATACCCTAAAGCAATAATTCCCAAACTGGATCAGAAGAATCACCTAGGATGCTTTAAAAGTACAGATACTTGGGCTCCTCCTGCACATAGATTTATTAAATTTTAGACAAATAAATTTTTATCTGAGTATTAGTCCTAAGGACTAAGAATCAAAGCATTCAAAATTTAAACAGCATTTGTTTGTGTTTAATTTTAAGGTAAACTAAAAAATTTGTGTCTAAGTTTTACCAGTTAATTCTTTAGGCTAAAAGCTCTTAAACTCATCTCAACTTTTGAAAATATTTATTTACAATCAATTCTTAATTATTTAGGGTATCATCTGTTTTTGAGATTGAGGCCTATTGTCCTTTTTACTTCCTGCAGTAGCATTTTAGGGGCACAAGAAGAAAAGATACTAAGAGACCATAAAATATTAATATTTAATTAAAGCTCATTAATAGTAATAATAGTAGCTAACACATGAATACAGTTAGCCCTTGAACACAGAGGTTTGAACTGCACGGCTCCTGTTATACCTGGATTTTTCTCAATAAATGTGCTGGAAAATTTTTTGGAGATTTAAGACAACTTGAAAGAACATTTTCTTTTCTCTAGCTTATATTATTGTAGGAATACAGTATATAATACATATAACATACAAGATACGTGTTAATCAACTGTTAACAGAAAGGCGTCCAGTCAACAGTAGGCTATTAGTAGTTAAATTTTGGGAGAGTCAAAAGTTACATGTACATTTTTTTACTGTGTTAGGGGTAGGCTACCCCCCCTCAACAACACCCCCACCCACCCCCGTGCATGCATTTTTCAAGGGTCACCTGTACTTGTAGTGATACTTTAACAGTTTAAGTACTGCTGTTATTTTATAGGTGACTGAAACGTAGGTGCAGAGAGGCAGAACAACTTGCCCAAGGTTACGGTAATTGGTGAAGATGTGGCTGAACCTAGATCCACTGCCTAAAGTGATTGTACATTTTACTTCTAAGAAGCATTCCTGTCCTTAGGACAGTTGAGTGTTGTTTGTATCTGTACTGGACTTTAGATATCTTAAGATTGCTTTAATTTACAGTCAGATGGCTGAAAGTAATCATTAGTATTGTTGCCATTAATATGGCTATCTTAATCTGTAATGCTCATAATATCTGGACTGTTCATGTAGCTTTTCTGTAATGTAAAATATGACTAAATTTTACTTGTTAATTTTCTCAAAGTACTAGAAAAATCCGTTATATTTCTTTAATCCAAATTAACATTTTAGTTATTGATAGAATTATTGGGAGGACATTTGTAAAAACCCTACCATGTATATTTGAAAATGCAGTAAAACTTAATTTTAGTGGTTAAGCCATGTCTTCAAGTCAGGAAAATCTGTGTTTGGCTTTTCATTTATTAGCTGTGTGATCTCGGGAAAGTTTTTTCATCCCTTCTTTGAGCCTTGTTTTCCACATTTGTAAAATGAAGGATTATAATACCTATATGGTAGGGTTGCTGTGAGGAGTGAGTTCCAGTATTTGTAAAGTCTGTAACACAGTGTCTGAGACAGAGTGAAAATTTACATTCATTATCATTATTCGTAAAATAGATTTCACAGTTACTAACCTGTTGTCTACTTTATTAAACTAAAATACATAAAAGTTTTATTTCTCAAGGATTTTTTTAAATGTAAAAATACCTAGTCTTGGTGTGTCATGGACAAAGACTTTTGGGGAAGTTTTACTTTTTTCTTTGCATATTTTTGCTCTAGACAGCTGAAAGAAATGGCCTTTCCTTGAGCAGGCACTGGGGGACTTTGTAGGTAACAGTGAGTAGGTACTGGTGAACAACGGAAGGAAAATAGAGAGGGAGTGCATCTCTTTTCCCTTACCAGGAAATGTTTCACATGTGCACTGTGGCCCTGGTGCACGTGCACACATATATTGTGGATTTAATCTGTAAATGCTCAGGATAGTCTAAAAGGTATATTCCTTGCTTGAATTGGTAGCTAATAAAGGAAAAGACTGTTTTTTCAATTGCCTGAACTTAGTCCTGTCTGACTAATCAGGTTATTGATTCTGTCAGTTTTGTTTCACAGTTTCCTTGTCCTTTATTAAATTCTGCTGGTTTGACATGGCCTTTTTTAGTACAACTGTCTGATAGGACAGAAAGGTGAACAGAGTTGAATACTGTTAATGTTTGAACAACAGAAGAAACTAAAAAAAAAAAAAATTAAGTTCAGGAAGGATCCGGTTCTTGGGGAGTGGGTGGAAGAACATAAAATTTTAATTTTTGTCATTTTGAGGTATTGGCATTCTTATTACAAATGATGGTAAAAGAGAAGGGCTAGTAGAAAGAGCAGAGGACTTGGATTCAAAAGGCCTGGACTCAGGATCCATCTTTATCACTAATTGTGTGGTGGAGGGCACGTTGCTGTTTTTGAGCTGAAGTTTCTGTAAAAGTTAAATGGAAATAATAACTAACCATAAAGTTTTGAGTCAGTGAAAAAAGGTGTTTTGAAGTACTTAACACAAAGCCATTTATGGTTACTTAAATTAAAACACTGCTACTATTTGCCTGCTGTAAATCTCCATTTCTTCTGAAATACTCTGAAAAAATAAGTTAGAATTGAAACCCACTGTTAACCTGCACTATACACCAGATTATGTTTTTGTTTATTTTAAAAAATAACTTGAACTTTTAGTTGGAGTTCACTGATTCAGTTGGAATTCATTTAAGTATAGACATTTAAGAGTCTACTCAGAAGCTAGACTCTTGTCTAGTGAAATGACTAGTCTAAGGAGGGGAAACTCAGCTTACTCTTCAAATAGTCCATCCTATCTCAGTTGTTTTTTCTATTTATAAGACCAACTTGTCCTGGAATGCTTTATTCCAAAGTGAAACAATTCAAATGGTCTATTAAATAGTGTAAAAGGGTTAATTCCAACTTTTAATATCTTATGTTCTTTTATTGAAAGTATCTGATGTAGATACTGTAATGAATGTAAAATAGGAGTTCTCAAAGATACCAAAAAAGACAGCTTTGAAAATGGCCACGAGTTAACTTGCTATGAGTGAGTAAAGTTTATGCCAGTTGAAAAAAATGAGAGCTAATATTTATCAGTTTACTCTCACTATTTTGCTGGCTTCTTTTGTAAACAAATTATCTGAGCCCTTTCCTATTTTTTAGAAATTGACTTTAGACATTGCAATTAAGTTGCTCAAATGCTATTCTAATATATATATATATACATATATTTAGTTTTCTGTAGGAACAGAGGAGGAGAGTGGCATTTACAGTTTTAAAAATTGTTTAAGAAAACAGTAAATAGCTTGTTTTAAATAGAGTACCCTTCTCTCTAAATAGGAACATCATGAGTGAAGGGAGGCAGGCCTTTTCATTTTTAATCTCTCTCCCTATATGTGCATGGCTGGCTTTCTTCATTAAACTCCTTAGTTTCCTACATCTCTTCTTCTGGAATTATCAAATAGTTCTGTTTAAGTGGCTAATAATAAAGTCATGATCTTTGTAGTCATTAGCTGTAAGAGCTAATGTGAACTCTGCCACTAATGAGCGATGTGACCTTGAGAAGTTTTTTAACTTGTTTAAATCCATTTTGTGGAAATACCTACTTTGCATGAAACTTGTAAAAAATTAATAATGTGTAAAAGCTTTGACAGAGCCTGACACACAGTACTTCTCATAATAACAGCTAATGATAATTAACACTAATATAGTACTTACTACATGCCAGGCAGTGCATTAGCACTTACATGGATTATCTTTCTTAATCCTCACAACAACCCTGTGAAGTATGTACTGTCATAATTCCAATTTTGCAAATGAGGAAAGTGGCTCTGGAGCTGGTCTTTTAACCACTTTGCTATATACAAAAGGAGTGTATGGGTTATTAGAGAGATACCAGAGATCCATCCCAATTTCTGAGATTTTAATGTGAAGAATGTGTTTCTTAGAACTGATGAAATTGACACTTTCTGTTTAGTATTGGCCCTTTTTTTATATCACAACCACCGTCTGATGGACAGTATTTTTAAAATTAGTTTGGTGGCACTGGAGAGAAAGATTTGAATTGAAGAAGGGTCAGCTAGAAAACTGCTAAAGCAATGCACAGACCTGAAATATGTCTGAAATAGAGTGGTGATAGAAAAAGGACTAAAGATTTTATTTTTAGAAATTGAAATCTAATACATATACATGGCAAAAAATTGAAACAGTGTGCAAGGAGATAAATATATATTATAGAAAATAAATGTTTTACTTATTAAAGAATAAGGATACAAGGATATATCTATTATAATGCACATATGAGATATATTGCATATATTATAGGAAAGAGTAAATTTCCTTCCCACTCTAGATTGTTGGGCCCCCTTCTAGAGACAGCCACTGTTACTGGTTTCTTTTATAATATCTCTATATTCATCTTATTTATTGCTTTATTCCTTGTATATTTTCTGTATGCTAGTATTTTTTGTATTTTGAAAAATTGGTTGGACATGTAGACTGCTGTGTTTATAGATTTTGACTGCGAATGCTCTGAGATTTTACCCTACTTGCAGGTTAACAAGTTTCATGGATGCTGCCTGAAATTCCTGGGTCAGGGACAGGACTTTTGTTACTCAAGGTATAGCAGGCAGCATGAGCTTCATGTTCACATTGGTTTCCCTTGACCTTCAGATCCCATAGGAGTGACATGGAGCAGCCCAGGTGAATGCTGTGCATCTCAACTGAGGAACCTAACTCCAGCTTGCCCAACCTTTGCCACAGGGGGAGACATTCTCTATAAAAATCCTTGGAAAGATAGTCTAGAACAAAAGCTGTTAGGGCCTGCTGTCTTCACTCACAAGATGTGCAAAATCTCGAGACATGGAAAATTTTCTACCAGCACTACTTTTTCCTCGTTCCCCACTTTAAGTAAAAAATAAATTTATATGTTGATTTGAGTGGTGAGAAAGGAGATGGTATTTTTCAGCCATCTAAAATATACTTTCACCAGAAAAATTATAGTCTTATGTGAATATAAATAATAAATAAAAAACAATTATGTGCAAATTCAAGGAACTTAGTAATGTGTTCTTTTGTGAAAGTGACAGTGACTCTTTGTTAGGCAACAGCACAATTTAAAAATGTTTCATTCTTAAAATGCAGTTGTTTAAATCTTCCATTTTTCAGTTGCTGTTTATCCCTGTATCAGCTGAATATATGTGATAATGCTTCAACAGGTTTTTACTTTTAGAGAAACTTTATTAATTGAACCTCAAAATGCCCCAATGAGCAAATATCCCTGTTTTACAGGCACAAAAATTGAGGCTTAGAGAAATTGGCTTTGCAAGGTCACACATTGGTTCAGTGGCAGAGTAGTGATCTAAAACCAAAGCTTTTTTAAAAAGTTGAAACTAGCTTTTTTTCCTGTAATTTAGCTGCTTTCTGTTGCCTTTTCAATCAGTAGTGTGTCTTCAATGGTTTGGACTTTAAAACACTTTATTTTTATTTTGGATAGAAGTGCGTGCGTGCGTGCGTGTGTGTGTGTGTGTGTGCGTGTGTGTGTGTGTGTGTGTGTGTGTGTGTGTGTGTGTGTGTGTGTG
>JAQQAC010015530.1:16244724-16274926 GCA_029783875.1 Phataginus tricuspis | reverse complement strand
TGTGTGTGTGTGTGTGTGTGTGTGTGTGTGTGTGTGTGTGTGTGTGTAAACTCAACATGCATATTTAGAATTACAGGTCAGCCAGAGAGAGCTTTTAAAATAGATTTTCCAAAATGTAGTAACCAGTTTTTAAGGTTATCTCTATATTTTTTAAGTAACAGTATGTGCAGATCCTGGAATAATGAGGAAGGGATCAAATATTGACCCAAAAACTGAAGCTGTTTTAATTTACAGATTGTTGGTGGTTAATTAGGGAAGTTGGAAGGGGAAATAAGATTAGCAGTAGAGATGATAAGTTTCATTTTGTACTTGATGTATATTTTGTTTTAAATAAGATGTTTTTCAGCTGTTAACCCATGCTATATAGAAAAAATAGAAAATAGAGAAAAATATAAGAAACAATATAAAATGAGTCCTTTATAATCTTATTAACAGAGATAAATACTTTTAGTTATGGCCTCCCAGTCTTTTCACTGGTGTCTGTTGAACATAGTTTGGTTGGTAGTAAATGCCTTTTTGTTAGTTTTTGTGTAACCATGATATTTTCCAGTCATGATTGTGGCAGAGATATTTCTTTCTATGTCATTTTTAGGAAATGTTATTTTTGTTCGTTACATAATGGTTTTTATTGGAATTGTTAATATTTAAAACCTCCCTTCGTTGGGCTTTCTGGTTTCTTGTGTTTTGCTGTTATAGAAAACATTTTTATATAAATCTCGATCCCAATTTTGTACTATTCTTTATGATTAATTTCTAAAAGTAGATTTACTAGGTTAAAAAATGGAAACTTTCTAAATTTAGCCTCTCCATTCACCATGCCAACTTGCTTTCCTAAAAGGCTGTATCAGTTTTTACCTAATGTATAAGCATGCCTACCTCTCCATACCGTCAACAGAATTGAATGTTATCTTTTAAGAAAGAATATCTTTGCTAAGTTAATAGCTGGAAATGTTACCTCATTTAAAATTGCATGTTTTTAATTACTAGTAAGTTTTTTAACTTTGAATTTTGTGACATTTTTGTTCATTTTTCTCATTGAGATTTATATGCGTTTATGATCTCTTCTGGCTGTTAGCTTTATATCATCAGATGTTTTGTAAGAGCCAATCAACTGCATAGAGTAAAGAGATGAGAATTTATAAGGTCTCAGAGGGGCAAAAGCTTTATAGAGAAAAGAATGTAGGACATAACTGAGCCCTGAGGACAACCCACCCTGAGGGAGTGGGTAAAAAGCCTGTAAAAAGTAAAAAGAAAATCTTAGGTATCAAAATTTAAGAAAAGAGAAGCGTGGATGCTTTATCAACTGGTAAATTAATCGTTCCTTATTTTATTATGAAACCTTTTGTTTTCTCTTAGAATTTCAGTTAACTCAAAATTTTAGTTGCTCAGAAAAAAATTTTAATTAAAAAAACTCAGCTAAATTGATGGCAGGAACTATCTTCTAAATTTTAGTTTGTTAATTTTTCAAAGCCTTATTCTGATATTGTTCTTACAGTATTATTTGGAAATTATGGCCTTAGTTTTATGTTCACTTATCTCAGTCTAGATTCTGTACAGGCAAATCAGAGATATAGGCATAACCTTATATTTAATTTACAGATTCACCCTAACAATTAGGGAGAAATTGAAAAAAGTATGAGAAAAAAAAATTAAGAGCATAAACTATCTCCTTGGTATATGTTGTATTTTTTTTAATTGTATATCAGACAAAAAGCAAGAAATAAAATAAGCACTGTGTATACACTTGCTGCCTAAGAACAAAACTAACACAGTGGAAGCCCCCTTGTGTACCACTAAGCTGTTTGAATTCTCTCCCACTATTATCCTGAAATAGATTTATCACTCTCCTATTTTATACCTTAAAATGTCTTACATTCTGTTACCTGGGTCTTTTCTTAATAAAGCAAGAGTTCCATGTAAACTTATTTCTTCAACGGAAGTATTATTTGGACCTAGGGAAAGGTTAAATAAATGATCACGTGTATCACTGCTTTTACTTCCTTCTCTATTATGTTTGCATTTGAACTCTGCCAGTTCCATGCTTGGTTTAATCCAGTGTTCTACCATCTGTGGTTAGTAAAACTCAGAAATTGAAGGATTTCTGAACAATAGTTGGATTACCCTGTGGGGCCTGCGGGAGGGAGGAGCCTCAGGGCAAAGAGAAATGAAATGCAGCAGAGAGAGTAATCAGATGGATTCCTTCCAGAACAATTGTGTATGGTCAGTCTGCATAGCATCATAAGCAGCTTTCTGAAACAACTATTATGGCTGGAGTTTCTAAACTAATTTAGTAAAGAACTGAAAAGAGGATACAGTTGAGTCGTTTGTATAGATGAAAACGTTTATAAAGGTCCATATTAAACGAAAGCTGGCATCCAACATGATTCAGGCAAAAGTGAAAGGCAGTAAGTTAATGAAACATTAATTCTCCAAATGCATGCTGACAGAGTATATTAGAAAGGATACACAACTCAGGAGATCTGGGTTGTGGTGCTGACTCTTCCATTGACTTTTATGCTTGACCTTAGGCCAGTCAGTAACCTTATCTTTGGTTCTCTGTTTCCTTATACATCTCCTGAAATAAAGATGGACAGGATGTAGTGTAGTGTGGACCATATCTCTTAAGATCTTTTACTTCTAAGTTGATTCTGTTGTTCTTAATTATGGATCTTGAAGTATTATGAACAATTTTGTAAGGTTTATGACTTACTAAACTCTCTTAAAATTTTAGGGAAGACATATAAGGAATTTGCATAAGTCAGTTGTGCAAAATGGAGCTGGAGGAGCATTATTTGTGGTAAGTACTTAGATTTCTTTGAAATGAAAAGACTTCAAAATTTGGGTAAATGTGTTGTAATGTCAAAATATCTTAGACATCAATGTCTTTAGTATATGCTGGCCATTGTGTGAATTTAAATTGAATTCACTACATTCAAATGATGATTCCAGCTGAACTTCTCAAGTTTAAATTGTTTAAATTGCATAAGGCCAACTCTGAGAATAAGAATTTAGATTACTCTTTGGTGAGATTACTATGAGCCCTAACTTGATTTCTAGTCATATTTTGGCTTCCGAAAAATCAGTCATGTTGGCTCACTGAAGATTCTGAGGCTGTAATTTGGGGAATCCCAAAATGGCACTAGTTGGAAACTCATGGATTTTAATATAGTGAGTACTTTGGCAGTTGACCTTTAAATTTTTTGTTTCCAGGGTTTAACTACAGGTAGAGGTCAGGGAACTCCCCAGTTTAGTTGTACAATCCAGGAAGGATAAGATGATAGTTTTCAGGGATTAATCTAGTGTTTTTTTTTAGGCAATTTAGTGGACTTGTATGATGACTTAGACTTAGTGGCATAGTTTTGTAAACTGAGCTATTCCCAGATTGAATCTTAACGAGTTAACCATATTTATTGATGAATAGAGTCCTGCTTTATATTTTAATTTGCCACATATTTGAGATCATTGTCCAGAGTTTCTGTTTTCTTTCTTCCTTTATGTCATTGAAAAAGCAGAACTCAAGAGTTAACATATTAAGAGATTCAGTTCTTTGTTCATCATACATGCAAAATATTAATTGATGTGTTAATCTCAGTGTGACTCATTTGATTTCCTGTTGACATGCCATTTCATGTCAGTTTTTGAAGAGAACTTGCTCTTGTATGGAGAAGAAATAAAGCTTGTTGTTGGCTAGTTTCTGATATGTAGGAAAGAGATGGTGTTTTTGTACTTTCCCTACAGTAGTGGGTCCCTTTGACAATCTGTACACACTACCTTTTGGAAAAATGCACTTATGTTCACACTCAAAATTTTGTGTTTTGGCTTCCAATAATTAGTAGTGTTTTGCTAATCAGACAATCCCATTCTCTAATAAACTTGAATAACAGTTTTTCTTGCATTTTGGTCCTAAAGCTACTTAACCTCTAAAGGATGGTTTCTAAAACTTTTCTAAAATTTTTAATTTTGGTAATGTTACTTTGATAATCATACTCATCAAATGTGTACTTAATAATTAGCCATTCTTGTTGATGTAAGCATAGATTGATAATATAGCTTGTTGGAATTAAAGTGAGAGTTCAAATGATCAATAGTACTGTAGTAATATACAAAGTTATTCACAATCTTTGGGGATTTTGCTAATTTTGGAAAACATTTTTTTCCCCTTTGTATAGCACAGAGATACTCCTGATAATAACCCAGATACTCCATTTGATTTCACACCAGAAAACTATAAGGTATGACTAAATTAACATAATTAATTTATACATATTTAGTATCTTCCAGATGTATAAAAACAGGTGCTTTTTTTTTTCTGATTCAGAGGATAGAGGCAATTGTAAAAAACTATCCAGAAGGGCACAAAACAGCAGCTGTGCTTCCAGTCCTGGATTTAGCCCAAAGACAGAATGGATGGCTGCCCATCTCAGCTATGAACAAGGTACTGAGTTTGTTTTTGCCTTAGTTTAAAACAAGATTGTGTATGTGGTAACTTCATTTGTAGACATTCTTGTGACAGTCACTGATGTCAGAATCTTAAGAGTTTGAGGCTCTTTAATTATGGTTTCCTCAAATTACATTTGTGTTTTTGTTGGGTCCCTTAATAAATGTAGAGCTTTTTATCCTTGCAGGAAATCATAGACATTATAATGAAAGAGGTTTTCTTTTCTTTTTCCCCCTTTTTGAGAGAAATGGCCATAATAGTGATCCCACATGTGTATTGTTTGCTGTCAAGATACTCTGAAAAATAATGTACTATTTAAACATTAGACAGAGAAAAGGATCTGCTCATAGCTAAGGTGAATCTTTTTAATATTCTGCATCTTTGGCTACAGACTTTAATAAAAATCTGTGACACATGGCATTTACAACACTTGATTATGGCAGCTTGGAATCAATCTACAGAAGTGCTGTGGGTGACATTTAAATGAAGTTAGTGTATTCATACATGTTTTAAGATTCGTTTTTTTCTAATAATGTTTTCACCAGTAATTCAGATGTCATTTATTCATATCCTGTTAATATAACTATATTTGTGTGGTATTATGTTACAGTGTATAGTTTACAGTGCCATACAAAACTGTGTATTGTTAAAATCACACAACTTATAAGCCAATGTGATATAATGGGTATTATATTTGACTTTGAGCTAAAAGACCTGATTTCTCTGGACTTACTTCCTATCTGCTGTAAAGATTCAGATACTAGGTAGATCTCTTCCATTATGTTATGATTTTTAAGTGGTAGAGCTAGGACTGAACCATTCCAAATTCAGTGCATTTTCTACTTGACAGAGTGTTGCAGATTCTGTTATACTTCATTTTTATTTTCACTTTCTAAATTTTACTTGATTTAAACTTTAGGCTAGACCATTATCATCTTTCTTGGAGAATAGGAATGTCCTTAGTTTAATTGAATCCCACATGGCATATTTTAGATTTAGTTCATTGATCTCTTACTTGGTTTGTACAGTATCCTAACACTGTGGTGGACTTCAGTGGTTTTTTTTTTTTTTTGTCTATGAAAAATGTTATAAAACAAATTTGGCTGGTATTATGTTTAATAAATATAGCTGGGTGGGGTTTCTTCCCAATAAATCATGTATTATTTGGGGGTTTTCTAAATTACTTATTGTTTTTTATATTATAATAGCCGGTTTTCTAAATAATGATTTAGGTGTGTTTCTATCCATTGATACTTTTATTTTTGCAAAAATTTATGTTTTTAATAATGTAAGCTTGTTGGAAATCTTGCTGGGTGGTAAGCTTAGTAAGCTTAGCAGAGCAAAATAAATGCAAAACTAATGTGAGAACATTTCAAAAACATTTTTCTGTTTTATTTAAAGTTAGTGTATGTATGAGAGGCAGGAAATAACATTTAGAGAATAGAATCAAGATTCCACTTTACATTTGAGACTTTCAATGTTACTGTTTCTTTGCCCTCCATCCACCAGCCTCCAGAGAAAAGCCCAACATTACAACAAAAACAAAATCCGGAAGCTCATGCATTATGTACCATCAAGGTGTAGTGAGATGCTCAGCAGCATCCTGAATGGGGGAGGGTGCTTTTTCAAATTAGGCATTGGCCTTACTCCAGATTTATTTACTTACTCCAGCGTGCGTATTTTCAGGCTTCAACATATGTATTCTGAGACTGCTCCTCAGGTGAGAGGTTCATGCTTGGTTTTGTATCACTGAATTAAATTTAGCACAGCTACTTTATCTTTCACAAGTGAGACACGATTAGGTGTCTTTTGAGAATACATTTCCTTTGGAATCCCTAATGTGCAAGTTCAACATATTTGTCATCTGAAATGCCATTTAACAAGTTCTTCTTTCATGTTAAGACATGGATATATGCATAATTTTTAAGAATGCCAGCTGTCACATCTTAAGGCTTGATAGATTAATGATACTGCATTACCTAGAAAGTTGTAGCCAGGATCACAGTCCTAATAGATTGACTATATGTGGGCCAGCCCTAGCAAACAACTAAAAATCCTTGTTTTCCTTAACAGACTTGCCCTGACCAAGAGAGCTGTGCTCAGATAGTGATTCCCATGGTCCTGAACCCCAGTATGTCAAAGCAGATATTTTCTGTAAATACCTTGATGTGAAGGGTTGGGAAGTACTAGTCTATAAGATCCAGCTCTCATAAAGAATGTTGTGATAGGAAATACAAGTAGTGTTTTGGATTGTTCTGGAGAGCTGTGTATGTATATGTGTGGGTGGTGTATGTGTATATAAGCATATAGATATGTAAACCAATATAGGCTAATAGGTAAGTTTGATTCTCAGTTTATTTTCTGTCTCATGCATTATACATCACCAGTAGTAACATCTAGGCTTTTTAAAAAAATTGGTGATAGGGTGAAAAAGTACAATTGTTTAATTTACTGAGTTTGGCCACCAAATTTTTGCCATTTATAAATTTTAAATTACAGAAGATGACTTGCTGTGATCAAAGTAGAAATTCTTAATAGTGAAAGACTAAAAGATTTAGAGGAAAAGAAGATTGGTCTGCAGAGATGAGTAAGGTAGAAGTAAGAAGGAAATGCTCTAACCGTTTTAGCCTTTAGGCTCTGTGTGGTTTAAGTATAAGGTGTCTGCAAAAATGGAAGAGCTTTAATACCTTAGAAATCTCAAATACAGGTTTACATTCTGCTTCTGTTTTTACCAAGTGAAGCCAATATTGAAATGATCGATTTTTACAACATAAAGTTCAGTTATTAAACACTGTAATTGCGTTATTTAAAAATTTCCCAATATTTTAGGTTGCAGAAGTTTTACAAGTACCTCCAATGAGAGTTTATGAAGTAGCAACTTTTTATACAATGTATAATCGAAAGCCAGTTGGAAAGTACCACATTCAAGTCTGCACTACTACACCTTGCATGCTCCGAAACTCTGACAGTATCCTGGAGGCCGTTCAGAAAAAGCTTGGTATGGGACACATTATATTTATAACCTTTATGAAAAATAGAATTGTTTTTCTAGAATTGTCCTATTTCTACCTAAATTTTTAAACTTTTGCTATCTTAATTGGAGTTGTACTTCTTCAGTAAACTTTGTCTATGTTTGCCAACCTTTGTTTCTTATTATGTATTCTTTCTTAGTTCTCAGCCTCAAAGGTGAGTTTTCATTTCACCTTTTCTCTCCAAATTGTTAAGTATATTTGAAAAGCTTCTAGGAGTTTTAAAGTTTTCATTATTTAGAAAATTAGGTTTCTCTCATTGTGTAATAGCATGTGGTATATACAAAAGTGACTATAGTGTCCTTTTATTCTTCCAAATGAGCCTTGGAACAAACAATGATGAAAGAATAGTAAAGAATGCTTCAAGAAGGGCAGTTTGAAATAGGATGTTGTTATACCAGTATTTACAAAATTAAAAGGGTATTTATCCATAAAAACTGCCATTGCTGCATTTATAACTATATATATCAAATGAAGTAAAAGGTAGTATCTTTTAATCTTGTCATGAATAAAAAGTACTCACATGTTGTAAAATAGTTGGACAGTATTGAAGTATATACAACAGAAAGCTCAAGTCTGCTCAAAATCCCACCCTCAACCTCCAAATACAAATTCTGGAAATAACTGGGTATATTATAATTGTAGATTTTATGTTGTCCTAGTTATTTTCATTATTAAATACATAAATGTAATGTGTTTGCTTTTTGCACTTTATTTTGGTTATAGCATAATATGTATGTCTGCCTCATTTTTATAAGTTCTGCAATTTGTTTCATGTATACACATCTTTGCTTACTTGCCCTGTTGTACACTGAGGTGGTTTTATACTTTATTTTATACTGAGAGGTAGAAATCCTGGATGAGGTTTTTACTGTATTTTGCCAGAATGCTTTCTCTAAGGATATAAGAGGGCCTGTTTTCCTCATATTCTTGATGATCTTTGACATTCGCAGTTTTCTAAGTCTACCAATCTGATAGTATGATCGATTTTATTGGGTTAATTATCACAATCAAAATGAAAATAATAGAGTCTGATTTTACACCTCTGTGTAACAACAAACACTGGAGGATGAGTCCCCTGAAATTTGTTTTCAAAGGAACAAGTCCACTTAAGAAATCCTTGAATGTTCTAGTATAATTATACAGAGTTGTTTGGTTTAAGAAATTGAATACTCTAACATTTTTTGCTATATGCTGTTGATTTTTTTTCCTTAAACTATATTGCTACTGAAGTACAACCTGGTCCTTACAGTGATCATTTATATTTTTTAGGAATAAAGGTTGGGGAGACTACACCTGACAAACTTTTCACTCTTATAGAGGTGGAATGTTTAGGGGCCTGTGTAAATGCACCAATGGTTCAAATAAATGACAATTATTATGTAAGTATTTTCACTTAATATAAAATTGTATGATGTCATATTTAAAATACTTTACATATTTGGTTTCCTGTCCTACAGATGTTGGTTTCTGAATTAATTCATTTAGAAGAAACTATTGGCATAAATATCCAGAAGGCTTTTCTTATTCCCAAAGTTTATTAAAAAAATCAAAGAATAAAAAAATCTAACATAAAAATGTCAGTTTTAGCCTCCCAGTATCTTTTAATCTTGTCTTTATACAGTTTTGCATTTAACTCCAGGAGATAATGACACATTTTTAAAACTTCTAAATTATGAAAAATATAATTACATTTATGGAAAATAACCACCAAAATTTAACAGGTAACATTTACCACACCTGTTTCAGGTATTATTATTATTGTCATCATCATTATTATTTGTTGAAGTAAACTACACATGCAAGTAGACCACCCCCACTGAAAATCCTATTCTTTCATTCACAAAGATAACCACTATCATAAATTGTGTATTATTCCTGTACATTTTTAATCTTTTTAACACATATATTCGGCCATTCTAACGTAATACTAAATTGCTTGTTTAAAAAATTTTAGAGATATATCATACCTCTCTCTAAATACTGTTTTAGCCAAATCTCACAAGTTTGATAATACTTTTATCCCATAGTTCTAAATATTTTTAAATCTGCATTTTGATTTCTTCTTTCATTTATGTTCTTTAGAAGCATGTGAAGTTTTCTAGTTATCTTTCTTTAAATTACTTGCTACCCTAATTATATCATGGTTTTCATTCATAAAATCTTGTTAGTTCATATTTCTTAGAAATTTGTTTACGTAAATTCTTTGAAGCCTGCACTGAAGGTAAGGATTCTTAAAGACATGATTTGCTTTGCTTCTCTCTAGCTCCTGGAAAATACTACTGGCACAAAGTAAAGCCCCTGTCCTTACACCTCCCTTCTTCCCCCATTGTGTAAGGTTACAGACTAGCAGATTTTTGGGTTTTTGTTTTTGAGGGACAGTTTAATGTATAGTTTATCTCTATACTGAGTGTTTAGCTTTGGGGTCTTCGTATGGTTTGGAAAGTCTCTTGTGCCTTGTGGCTTTGCCCCAGGCCCCTCTGGGCTATAAAGCCTTGAAGTCAAATTTGCTTGTTTTTCCAGTTGTCTCCCTGGGCTGTCATTGTTTGGTCTCTGGGTATTTCTTTGTCAGCATATTCATTAAAATTTAGAAGGTTTTATTTAGCATTTTTAGTTGTTAACAACAGGAGGTTTAATCAGGATAGCTAGTCCGCCATAATGCCTGAAATGGAAATCTACATTTTTTCTTAATGAAGATGAAATTTGATATCTCTGGCTTTTTAGATTTCTAGGTTGTTCTTATTCCCTATAGTGATTTTCTTCATTTAAATTATCAGTGATTCAAATTACTTACCTTCTCTATCTCCCATACTTTAAAAAGAAGTCCTTTAAAAATATGGCAACAACTTTGCCTTTTCTCACATTTCTGCAATTTATGTGTAATAATAAGAACCTTGATTTACATAGGAATTAGAGCTTTGTATGATAGTCAAATATAGTAGCCTATGGATTTATCCAAGAGATAAAGAGTCATCCAGTTGGTAGTGGTATTGTCCTTGGCACAAGGTTGTTACCTTTTATGGGTCTCAGTTGACCAGTAGATAAAATGAAAGTCACATAAACTTTGATTGGCTCCTACTTAGGAAAAGAACAGCTATCAAATATGTTTGGAGAATGTTGGGTAGATTTGAATATGGACTTGACATTTGATTTTAGTTGAGGAATTACTGTTAATTAGGTGTGGTGGTACACTGTAATTAAGAACATATTCTTAGGAGGTTCCTGCTGAAGTACTAGGGGTGAAATGTCATGATACCTGCAACTTACTTTAAATGGTACAGCCAAAAAAAGTTCCACATTGCTGGGCACTGGAGATAAGAGTTTTGAATAATAATTTCTCTAGCATATTGGTACTGAGGTCCTACAAAGTGTTTTCTTCAGTACTAAACTGCTTTAGAGAGGGAGGGGGAAATATAGTTCAGGCATTTTTCTCTATCTTGCCCATTCTGTTTTGACTGTCTTTTGACTAAATCTAGGATGCAGCTATGCTAAAGAACACATGTGTCTATTTTAATTGTATTTGTTATATTAAATAACAGAACTCTTTCTTGAGATAAGAATTTTACACAGGTGCACAGTGTAGAAAATATAGAGCTGCTCTGTTTGGAAATGGGGATCATTAAAATTAAATGTGCCAAAAAATAAGCTTTTTCCTTTCCCTCTGAAAATTAAGTCAGTTTTGAAACAGGATAAATTTCACCTGGGAAAGAAAGAAAATATCACTAGGGTATTAGATTTTTAGGTTATAGATAGGTATTAGGCATCTACTTTTAAGTTATTATGACTACTGATGCTAATTGTCATTTGTACCTCATTATTTCTTCAGGGACATAGCATTTGTTGAGCAAGAGCCACAGCACTGTTCTGTTTTATATATTTTCTCACTTAATCCTCAAAAACACTCTGATAAAGGTTTACAAATGAAGAAACAAACTTAGGGAGGCTTAACAGTTTGCATAAAAGTATTGGAGCCAGGACTTAAATGCAGATCTGTTTCACTTCAGAACTGTACTCTGTGTTGCCTCTTTAGCTGCAGCTTTTACTGCATAACACATAGCACATAGTATAAGAGTTACTCAGTTGCTTGTACCTTGGTTACTAACTTGTAAGTTGAGAGAACAGACGAACAATAAACCAACTGATGTTAGAGATTTACCCACATTTCAATAGTAGGAAGTCATTTTTAATGTGACTATTTAAAAATTTTTTTTTCTCCTAGGAGGATCTGACACCTAAGGATATTGAAGAAATTATTGATGAGCTCAAGACTGGCAAAAATCCAAAACCTGGGCCAAGGTATGCTTTTGTTTCTATATAAAAAATTTCAATGGCTTAACCTAAATTAGTCTTCCACATAAGCTGGATTTTTTAAAATTTTATACCCTAAGTTCATAGGACTTGCCAGGAGCCTTAGATAGTATCTAAATGAACTTGTCATCTAAAATAAGAATCTTGTTTTTCCAAAACCCTATCAAGTAATCATCTGATATCTACTTCAGTATATATAGAGAAGGGAAGTTTACTACAAATAGAGATCTGTTCTATTTTTTTTAAAAGTTCATACTGCCAGAAGATTGACCTAAAGTCTGTCTCCCACTAATTTCCACCTAAAGGTCCAGTTATGCTGTTTTAACCAACACAAGATAACTTTTACACCTTCTAAATGAAACCTGTTCAGTTATTTGAAATAGGTATCTTTTTCTCAGATTTATATCCACAATTGTTTGTTTTCCCATGTTAGAGTTTTGGGCTCCCTCCTCTGTAGGCTTTCTAGTTGGCTAATGACTTTAATGTGGTATTTAAACTAATCACAGTATTCGAAACATGGACTGAGCAGTTAAGCATTGTGGGACTCTCTCCTTTGTTCCAGACACTGATTCTTAAAATGCAGCCTAATTACATCAACTCTCACTTCAGATACATTATACCATTAATGGCACAGTTAGAATGCCAAATCTTTTTCAACTTAAACACTTTATTCAGGTTGCTCCCATCCTTTGGTTTTGTGAACTACTTTCAGTTATGAACCTCAACTTTTCCTATTCCATATGTAAGTGTTCACATCAATAAAAATTTTCTTAATGTTGCAAATGCTGCATGGTTTTATACAGTTGTAAATCTCTTTTTTCCTGCTGTCATATAAAATTTTCCTTCTCTCAATATATTTGTAGGTTTTAACGGCCATATGGTATTCTCTTGTATTAAAAGAACTATTGTGTGCTCTTCATTCCTGTTTTAAAGTATGTTTTCCTACTTTTTGTTATAAATAATTCCCTGAAGTCAAATTACTAGGTCAGAGAGTATGAGTGGTTCTATAGGGTGCATTCTAGAAGTACTCATTCTGGCAGACTAATAACCCTACCTAATAAGAAAAAGAGGTCAGTTCAGGATAACTTAAGTTTTGTAAAGGCAAGTTGGCCCCCACTGATTATTTTCTTTTCTAAGAAATATATACTTATTTCAACACTTGGATTGAATTTGCTTAAAGAGATTTGGCATTATCTTCCTTGTTCCTCACTTTCTTGGGCTATCTTTAACATTTTTAAGGGTAAAACATTTCCATTGTGAAGAATCATTCTCCTTTTTGGAGGTTACTGAAGTGAAACCTTTTGTCATTTAACATTACAGTATCTTTCTTGGCCATTGGTCCTATCCCTTACTTATCTTGCTTCAAATGTAGCCTCCCTTTCCCACAAAGAGAGTCTGTAATGTTTTCTATGTCCTATAGCTTGTGTTTAAGACTCAGGTATCTTTAAATAAGTTGATGCTACTCTTGTATTTGTACTTAAACCCATAATTTCTATCAACTTTTAGGTACATCTCAAGTGTAGATTTCCTCATGAAATCCACTTTTTTCTTTAGATGTGTCCTTTCTTCTGATTAGGTGTTTATAATTCTGGGGTCATCATTTTGCTGTTTAGAATCTACTTCCTTCTTGTGAACTCTCGTGCTCTACTGATCATATTAACCTCCTGCCATACACACAGAGTTGCTTTGTCTACTCCATTGTATTCCCTTGCCATACAATTAATGAACAAGGTAAAGTCATCATATGTTTTATATTCTGGTGATGGAGATAGCTAGCTAGTGTAGTATCTAAGTTATGAATGCTGAAAAGAAAAAGTAGGGTTAGGGGATTTAGAATGGGGATAAATTTAGCCTGAGTGGCCTCTTTGAGGTGGTGAAATCTGAGCCATAACTTGAATGATAAGCTCAAAGGAACCATATAAGGAACTGGAGAACAATGTTCCAGGGAAGAGCAAGAGGATGTATTAAGGTCCACACCAGATGGTTGCTGTGAGCCATCAAGGAGGAAAAGTGGTAGAAGGGGTCAGAGAGATAGATATAGGGGCCCAGATAAGTAACTTGGGTTGAATTGTAAATACAAAAAGCTGTTGTTGGAGTGTCTCCAGTAAGAAATGATGAGTGATCTTGTTATAATTATTGTCCTAGTTGCTATGTGGAGAATAGTTTAAAATTTAGTGCATGTTGTGGGGCAGAGGAATTATGAGTGATTCCTAGCTTTTTGGTGTGAGCACCTCAGTAGTTCCTTTATCTAAAATGGAAAAGATTTGGGTTACAGCAAGTTTGGGGAAGGAAAAGTCATGTTGTTTTGGGCATGTTAAGTTTGAGATGCCTACTAAACATTCATTGTGGATGTTGCAAATTAGACATGAGTCTGGAATTTAGGGATTATATTAGGGCTGGAAATAGGAATTGGGGATTTGTCCATTATTGTTAAATCTGGGTGAGATTACCAGGGGTGAAATTAAAGTTCATTGTTGTTTTTAATATAGTAAATAATATAACATCATTGTATTTTAACATTAATAAACAGAAACTATCACAGTTAAGCATTTCACTATCTAATAATAATAGGGGTGTTGCTCATCAGTAATGGTAGTTTTTCACTGGGATTTTTTTTTTTTCAGTGCTATAGATTTGAGCCCAAAACTCTTAGAATTATTGGTTTCTGAACCTATTTTTATTTCCTACTTATCCCTCCTTATTTAAAAAGCAGAGATAAATCTACTTATTTTTCAATAATTCTATAGGGTCCACCAGTGGTGTATGTAAAGACTGTGTTTGGACATGTTAATGTCTAGAATATGTTCCCAGCATATGAAAACAGAACCTTCCCTCTTCTTCCCCAAGTTAATTTCTTGGATATATAGGACAATGAAAGAGACTACAATGATAGTAATAACCAAAGTACAGTTACAGTTATTTTTAAATTAACCAAAGCTGGCTATTTTTTATTAGTATTTACAATAAAGCTTTCTGCTCACTTATTTCAAAGAGGTGTTCATTGAGAATCTTTGAGTAATGAGAGAAATTAAACTGGATCAATAGTAACTGATTTTTAAGTACCACTATCAGGTCTACCCTGGCCAAAATTAGTAAAAGGTTGATGTCTCCACATGGTGCAGAACTGCTTTTTAAATTTTTTTGGTAAATGATGGCTAGAATGACAAATACTAAGATAATACTTTTCTTTATTTTGACACTGAGAAACAGGTAATTGTTTGCTGAGATTCTTATTTTTCATTAGTTTACTGAAAATATTTTAAAACTGCTTTCAGATTACCAATACAAGTTTTTTAATATGCATTAGCTAAAATGAATTTTAAGTCCAATATGAATCCTTCATATTTAGTTTCATAAAGATATCTTAAATTTTGCAAAATTCTGTGGGGGTATGGATAATATCTGAGATGTAAAAAATATATAGGTAGGTTACAAAGTATATATACAAAAAATATAGGTGGTTGCTGATGGGTAACTAGACAGTAAAGTCACTTTCATTTTTTTATACTGTAAGGGGCAGTAGTAAATATATCTCAGCAATATTAGAAAAGCACTAAACTTTCATAAAGTAGGTTTTCTTTAAAAAGTTCTTTTAAGCCATAAAGTTGTACAGAAAGGCCACATTTTCTAGAATGCAAGTAAGTTGAAATGATGAATATACAAATAGTATTGGATTGGCTGAAAAACCAGATTTAACTTTTGAATTGTAATGAAGAAAACAAGGTAATAAGTTGATGACATTTTGAGCATAACATATCAGGGAAATCATTTTTTGTCTTTTGTTAAATGAAATCCCTAGTATAAATTGTGGCTGGCAGGTGAATGGATAGGGCTAGGATCACTGCTTCTCTAGTGTTCTGAGGCATGTTTACAGATAAAATGAGGATACAAGTTGCATGATAAGTAGATTAAAAGTTTGCAGGCCTTACTGGAGGATTTTTTTAGTCTTTATATTTAATGTGCATTTCGTGACTGGAAGGGGAAGGAAAAAGTTTGTAGGCAAACATAATAGACCAATGAAACCCTTTTTTTCCCTTAAAGTATATCATGGGGCTGTAATTTCATGGAACAAACTTCAGGAAACTAGACCAGATTATTCTTCAGAGTACTTCTATTATCCTGTGAAGGGCTCAGGCAGAATACATGATTAATTCTCCAATTTATTGTTCCAGAGACTTGAGGTTTTATAATGTTCTTAAATTGGTCCTTGTGTTTTGTAGCTGAGCTTTTAAACCACAAGAGGGAACCTAGTAAAGGAGCAGAAGGTCCTCCAAAGTAAATTTCATTTCATTAGCAAAGAGCAGCAGGTGTACCTGTGTTACTAGTTAACATAAAAAGTATTATAAAATGAAATGCTTTTTTACTAAAGTTAAATATCATTTTGCCACTCATCCTACAACATTAGTTTTCAGCTCTGACTGCTTTTTTGATCTGGTTTTCACAGTGAACCTATAATCCAAACATTATTTCTGGCTTTGTAGGCATTTCTTCATTACAATACACTAATTAGTTATTTGCATTATGTAATGCAGTAGCTTGAAAGATCTTATAAATGATTAAGTGGTGTCATTTTCTTGTCCCCACAACAAAAAATGATTTCCCAGGGCTCTAAAAAGACTTATAAGGTTGATGACAGAATGTGAAGGGCAAAACTAGAGGGAGTAAAAATACACAAATTTGAACAAATTCTTCAGCTAAAATCTGTAGCAGAAGCAAGGTAAATTAACAAAGCCAGGGAAAAGGAGGGGTGAAGTAGTAGGTGCTGAGCTGGACTCTGGTAATAGAGGTCAGACTGGGCAGAGGTTGAGCGATTACTTGGGAAAGTATGTGTGTGGGTGAAAAAAAGACAGGTTATTCTACCTCTCTGCTGCCTCTCTTCATAGATTACTACATAAGGACTTGTTTTTGTGTTTTTTCTTTGTGCCTGTGGTAGCCACCCTAGCCCGGAACCTGTGTTTGAAAAATTACTGCTCCTAATATACCATTAAAAAAATAGAAGTACAAAAAGATTTTGTCTTCACTGCTTTAAAGGACATCTTCTCAAATTTTCAAATTCCCTAAGGAACTCAGTTTCTGTTTCTTTCCAAATACGGTTGTATAAGTGTGTATTTCCTTCTCTTCACTGTCACAGTGGATCTCAATCTAAATAAATATTCAAGTGTAAATGTAGTGCTCTAGTTTAGTAAAACATGATTTTTTTAAATGTCCTCTAGGTTGGGTTATTTTGCTACAGTTCTTAGCTCTGATCCATGGGCAGATGCTGAATCCAAGCCTTGGTTTCTCTATCTGTAAAATAAGGCCAATATCACCTGTTCCATGGCATTTTTTGTAAAGATTAAATAAGCTAATAATATATGTATACTGCTAAATAAATGGGAATTAGTATTAGTTATTTTTATATTTTTCATATTGTGAGTTTTGATAAGCCAGTTTTTATAACACCAGGAAGAAAAAATCTTGCAGCAGTTGGAAGTGTTTGGATTAAATGATCCATGCTAGTTGTTGGGGCGTTGGAAATAGTTACTTAACAGGACCGTGGTAAAATAACAATTATATGTTTTTTTAAGTAAAAATTTATAAATGATAATCATTAACAGTCAATTTAATGTTTTTTAGGAGTGGACGCTTCTCTTGTGAGCCAGCTGGGGGTCTTACATCTTTGACTGAACAACCCAAAGGACCTGGCTTTGGTGTGCAAGCGGGTCTTTAATTTATATTCAACTGTAAAATACGTTACTGAAGAAATAAAATATGAGTCTCCTGTCTACATAAGTTTTTTATATTATTCATTTCAATCTGTGTATACCTTGGTATAACCTAGCAACTTGCTGCTCTAAGTATTGTGTGAAACTTCAGAGCACCATTTAAAAATCTTCTGGTATCTATGTCTAATTAGGAAGACATTATTCCATAACTAGTTAAGCAACTCCAGTATCATCCATTTTCAACTTTTATCAATAATACTAAGTTATTGTGAAGCAAAAGTTCTGTCAATTTCAAGTACATCTTGCTTTCCCATCTTTTGCCATAGCCTGATTCTTAACATGATCTTTGTATAAACCTTATTTATGACAGTACTTCCTTTAAACATTTTTGTATTTATAGCACACAGTTGATACTGTAGTTCCAACTGGTGACACCTCAAGCAGACTGTAGGCCTGAGAAGGATAAGGTAGTTAGTTGTCTTTAGAAGTATTGATTGTTTTGTTATTTTTAAAGAAGGTACAAAACACTTTGATATTATCCTTGGCTATTCTGAGACTGCAAGCATTACAGAAACTAATTGGGGGAAGAAATTGGAAGTACAATTTGAGTTGGAAAGATCAGTGGATATGCAAAAATACATTCTTCAGCTGAATGCATATTATAACTTAGCAAAAATACAGCTTTGTATATTGTATCATAGAAACTAACTACAGTATATTAGTTTTGCAAGGTGAAAAAAAAAGAGCCAGCTTTAATGCAGGGATAAACTAAACTAATTGTTCTAGGATTTCTCAGACACTGTTTTGGCTTTGCTCTTGTGATAGACTTTTCTCTAAGAATTATGATGCTTAAAAACATTATTTTAAGAATGTCTTTAAAAAATTATTTTTGTCTTTCACTTGAGAAGGTAAACAACAGTCATTTTTCAAGTGACCCAAAAAGGTAAAACAATGAAAATGCCTGCCTTCTAGCCTACAGCACTCTTGACCTTTCTCCCATGGCAACTACTTCTATGAGTTATTTTTACTCCTTTAAAGTCTGTACATAGTAACCATCTTCTTTTTGTTAACTATTGTTTTATTTAAAATTATGACAAAACAAGTATTCCTTTAAATTGTACTATTGAGTTTTGTAAGAATGTCTTACACTTTGAGATAAAAATAATTAGAAAAGTTTTAAGTGGGGAGGTTTCAGATACTGGGTGAAAAAAACAATCATGCATTAAGTATATGCACTGGTTATCAACTTATGTAAAAATTTTTAAAGTAGAAAATTCATTTTATCAGGCATACAGTTATACCATTATGTAAACATGTTCTGTAGTTCTTTGACTATCATTTACTTTGTACTGCATTAGTATGTATTAGAATTTTAGATTGTGCCTTGCTTAATTTTTTTGCCCATTTCTTGAAAAATCCTATCAGTGTTAACACAAGAACAGTGGTTTTTAATAAGTTTTCTGGTTAGGTTTTAACACCTGGAAGGTAAAATTTTTTACACTAATCCAAGATGGTTCCAAAATGTGTATGAATATAGGGATTAAAATGTCCTTGCCAATACTGGAAGATGAAAGCTGTATCCTAGTCTCAAACCAATAGGGAGAGGAAGGCATTATTTGTTTACCCCCACTGACACCCTCATTTCGTCTTCTCACTTCCTCTGTTCTTAAAAAAAGGGGGTGGTATTTGGGGAAGAAATGTACTTAAAACCAACAGTTCAAGCTTTCACTCTCCCTATTAGCCAAGAATCTAATACCTTGTTTTTGTTTGTTTTTGGAGCAACTACTAAGTTGCTAGGGAAAGCTGATGACTCAGAATTACTTGCTGTAACTGTATGGGGCCACTGCTCCAGGACTTCCTGCATAGTAAGAGTCTTAAGAATAGTCACTGCAAAGGTGTTACATCTGTACAGACTCATATAATAAGCTGTGATGTGAGACTGTACTTTTCATTTACTACATTCCCTTTCTAAAATAGGATTTTTTGAATGATCTAAGCAGTATTAGTTGGTACTAAAGGTGTGTGTGTGTGAAGAACTAAGCTGGAAAGTAAACTTTGGAGAATGGCTTCTACTTCAGATATCAGTATCTGCTAGTAATAACTCTAAATAAATGTGATAAAATTTAACCTTGGTGAAGAGTGATACTTAACACTTGAGGTCCTTGTCCACCTGGTACTATTAAGAAAACATTTTACCCACCTGCTGAAGATAGATAACAGGACTTGAGCTAAGGAGATATGGGGCTCTACAATTAAAAGACTTCGGTTACCAGTCACCAAGCTACTGGATATAAACTTCAGGCTTCTTTTTAAGAATTATTTTCTTAATACATACATACTTCTCTTTCACACTGTGAAGGGAAATTAGCCCCTCTTGCCTGCCTTAGGATCATTTGGACCTTTCAAATAACAAATTGTGGCTTATAATTTGTCGTGTAACTTAATATGAGTGTCATTAAAACTTTTTTGCAATTTCTACAATGAACTCTTAGTGTCCTATTGTCAGTAACAGTGCCCTGAATCACAATTGTCTTAAAAACCTTTCATGTATTTAGTGACTTTTTTTTACTTAAAATGATTGTGCATACTGCTGTTGCTATAAACCTAGTTAACTTATTTCAACAAATTCAAGATTAGCTGCCTTTGAATTTTGAAACGAGGCATTCAACTTCTATATAGCTATTGTCATCAATACTAATTGACCTACTTTCTATGATAGTGAAAGAACTGAACTTGAGATGTCAGAGTTGGTTAATTTTTAGTGGCTTTTTTCTATTTCATGCCATAAATACCCAAATTAAATGTATTCGATCTCTAGCCACAAGGTGCTCTCACTATTCACATTGAACCTAATAGGTGGAGTAAGGAACCTAGAAAAGGAAAAAGTTATCTTTAATGCAAATTTATATAGTAATTTGGGATTTAGCTTTCTCCAAGTCTGAAATGTCATCTGCTGCTGTAACTGACATGTACATGTACTCATTAAATCAAAAATGGGTGCTGTAGTATAGAGGACAGTAGGAACGATGGAGATGGTCTCCCTCCAGTTATGTAACCTATTTATGATGGTTAAAGGCAGGCATGCACAAATTGCTATGGATTAACTTTGATGTAAAAATAAGCGCCTAGAGGAAGTCAGAATAAAATGGTTTCCCTCCGATTATGTAACGCCCTTGGTAGTTTAATAAAAGCATGTAGAAACTGTCGCAGATTAATCTCAAGGTAAATAAAAAGCGTCCAGTATAAGAATACCTGCTGCTGGTACGCCAAGAAGGTACATTTCTCTCCTACACTTTTCTTCAGTACCTGGGCAGTTCCCTCCGAAAAAGTCTCTCAGGTGTGTAAATATGCACTTAAGTTTCTCTAAAAAGGACATTCGAGGGTGTAAGTGGGAGAGGGTATTGTGGGGATCTGTGCTGTCCCCGCGGCAGGTAGATGCACGCTAAATGTGCTTTCAGGACAGGCACTGGGGGCCCCACCTGGCGCAGAGAGCGGGCGCGCCCAGAGGTCGCGCAGCGCCCCCAACACGAGTCCGGGTCCCGCGGGCCCGAGCGCCAGGTGCTGCCCCGCCGGCGCGCAGGCGCACTGCGGCGCGGACGTGGGCCTCCGCCGCACCCTCTAAACGCTGAGCCGGCCGTCGGCAGCCGCGGGGTTAGGAACATCTCGCCTCTGCTGCAAGCCCGGTCAGCAGCGTTTACCCAGATCCGAGCTCACAAACTCGTCCGCCCGCCCCTGCAAAAATAATGTGAATACCCTAAGTGGAGCCTCTTCATCATCGCCGCCACCACTTCAAGTTTCCAGTGTTATCCACAGCCATGGTCGCCACATACAGCGGCTGCAGAGCCCGGTGGCTCGACAGCGTCAGCAGCGCCTGCGCCGCTTCCTCCTTTCCCTTTGATTACCCCTCCCTTCCTGGGCCGGTGACGGCCGAGGAGGGGGCGGTGACACTGGTGGGTGGGGCCAGGGAAGAGCACGTAGGGAGGAGTTCCGGCTTGTACCCCCGCCGCCTCCCTCTTGGTACGGCTCGGTGGCTCGGGCCGGCGCCCGGGGCTCGGGAAGCTTCTCCGTAGAGCTGAAAAAGCAGCTGGGCGGTGCGGAGAGGCGGGCGGAAGGGGCGGGCGCGCGACGGGGGCGGGGCGGTCACGCCGCCCGTCCCGTGCCCGAGATGTCACGTGCCCGCTCTGCAGCCAATCGCCGGGCAGCGCAGTCCTGCGAGCTCGGAGGCTGTGGTGAGAGACGGACGGAGACCGGAGATGTTTTCAAGCCCGGCCTCGGCGGCGTTCGTGGCGGGTGCAGCTGCGACGAAGACAACGACAGCTACGGCAGCGCTGAGGCACTCGTTCAGGGGGTAAACTCTCCTGTGCCGACCGTGCCTCAGGTCCGTGAGGGTGAGGGGGGCGTGGCGACAGGCGAGGAGGAAGGAGGGGCGCGGTTTCGAGCCCTGTCCCCGGCGCCTGGCTGGAGACCCCCTCAGTTCTGCGGTGCTCCCGGTTCCCCGTCCCAGAGCAAGGTAGGGGACGTGCCCTCCCCACCCGGCCCGCCCGGCCAGGCCCGGCCCATAGCGCCGCTGGCTGACAGTGACAGGCCGTTGGTGGTTGGTACAGGGCCGCCCCGCCCGCCGCCCCTTCGTGAGTCTCGAGGATCCACGGCGCAGTTCGGAGCTGCCAGCGGGGCGGGGGCGAGGCGGCACTCGGGGCGCGGCGCCGCCGCCCCCGGGGCTGGGTGCCGCCGTCTCCCGGAACATGGCGGGGCCGGGGGCGAGCGTGTGCGTGCGAGTGTGCGCCGCCCGAGAGGCCGCCGCCGGCGTGCCGCGGCCGGATCGGCGGGGCGGGGCGCGCTGGGGCGAGGGTGGGGGCGCGCCCAGCGGCGGCGCGCGCCGGCCGAGAGTCTCGGTGCGGGCGCGGCCGCTTGACACCGCTGCGCTCCCGCGGGAGGGAGGAGCCTCAGGTTCAGGGTCTGGAGTGCTGTAGTTGAAAGGGATTGAAAGGGAGCGGGGAAATTGAGGCTTATTGGTCTTGGGTGGGGAGGGAGAGCGGTCACGCCGCAGTTCTGCCTTCAGTGACAGTGTGATCTATTCTTGTCGCAAAGGGCAATCGGTTCTCTCCATCGTTCTGCAAGTGCTCATTCGAAAAACATTACTAGACCCTTGAAGCACGTCAGGTTCTCAGATCTCATTTTGAGGGGTAATACAGTGTGACGCGTCTTCGAGGATCCCAAAGCATTCTATAAACCGTTGTACAAAGAGGTTTTTGAAGTTCAGCTGACAGCTGTTTTAATAATAATAGTAAGAAACAGTTTACGATGGGAAGTTAACATTATTGCACCAGTGGAAACCGTAGGAAACATTTTAAGCAGTGTAGCTGTCGAGATTTTAATTTCCACTGGACAGCCGCGGCTAAACTGCGAACGCGGGTGAAATGGGTTGCAGATCCAGTGATCTGTAACGCTTTGGAATTATCTGTACTCCTTAAGTTGAAATGAAGCTGTGTTCTCAGTCATGTATTCCTTTTTCATGTTAAAACAGTTTCATAAATTATAAAGGCGAATAGTCTCTTAAAAAATTGACTTTATTAAAAACATATGCTCAAGTAGGCTGTGAAAAATCTTGGGGACTGATCTGTTTCAGTTTCTTCAATCATTATACACAGGCTTTCCTGGAGATTAGCTTAGAACTACATTTAAAGATTCGAAATGTTCTCCCAGAAGATTATAGGCAAGAAGAGAAAGATTTTACTACTTAAAGATCTTTTATAGACACAAGCACTAAATTTCTAAAGGTCTGCAGACGGCTTGGCTAAAGTCAAGCGTAGCTATTCAGAGTATGTGTTCTATTTTAGGGACAGGCAAGGTGTTAAAAAGAAGTAAAATATAAGTGTTAAGTGGTTTTCATGGAAGGAAAAGAGTGAAGATGCCTTTCATGTTCTTAATCTATACGGTTTCCATAGTTGGTTGGAATGGTTTTACGAACTTGCAGACTGGAAAAGTGGAAATCTCTGGGTGTGTATTCCATGAAGACTATTTGAGGAAGAGTAGAATAAAAATATTCAGATGAAGAAAGAAGGTGGTGAAAATATGTTGTGCAGTCTCTCGTTTTAGTTTTTTGCTGTCACGAAGGGGAAAAAAAGGTTAAGTTTAGGTTAGATACTTGTGCATAACTGGTGGAAGATTTTTAAAGGAAAGTTTTTATCAATACATGTTTTTTTTTATAGAAGTTCAGAATGTGATTTTCTTCTGAGATATATTGGAGAAAAGTTAGGGATATATTCGGAAAACACTTTGTTGGAAAAGAGGTTTTCTAAAGAATGAGAAAAGTAGTAAACATTCAATTTCTTGGTATGTTGACTTGGTATTATTTAAATTTAAACCATTCTGAGGTTTTAAGAGCGTTATTTCAATCTAAAAAGGGAATGCTTAGTGCGGTTAATTTCCATCAAAGTCCATAAGAGGTTCCGACCGCTTTCTGTATATAAACTTGATGACGCCGAAGGAGCATCTATCAGATAGGCTAGAAGAATTTGTCCAGTAATTGCAATAGGTTGCTTAAGAGCTATTGACACTACGCTCTGACTTGGAACTTGTTGCTAAAACTAACATCATTGTGTATTTGTAAAATGCCTATAGTCTGTGAAAGGGTATAGTCTTGGGGATTTATTCTTAGAACTAAAAAGGACCTCAATTTTTCTAATCTGTTTCCCCCACTTTACCGATGAGAAAATAAAAGCCTGGTAAGATGAAGTGACTTACGCAAATCAGCACAGCTAGGAAAAACAGTCGGTAGTTTGGCCTAGAAATATTTTTCTTTGAAGATGCTAATTTGCCTTTTGCTTTATGGAGCCCTGGAAAGAACATTGAAGTGTAACAGTGCCTCAGGTTTAAATTCTTGATATGTCACTTCCTAATTGTGGTTTTTGACAAACCACATTTACTTTCAGAACTCTGCCGTCTTATTCTACAAAAAAAAATTTTCCTTCATAAATTTACAGGGTTGTTGGATGGAACAAATGTGATTACATATGAAGAGCACATTGTAGACTCTAAACTTTTATACATATAAAGAGTGATACTATTTTTAAAATAAACACAGTTCTTACTGTGTAACAAGGTGTCTAGGTCCCTGGGTTTTTGCTTAGCCTTAGCTTTTATTCTCAGCACTTGCTGTTTTATAGATTATAATTCCCTGTAGATATATTTTCTGATCCCTACTTAGTTCTAATCTTAGTAAAGCCTCTTATGAACATTTAAAATATTGCCGTTGTCAGAGCCTCACTTCCTCTGGAGAATGTGAAGTTTCTTCATATAGCATTTAAAAACATTCTCTTTTACACTCATGCATGCATAATCACCTGTGTTTCTTTAACAGACAGTGGCTTTGAAAAAGTAATAGTGAAAACATCTTAGTTGCAATGTCAATTATCTGTTGCTAGTTTCCAGATAAGACAACAACAGTGGGCTATTTCCTTTATAGAAATCAGCTTTGAATAGTCATGTTAAGGTTATCTTGTAGATCTAAAATACATAGAAATGTTAAGATAATGCTCAAGTTTAAAGTGGTTTCAACTGATAATGCTGGAAACCAATATATCAATATTGTAATAGTAGTATTACATAGATTATTTATAATCTTGCAGCTAAGGGTTATGATAAACATGTGATGAGCACTTGCAATATGTGCATGTATCTGTGTTCAAATTTTCTAGTGAAACATTTCAGATCATTCTCACAATAAACCTATAATACAGATACTATCATTATTCTAATGTATGGCTGAGGAAAATGAGGCTTTGACCAGTTACGTGATATGTAGATACTCACAGACCTAAAGAACTGACAGACTCTGTTGTCCCAGTTCTTAGCCATTTCTCCATGCTCTGCCTTTAATCGGGAGTGTTTCTCTGACTTTGAAAAGCTTTAATGCAGTGTTTCTTAAATTTCAGACTTTGTGAAAAAATATTCGGGGCCAGCTGTTCTACTGTGTCGGCCAAAAAAACAAAAAACAGAAAACAAAAAAAGTAAAAACTTTGGGAGAATTGTGGATGATAGGCTGACAAAAAACTCGTGCTTTTGAAGAGATACTGGTATAGTTGTTGGGTTTTTTATGTCGTCGGAAGCAAATTATTCTCACCAGCCACAAAAGGACTACAATTGTTAACATTACAAATGGATGTTCTAACAAACTTCACCTTGTTATTGATGTCATTGTTCTAAAGAAAATTCTTTAATTAGAGTGACTGAAGAAAAAAGATGACCAAGCTCATTTAGGGCTTTTATAAAGGAATAGATCTAACAATAGTAAATGTTTCAGTTGTCCAGGTTAAAAAATGCCATCCAAGACTAGGATTTCTGATTTGTGACAACTTAGAAAATCCTAAAAAAATCAAATTCAAGCCAAGTTTAAACAGAAATTCTTCCAAATTGAGATAAGTAGAAAAGCTAAATTATGAAGCTGCAAGTCAAAGGGTGGAATTCATTTCATTTTCTTTGGCATTTAAAAATTTTTTTAGCCAGTCCCTTAACATTTGTTTATTGCACTAAAATTGTTCAAAATATCTACTAGTTTACTTCCCTGGTTATCAGATTGTATTTGGGCCATAACTGGAGGAAATATAGCTCCTCAGATTTCAGATTGTTCTTCCTAATAGGACTTTTGTTGGCATTCTGACTTTTAATAGAAAACAAAACTATGCACATGTGCCTCTCTTCCTAGAAGGAGCTGTATTGACTCAGGGTAAAATATTATATAGTACAGTAAAAGGTAATGTTGCTTTGTAGTTCATGAAGTAGTTTTTATGTCAGATATCTCTTGAATTTCACAACTATTCTGTAAGATTGGCAAAACATCCAGCTAGTCTGATGATACCATGCTATGGATAATACCTAGATTAAAATTCTCTGGTTAATGCTACACTCTTTTTTGAAATTCAGTCATGAAAGAAGCATTAGCAAAACTCATACTTTTATTCTCTCTTCCACCAAAACCACATTGTACACAGCTGTCTTTCTATTCTACTCTATTGCTTCAGAAACTTAAGCAGGGTAGAAATAAACATAGAGGTGATGGTTAATGATGTTAAAGAGAGATGAGAAAACTTCACAGAATGTTTCCCTACCATAATTTGCGCAAAAATACTATAGCTAGAAATAAAGCCTTGGCGTGCATTCGGTGTTCTATACTAAAGTCTTGCAACAGCTGAATTTAAAAAGTCCTTTTACCAGAGTTGAATTTTGACTGCTTGGAAGTTACTTGGTGATCAAGGAAAAGAAACTTACTGACTTTCTATACTGTAGGGTATAGTTAATGCTTTTGTATACATTATTTTAATATGTAAGAGTAGATATCTTAAATCTCTAGTTAAAAAATACTTCAAAAGGTTGTCACTGGAATGTCTCCAACTCCAAATACTATTACTCAATAACTAATTTAGATATTTTAAGTGCTGTATAATATAAGTCTGTTACTCTGAGAGAAATTTTTTCTTAAGATCAGCCTAATTCATTCATAGATTTATAGTTGAGGTGATTGTCCAATAGTGGTTATTCAAACTTCAGAAATTATCTCTGTCTTACAGGATTCATAAAAACATCCCAAGAATTGAAGGTGAGTGTTCTCTCAAAGCTGCCGTTGAACAGAACAAAAAAAACTTCTTTACCATATTTCCATTTGTCCTCCTGTTATTGAAAGTAAACAGGAGTGTTTGACAGCAGATTGGCTTATTCATTCTTCCTTTTCTTTGTCCATTTTCCCACTTCATGGTTCCTCCTTCCCTTTCAGGCACTAGTGCTCTTGCATTGCAAACACCCAATGAAAATCTGTACTTACCTGCTGTTGGTTGACAATTTAAATTTGTGTTTCTAAATTTAAGTCTTATTTCATTTTACATTTTATGGCTTTTATCTTCATGGTGTGAACGTCTTTGATTTTAGCTACGAGAATTTGATTAGCTAATACATGGGTAAATAATCATTTGTGTATTTTCTGTGAACTTTTAATATCCTTTTTGTGCCATTTTTCTCTCTGTTCCTTACTCAAAACTTCTAGGAGTGGCAATCAAGAATTTAAACAAATTTTAAAACATCTTTATTAGGGTTTTAAAATTACAAAATTAATATATGCTGTGGTTAAAATAGAAACGGTATAGTAAAAAGGGTTAACAATTGTCCAGCTTCCCCTTATGGATATTCTTTGTATATTAAGGATCATTAATCTATATGTTATAAATATTTTGCCTTATTTATCACTTATCCTTTGAATCTGAACTTGTATTTACAAGAATACAGCCCTTTGGCAAAACACAGAAGAAACAGGCTCTCTCGAAACTACCAACTTACTGAGGTAATAACTCTTTAAGGCTCTTTTATTATGCCTTCACACACTTAATCCAAGAATTTCTCCTGCTTATATCTCTTATAAACTCAGATTTTAGGGGAAGAAGTAGCAGGAAAAAGTGAGAATCCTTAGAGCATAGGGGAAAACTGGAGTGTCATGTTTGGGTCATATTCATGCTAGTTGACTGGCACTGGCATACTTACAAGTGTTCTGTGATTGGTAATAGGCTCTCCACACAATTTTCCATTCACTCCTTAGAATGACCTTGTGAAGTTTATCTTACTCTCATTTTACAGATGAGATTCCATTTAAATCAGCAGCTCTACTGCTTACTTACAAAATATACCTTCAAAGAAGTTGATGGTATTAAGATATAAAAAGATAAAATGATAAATTTTTAGCTTTGGGGACTAAAAGAATGTGATATAATGAGTTATAAGAAATACATATTTGGTCTTCTTCCACAGTTCCTGAAAACACTGCCATCTTAAAGGTGAAACAGGTGTTTTGTCATGTTAATGAGAGACTTTTGGCCTCCTACCCAAGGGAGGGGCTGGAGGCTGAATCAGCCAATGGCCAATAATTTAGTCGATCATCACTATGCAGTGAAGCCCTAACAAAAACCCATGAAAATAGTTTTTTGCTCTCCTCCTCTGTTCTTTGCTGCTCATTTGGATCCTGTTTCTTAGTTGGAGAGAGCTTCTAATCTTGGGCAACCAGAACATGTCCACGTGCCACCGAGCCAGGCCCCAAGCTCCATGAGGATAGAAGTTCACTTTATTCAGGATCTTGTCCTATGTCTCTCTTCATCTGGCTGTTGACTTTGTCCTTTCCAGTATCATTTATTAAACTGGTAAATATAAGTGTTTTCCTGAGTTCTGGGAATGGCTCTAGCAAATCAGACCTCCCAGGGGAGGACGTGGGAACCTTCAGTCTGTTGCTGGTAGGTCAGAAGCACAGGTAACTAACCACCTGGGTCTTGCAACCGGCGTCTGGAGTAGGGGATGAACAGCAGTCTTGTAGGACAGATCCCTTAACCTGGGAATCCGGTGCTGTCTCCGGGCAGATAATATCAGAATTGAGTTGAGTTCTCCAACACCCTGCTGGTGTTTGAGAATTGCTGGTGTAAAAGTATGTGTGGGAAGACCCCTTCCCACACATATTTACACACATTGGAATAGGGTTCGGGTACCTGAATGAAGTTATACTACTATTGCTGTGTATATTATATTGTCAACTGTTATACACACATGTAGGGAACAGATAAATACACGATTGCATTTGGTGTCGGACATGTGCGAATCACAAAGAATTATTTTCTATTATGGATTTTTACAAGGAGTGAAAGGTCTTCAATGATCCAGTTTGATGATGTGATGAGTTATCTCAATATTGAATTTGAAAGTAACTGAAATCTGTATCTTTTTACTTCCAAGTTTTCACGTTTTAACACACTGAACAAGTAGTATGGATTAGTAATAAAGGTTTTAAACCCTGCATGGCTAAAATATTTTAAATAAATGTTTCTGTGAACAACACTGCATTTAACATTGTTGAGACAGGTGTCTTTTTAAGGGTTTATACTCAATGAACAAAACATAGATGTGTGAAATAAGAAAAATTATTCTTTAATCATCCAAACTGCTTTCTAGTTGGTGTAGAAAAGAACATGGTAAGCCCTGCGAGGGCATGGGTGGTCTCTATCTTGTTCACTTAAGTTACACCCTCCAAATCCATCACACTGTAAATGGCTAGCATATATTTATTGAATGACTGAGAATCATCCCAATGCCAGTAACAGGAGAATGTTCCAGCTGGCATAAGATGAACTGTAGAACTCAGGGAGTTTGGGTAGCAGATGAGAAAGGCCAGGCTTAATAAAAAAGAATTTCCAAGATGGGGAATGATTTAATACAGATTTAATTTGAAAACAATTCCAGAAGTTGTATGGAATTCAAATAGGCAAAGAGAGCATTGAAATGGTTCTTAGGTTTTAAGGTTTTAGGTCCCAATGCTAAGCACATATCTTTTTTTTTTTTACAATTTATTTTATTTTAGTACCATTAACCTACAATTACATGAGCAATATTGTGATGATTAAACTACCCCCTTCATCAGGTCCCCCCCACCAACCCTATTACAGTCACTGTCCATCAGCGTAGTGAGATGAGAATCACTACTTGTCTTCTCTGAGCTGTACAGTCCCCCCCGTGCCCCCCCACCCTATGTCTGCCAATCGTAATGCCCCTTTTACCCTCTTATCCCTCCCTTCCCACCCATCTCCCCAGTCCCTTTCCCTTTGGTAACTGTTAGTCCATTCGTGGGTTCTGTGAGTATGCTGCTGTTTTGTTCCTTCATTTTTTTTTTTCTTTGTTCTTATACTCCACATATGAGTGAG
>JAQQAC010015530.1:16207570-16239724 GCA_029783875.1 Phataginus tricuspis | reverse complement strand
ACTTTGGGCCTCATTTGTTCTTCTTTTTCCAATTTCAATAATTGTGTCCTTAGACTGTTCATTTGGGAATGTTCTTCCTTCTTTAAATGGGCCTGGATTGCAATGTACTTTCCTCTTAAGACTGCCTTCGCTGCGTCCCACAGAATTTGTGGCTTTGTGTTGTTGTTGTCATTAGTCTCCATGTATTCTTTGATTTCTGTTTTGATTTGGTCGTTAACCCATTGATTCATTAGGAGAATGTTGTTAAGTCTCCATGTATTTGTGAGCCTTTTTGATTTCTTTCTGAAATTTATTTCTAGTTTTATACCTTTGTGATCTGAGAAGTTGGTTGGTAAGATTTCAATATTTTTGAATTTACTGAGGTTCTTTTTGTGGCCTAGAATGTGGTCTATTCTGGAAAATGTTCCATGTGCACTTGAGAAGAATGTGTATCCTGCTGCTTTTGGGTGCAGAGTTCTGTAGATGTCTGTTAGGTCCATCTGTTCTAGTGTGTTGTTCAGTGCCTCTGTGTCTTTACTTATCCTCTGCCTGGTTGATCTACCTTTGGAGTGAGTGGCGTGTTAAAGTCTCCTAGAATAATTGCATTGCTGTCTATTTCCTCCTTCACTTCTGTTAGTATTTGTTTCACATATGCTGATGCTCCTGTGTTGGGTGCATATATATTTATAATGGTTATATCTTGTTGTTGGACTGACCCCTTTATCATTATGTAATGTCTGTCTTTATCTCTTGCTACTTTCTTCATTTTGAAGTCTATTTTATCTGATACAAGTACTGCAACACCTGCTTTTTTCTCTTTGTTGTTTGCTTGAAATATTTTTTTCCATCCCTTCACTTTTAGTCTGTGTATATCTTTGGGTTTGAGGTGAGTCTCTTGTAAGCAGCATATAGATGGGTCTTGCTTTTTTATCCACTCTGTTACTCTGTGTCTTTTGATTGGTGCATTCAGTCCATTGACATTCAGGGTGATTATTGATAGATATGTACTTATTGCCATTGCAGGCTTTAGATTCGTGGTTACCAAAGGTTCAAGGGTTGCTTATTTACTATCTAAAAATCTAACTTAACTTTCTTGTTAAGTTATTGTGAACGCCGTCTGATGTTTCTTTATCTCTCCCTTCCTATTCTTCCTCCTCCTTTCTTTATATATTAGGTGTTTTATTCTTTGCCTTTAGTTGGTATTTGGATGGTCTGCTTTCTTTGCTATGCTTTTATTTTCTCTGGTGACATCTTTTTAGCCTTAGGGGTGTTTCCCTCTAGAGCAGTCCGTTTAAGATATCCTGTAGTGGTGGTTTATGGGTGGCAAACTCTCTCAACTTTCTTTTGTCTTGAAATTGTTTAATCCCTCCATCATATTTAAATGATAATCGTGCTGGATACAATATTCTTGGTTCGAGGCCCTTCTGTTTCATTATGTTAAATATATCATGCCATTCTCTTCTGGCCTGTAAGGTTTCTGTTGAGAAGTCTGATGACAGTCTGATGGGTTTTCCTTTGTAGGTGATCTTTTTTCTCTCTCTAGCTGCCTTTAATACTCTGTCCTTGTCTTTGATCTTTGCTATCTTGATTATTATGTGTCTTGGTGTTGTCTTCTTTGGGTCCCTTGTGTTGGGAGATCTGTGGGCTTCCATGGACTGTGAGACTATTTCCTTCCCCAGCGTGGGGAAGTTTTCGGCAATTATTTATTCAAAGACACTTTCTATCCCATTTTCTCTCTCTTCTTCCTCTGGTACTCCTATAATGCGAATATTGCTCCGTTTGGATTGGTCACACAGTTCTCTTAATATTCTTTCATTCTTAGAGATCCTTTTATCTCTCTCTGCCTCAGCTTCTTTGTATTCCTGGTCCCTGTCTTGTAATTCCTTGATCGTGTCTTGAACCTGATTCAATCTGCTGTTGAGCCCGTCGATGGCTTGTCTCATTTCTGCATTATCTTTCCTCACTTCCCTCACTTCCTCCCTCAGCTCTTGCACATTTTTCTGTAGATCCGTCAGCATGGCTATGACTTTTATTCTGAATTCTTTTTCTGGAAGACTGTGTATGTCCATTTCTTCACCTTCTTTTTCTGGAGTGGTGTTTGAAGCTTTGTCTGTATCATATTCTTCTGTCTTCTCATGACTATAGATTTGGTTGTTGGTAGCAAGGAGAGATAAGAAAGGAGAGAAAGGAAAAAAAAAGAAATTTCTACTAATAATAAAAAAGTAAAAGGAGAGAGAGAGAAAGGAAAAGAAAAGAAAGAAAAAGAAAAGGCAGCAACACGTAAAAGAAAACAGCAACAACAACAAAAACAAAAACAAAAAAACAGCAAAACGCCCACCGGGGGTGGTTTCTGTGTGAATGCTGTAGGTGGCGCTATTGCTCCACTATTCCAGAGCCGTGGCCACGTCGCTCCACACGACCCTTTAAAGATGTGGCCAGGTGAGAATGAATGGGAGGCTGTTGAAAGAGAGGGAAAGAAAAAAAGGAAAAGAAAGGGGAGAAAAACAATAACAAGGAAAAAAAAAAGCCACTTAGAGTGGGTTCCGCGCGAGTGCTGTAGGTGGCGCTGTTGCTCTACTATTCCAGCGTCACTCTATAGTTCTGGCTGGGTTGGGAACGAATGGTAAGCTGTTGATCTCCGTGGGGGTCTCAATGGCGGGCACCCTTTCCCAATCGCCAGCCAAGGGGTCCAAAGCTCCCCAGGACTCCCAGCGTGCTGGGCTCAGTTTGCGGGGCCATCCGGCCCCTCTACTGAGCTCCTGTCTCTTTAAGACCGCTGAGGTAGAGCGCGCGCTTTTCCTCCCTTTTTTCTCCTTTCTCCTTCCTTCCCGGAGCCTGCCGCAGGCAACTTGCACGTTCCGGGCTGGGACCCTGTGCCCTCTGTCTCTTCTATCTCCGCTACACCGCAGGCTGTGTGTCGGCGCTCCCGGCGCAGACTTCCGTTCCCTCCCGGCTCTGAATCCTCTCCTCCCGCTGGAGCGCTGGGGGAGAGGAGCGCTCGGTCCGCTTGTGGCTCCGTACCTTACCCACCTTGCCGGGACTCCCGCCGGAGTGCTGGGGTGGAGGGGTGCTCTGGTCTCGCTGGATCGCGTTTCCGTCCCGCCTCACCAGGTGCCGAGTCCTCTGTCCGGAGTGTCTGGCCGCCGGAGCTCTGGGTGGGGGAGCGCTCGGTCCAACCGGGTCGCTGCTCCATATCCCGTCCGCCTCACCGGCTGCCAAGTTCTCACAGGTGTAGCTGTACGCTGTGCACTTTCCTGTGTATTCTGGTCTCTCTTTTAGGGATAGTTGTATTTGCTGTATTTTCGTGAATAAATATAATGTTGGGAGGAATTTTTCTGCTGGTCCGTTCATGACGCCATATTCCCGGAAGTCTCCTAAGCACATATCTTGAAGAAGACATTCTGCTTGTATGGAGCTTAAAATCTAGCAGGAAGAGATAATTACTTAAAACAAGGAGCCATACTAGGGAGAGGTTCTATAAATATTTTGAAGTTATATTGTATATCCCTTAATGAATAATCATTCAGAGGAAAGGCCTTACGGTTTTCAGGCTCTGAAATAGGTCTGTCCAAAAAAGATGATCCCTGACTTAGATATTTAAGTTCAGTTTTTGATGTACAACTACTACGTTCTTAAATAGTCCTAAACTTGTGTTTTGGGCATTATTTTTATTATATTTCCTTTAATAGATAAAGCTGTTTAATATTGCTACTATCAGTGGCACTTACTATTTTTTCATTTCATAACATTAGTGTGATTATAGATCAGGAAATGTTTTATTTTAAAAATAAAAACAAATGCACATGTATTCTTTCCCATTGCGGTTGGAGTTTTCACAGTAGCACCCTTTTCTTGTTACCTTACAACTGGGAGAATGCAGGGAATTTATCTGCCCTGGTCCCTCATTACCATCTTCTTTATGCTTCTCCTCCTCATACCTTGGAAAGGAAACAGTTTACAATTCTACATTGCTCTGGCCAACTATGACCCTAAACCAGTTTAGAATATGTTTTCTTTTAAATTCCCTGAAATAACACAGTTACCCTGAATTCTTGTGTGTAGCATAGTAGCTAGGTATGTTGGCAAGTGAGCAGGATATAGAAACAGTGAGGTAGCAGCTTAGGACTAAATAAAGCAATTCAACCCTGGTGTGATGTCATGGAGGCTACAGTTTTGGCTATGATTGAAACAGTGTTAATAACCCAGGCTATTGTTGGGCCACGGTGGGGATGATATGGTATGTGGATTAGAAATAAATACTTCCATTAGCATTGCTCTCCCATAAGGTACTGATTTCAGCTCCCTATAACTGCATAAATAGTTTGGGCATAAAGATGATTTTCAGGATCATGGGCTTTTATATTGCAGAAGTAATGATTATCATAAACTTGGTTTTTTTGCCATGACCTTTATCCCAAATCTCTTAAATTTTTATGTGCCACTGTTAAAACTGTACTCAATTATCTAACAATTAGAAGTTGTATGGTACCAGACATATGATAGTTGCAAAGGTCAGTTCATTGTCTTTTGATGGGCAAGAAATGGGCCAAAGTTAATGTGCCAGAAACTTTTTTTATTTAGAAATATTTCAGATAATTTAAAAAGAACAGAAAATAGCATGGTGTGAGCACCAGAGTACCTATCAGCTTAAGAATTAAATATTACAAATTCACATGGAAGGCCCCTGTATACCTTTCCTTGATCCAGTTTCTCACTCCCCTATGGGAATTCCTGTCTGCTTTTCTTTGCACAAACTTTTCCTAACAGTGGCTTTCCCCTTCTTTAGATCTGTGTAAATTTGTTTCTTCAAAGTTCATCTCACCTTTTCCATTTTAACTGTGATGCATATTGTATATAATAGTAAAAGCAGTCTGACTAGAGGACTTGAAATACAAGATTGTAAAAACGAGGCAGACATGTCCCTTAAAGTCTAGGCAAAGGAAAGCTAGCCTTCAACATTGTACCATGTGCAGAACAGAAGGTAGATAAGTAGATGTGAGAGTAACCCAAAGAACCGATCATTTTAGGATGATTAATTAGTCTGGTAACAGCAGTGTGGGACAGTGGGTCTGACAGGAAGTTGTAAATTGCTAACTCATTTTTGACTGACTTTTTTCCTTCCTAATTACAACTCTGTTAGATTTTAGTTGGCCCCCAAGCACTAACATTTTGCAAGAAGAGAAAGAAACTGGGGGCAGAATGCTTAATATGGTGGGTGTTACTGGTTTTCAGCATTTGGGGGATTATTCCTGATCCCTTTTAGAATCTGTTGACTATGAATATGTAGTGGCTGTTACGTTTTTACTTTCACTATTGGTAATTTTTTTAGTTTCCAGTGCCAGAAATACAACTATCTGCTTAACTGTTTTCTCTGAGCTGTTGCAGCCCTCTACTGGTTTGTGGAAGCTGTACAATTTAGAACCCTGGGGGCTAAAAGGCTACACACACATGCTTAACCTTAGCAACTCGTTTTTAGAATCTTAGAACCTTAGAAGTCATTTACCCCAACTCTCAACTGCAAATGAGTATTTTATATATCCACCTTAACAATTCTGGAAATAAATGTGTATATAGATATACTAGATACCCAAGGCAAAAAGACAACTGCCTATATTACTTTATTTAAAGACTGTACATGTATTGTTAGAAATGTGATCCTTCAAGGTCCAGTATTTGACAATGTGAAAAAATCTTTTTACCACTAATCACTTTTGTAAATCTTATCTAATGGAGGAATGACTTTTATTTTTTTTAATTAGAGGTATTGTTTAGTAATTACTTAGAAAGTAAATTACTATTAGAAGGTAAATGCAAGAGATAAATGCTAATTACTTCTTTTAAATTTCATATTTTCAAGGCATTTTTACTTCTTGTTGCTGGAGTCAGAACCTGGATATCATTCTAGCCCGCTTGCTCGTTTACTATTCCTCCCTACCTTACAATCGGGCCATTATATTTGATGTGATCTCCTTGACTCTCATCTAATTCCTTTTTAGTTTATCTTCTGAAGTTTCATCAACAACAGGTTTCTAAACACACTACTTGAATTATGTCACAATGTTTTTAAAAGCCTTAAATTGCTTTTTGTCATTACAAAGATCAAACAACACAGTCCCAAGATGCATTGTGATACGATCCTTTTCTGCTTTCTTTAGCCTTATTTTGTACCCCACCATAATTGAGTTTTTGCTATAGTGTGGCCTGCTTTCTTGTGTGGACAAGTATATGTCCACCTGTGTACATGCTTAACCTTCTCCCTCTGCAGCCCCATCCATATCTACCTGCTTCATAGTCATCCTTAAGCCTCTATTTTAGTGTTACCCCTTTTTGAAATTCCCCACCCACATCCTTATGTACATGAACCTGTGTTGGGTGATCCCTTTGTGCTACTACTGTCATATTTCCATAGCATTTATTATTCCATGTGGTAATCAGTTTGTCTTTTGCTCTTTAAAAACTATAAATTTCCTTTGTGCTAGTATTATGCCTTGTTCATCTTTAGTTCCGTTGCTTGGCATATAGATGTTTAGTAAATGTTAAACGATTGAATAATTGTATGAACAAACTGGGGGTACGATATAGTTAAAGGAAATATTCATAGTTAAATAATTTAACATCACATATTCAGTTCATTTTTTTGAAGTTTTTTTGTGAGGAAAATCAGTTCTTCTAGACCAGTGCTTATTGGGCATGCTTCTTTTTCTGTTTTGCTATTATTAATAATACAATTAAATGAGCAACATTATGGTTACTAGACTCCCCCTATTATCAAGTCCCCACCACATACCCCATTGCAGTCACTGTCCATCAGCGTAGAAGGATGTTATAGAGTCACTACTTGTCTCCTCTGTGTTACACTGCCTTCCCTGTATCCCCCCACCCCTACTACATTATGTATGCTAATTGTAATAGCCTTTTTCTCCCTTATCCCTCCCTTCCGACCCATCTTCTCCAGTCCCTTTCCCTTTGGTAACTGTTAGTCCATTCTTGGGTTCTGTGAGTCTGCTGCTGTTGTGTTCCGTCAGTTTTTTCTTTGTTCTTAGACTCCACATATGAGTGAAATCATTTGGTACTTGTCTTTCTCTGCCTGGCTTATTTGGTAGGATTTGTTTTCTTCTTATGGCTGACTAATATTCCATTGTGTATATATATCACATCTTCTTTATCCATTCATCTACTAATGGACACTTAGGTTGCTTCCATTTCTTGGCTAATGTAAATAGTGCTGCAATAAACATAGGGGTGTATATATCTTTTTCGAACTGGGCTGCTGCGTTCTTAGGGTAAATTCCTAGTGGAATTGCTGGGTCAAATGGTATTTCTATTTTGAGTTTTTTGATGAACCTCCATAGTGCTTTCCACAATGGTTGTACTAATTTACATTACCACCAGCAGTGTAGGAGGGTTCCCCTTTCTCCACATCCTGGCCAACATTTGTTGTTGTTTGTCTTTTGGATGGCAGCCATCCTAACTGGTGTGAGGTGATATCTCATTGTGGTTTTAATTTGCATTTCTCTGATGACTAGTGATGTGGAGCATCTTTTCATGTGCCTGTTGGCCATCTGAATTTCTTCTTTGGAGAAGTGTCTGTTCAGCTCCTTTGACCATTTTTTAATGGCTTATTTGCTTTTTGTTTGTTGAGGTGTGTCTGCTCTTTATATAATTTGGATGTCAACCCCTTATCAGATATGTCATTTATGAATATATTCTCCCATACTGTAGGAAGTCTTTTTGTTCTACTGATGGTATCCCTTGCTGTACAGAAGCTTTTTAGTTTGACATAGTCCCATTCGTTCATTTTTGCTTTTGTTTTTCTTGCCCGGGAAAACATGTTCATGAAGAAGTTGCTCATGTTTATGTCCAAGAGATTTTTGCCTATATTTTTTTCTAAGAGTTTTATGGTTTCATGACTTACATTCAGGTCTTTGATCCATTTTTAGTTTACTTTGGTGTATGGAGTTAGACAGTAATCCAGTATCATTCTCTTACATGTAGCTGTCCAGTTTTGCCAACACCAGCTGTCGAAGAGGCTGTCGTTTTCCCCATTGTATATCCAGGGCTCCTTTATCATATATTAATTGACCATATATGCTTGGGTTAATATCTGGACACTCTATTCTGTTCCACTGGTCTATGAGTCTGTTCTTGTGTCAGTACCAAATTGTCTTGATTACTGTAGCTTTGTAGTAGAGCTTGAAGTCAGGGAGTGTAATCCCCCTTCCTTTATTCTTCCTTCTCAGGATTGCTTTGGATATTCGTGGTCTTTTGTTGTTCCATATGAATTTTAGAACTGTTTGCTCTAGTTCTTTGAAGAATGTTGTAGGTGTTTTATAGGGATTACATTGAGTCTGTAGATTGCTTTAGGCAGGTGGTCATTTTGACAATATTAATTCTTTCTAGCCAAGAGCCTGGGGTGAATTTCCATTTGTTAGTGTCCTCTTTAATTTCTCTTAAGAGTGTCTTGTAGTTTTCAGGGTATAGGTCTTTCACATCCTTGGTTAGGTTTATTCCTAGGTATTTTATTCTTCTTGATGCAATTGTGAATGGAATTGTTTTCCTGATTTCTCTTTCTGCTAGTTCATTAGTGTATAGGAATGCAACAGATTTCTGTGTATTAATTTTGTATCCCGCAACTTTGCTGAATTCAGATATTAGATCTAATAGTTTTGGAGTGGATTCTTTAGAGTGTTTTATGTACAATACTATGTCATCTGCAAACATGGACAGTTTGAGTTCTTCCTTGCCAATCTGGATGCCTTTTATTTCTTTGTGTTGCCTGATTGGTGTGGCCAGGACCTCCAGTATTATGTTGAATAAAAGTGGGGAGAGTGGGCATCCTTGTCTTGTTCCCGATCTTAAAGGGAAAGCTTTCAGCTTCTTGCTGTTAAGTGTAATGTTGGCTGTGGGTTTGTCATATATGGCCTTTATTATGTTGAGGTACTTGCGCTCTGTACCCATTTTGTTGAGAGTTTTTATCATGAATGGATGTTGAATTTTGTCAAATGCTTTTTCAGCATCTATGAAGATGATCATGTGGTTTTTGTCCTTCTTTTTATTGATGTTGTGGATGATGTTAATGGACTTTCGAATGTTGTACCATCCTTGCATCCCTGGGATGAATCCCACTTGATCATGATGGATGGGGGCATGCTTTTTTTCATGATCTATCTATATTGAGAAAAGGGGCAGATAAAGAATGATAAGAATTTTACAGCTTAGAATGGACCTCATTTTAAAATGAGGAAACTAAAGCCCAAAGAGCTTACTAGAAAGGTACAAGAACTTAGGTCTTCAAGTAATTTTTTTACTTTACTAAATTCCTCCTAGTATGTTTTGCCTTAGACTTGGCTAGGATTAGTAGATATTGGCTGGTTATATTTCGAACAGTTGGGGCCTCTAAATATTACGCTAATTTATACCATTGCTTTTTGTCATTTTAAAGATCAAAGAACACAGTGGAATTCGAAGGTAAGATACTCAATATACCTAAATCAAAATGACCGTTTAGAATGTATTTACTTTGTATAGTCTTCTGAATAATCTGTGTTCAGATTCCTGAAAGAGAGAATATTTAGCAGCACCAACCCAAGTGCAGCGTATATTTACTAGATTGAGCTTCTGTCCTGAATCTTTTACTTCCTTTCCTATTCTGTTGGCTGGGTTAGAAAATGTAACACATAAAAGTACGTTTTACCTCTTTCTTTCTGCCTCTATCTGAAGCCATCTCTCCCTGCCATCTCATTCTTGCACCTTGGGTTCTACCCACAACACTGTGGTTCTCCAGAGCAAACCAAGTGGAAGTTGACCTGTTTTATCATTTTTAAAATCTTATTTGCAAATTATACATGTTCCTTATTAAAGTTGGTATAGGATTATATAAAATAGACCGTAAGCATTCCTTAAGGACCTCTAAGAACATTGTTTCTAAGGACGTTTTTGAGGACAGTTTAAGGGATGTAAATGTTTGTCTTCATCTTCTGCATGCTATTGGTTAAATTTGTGATTTTTATGATACTAATTTCTTGGTCTGAAGTACAACCATTCATATTCTTGGGCAAAAATGTTTTGGAATAGCTGCCAGAAAATAGCAATGGTGAAAATCAACCATTGCTTACTTTGGAAAGGTGTGATAACAAAGACATCCCTTTTCATAGACTGAATTCTCTCTTGTGTGGTTTAAGTAGTTAAGAGGGGGAAATGTCCAGTTAGTATCCCAGAAACATGGCCACTTATTTTGACACCTTTTGCAATTTTTTTAAACCATTGTTAAAATTTGAGGGAATTAAGCTATTTGGCCTTTGTTCACCCAGAATTTATGTGTCTGACATATTTTTCGCATGAGGGGAAAATAGCAGTAAGGATGTCGTAATTGTTTAGTAATTTAAACTCTAATTTTTGCAGTCATAGAAAAATAGAATTTGGAGTGAAATTGTTCTAAACCTTTTATTCTGAAATCAGAATTTTGGAAGGATAGGAGGTCTTCATTGTCATTTCCCGTAACTTTACTTTCAAGAAGAAACAGAAATACTGAGATGTGATGATGGTCAACCAAAAAGTCTTTGGTAGATTTCAAAAGAGTTTTGGATGCCAGGTTCTCAGATCAGATCACAGAGAAAGTAATGGTCATTTTCCTAACTGAGTGACTCTTAAGGATCATTGAATTCTGTTGCTGTGATTTGGTCCTTCACAAGTTGCCTTTTTTCTCAGCAGTTTTGGAGGAAGCATTTTTACCCCCAAAGCAGCTACAACTCAGTCAGTAAAAGCTAGAACAGGAAAAAAAAAAGCCCATTCCATACTCACGGTTCTACCTTTACTTTCTTTAGGTAGAATGCAAAATTGGTGGTAAATTTAGAGGGCATTATTTGAATATTTTATATGCACCAAAGACTATACTTAAGGTACCATTTTAGTTACTTCTCATAGCTTTATTAGTTGAGCTTTATCATTTCATAATATAGATGAAGAAATTAAGTAACTTGGATTTTGTTTTCAGTTGTATTTAAAGTGCATATTCTAGGGACTTTTGGATAAGATTCTAGGGAGGCTCCCTTCTTTTTCAAATAATATGGATATGCTAGATAAAAATAAAATACTACACAGCTGAGCTTGAAATCAAGAAAGGAATTTAAAGGCACCTGAAATGTAAAGAAACTCAAGGTCATAATAGAAAACAGAAATTGAAGCCCTGTCCTATAGAGAAAATAGATAACTCCGTAGTGTGTGAGTTTTAACACAGGGATAGAATGCACAGGGACCCAACTAGGAAGGGTCTGAATTATTCATGAATGGGGACCCAAAAACAAGTCCAACTACCAGCCTGGGTTTATGTTTCCTGGTATGTTCCAATCCTTTTGTTGTCTTTCACAAAATGTATTGCTAAATCTTATTTTTATCCACCCTCAGTGACTCATATTTTGATTGAGTTTAATCCATTTTCATATATTGTAATAACACTTATATTGGTAATTTACATTCTGTTTACTAAACTATTCACTTCCACAGTTTTTAAAATCTTAAAAATATATATATTCCCTCCAAACAAGACAAGTACTTTAATCACTTTCTCACTTTCCTCCAATCTCCTCCACCTCACCTCCTATCTTCCAGTTTCCCAGCATCCATATCGATGTTTTGCAGAATTTTAGTACTGGATTGTTCAGGGTATTCTTCAACCATCCACCCATTGTCTTTCTGTTTATATGAAATATGCTTTATTAGGTTATTTACTCCCTCCCGATATATCACAGTGTCCCCATACATTTATTTCAATTGTTATTTAACTACCTACTTAAAAGCAGTTTTCAAACAGTGTTTGTATGTAAGTGTTTCAAGGCCTTTTTATGTCTGAAAAATATCATTAATTAACTTGTATTTAAATAATAGCTTAGTTTGATTAAGGATTCTTGGTTTGAAGTTCTTTTCACATTTTGAAAATATTACATTTTTTTCTTACCCCTGCTGTTGCTTTTCAGAAGTTCTTTTGTCAGTTTGATTTCTTTCCCTGTGCCTGTGACCTGCAGTTCTCTAGAATACTTTGAAATTTTTCATCTGTCTTTTTCAGTTGATAATGTGTCTGAGTATAGTTCCTTTTCTGTCTTGTTCAGCACTTGGATTCCTATTTATTCACTTATTTGTTCAACAAATACTTATTTATTGGGAGTTTACTCTGTGCCAGAGTGTATTCCAGACACTTTAATCTGAGATAGTCTATCTTTCCTCAGTTCTGGAAAATTATTGGTTATTTTCAAGTATTTTGTTTTCTCCATTTTTTTCTTGGAATTTTGTTACATGGATTCTGTCACTTCTAACTTCTCCATATCTCTTAACTTTAATATTTTTCTTTTTTTTAAAAAATCCCTTCCCTGGTGCCTTCTGCAACTGTCCTCTGATACTGTAACTATTCTCTGCAACTACCTGATCTGTTAATTCACTAATTCATTTTTTGGTTTATCTTTTATTTATTTGTCTAATCTGTAGAGTTCTTTGTTGCATCTATATTGTATACCTTCATACATACTCTAATTCTTTTTGGTTCTGTTTAGTCCTGCTGCATATTATCAGTCTTATCTCTTTGAGGATTTTAAATGCTTTAAGAAATTCTCCACATGATTGTTCCATTAATCTTGCTTCATAAGTATAGAGGGTTTAGCTTGAGTTGAGATTTTATTGTTTAAGTTCAGTGGGAAACCACTTTAAAAATTAAGCAGGGCAGTGGTATTTGATTTTTAGTTTTAAAGAATCACTCTGCTACCTGTAGAAGGTATGTGTGTGTGTGTGTGTGTGAGAGAGAGAGAGAGAGAGAGAGAGAGAGGAGGAGGAAGAAGAAATTTTAAGTATTGAAGCAGGGAGATGAACTGTGGAATTTTTGCAGTATCCTATTCAAGTGATGATAGGGGCCTGGATTGGTATCAATTTAGATGGAAAGACATGGATTTAATTTGGGATATGTTTTAGAGATGGAGTCAACGTTTCTGAGTTTTTCTCTTTAAATGATGGATAGTGGTGCCATTTATTGAAATGGAGAAGGTGGATGGCTGGGTATTGGAGAAGAAAGTTTGGTAGGGAAAATCAATAATTCTTTGTAGTCTTCTTTTGGCTTGATTTGCCAGTTAGACATCCATGTGAAGATGTCAAATAAACAGGTGGATATACAAATACAGAGTTTCAGATAAGGACTAACGGTACAAATTTGGAAGTCAGTGGCATTTAAAGCCATGGGACCAGATTAGGTCATTTAAGGAGTGTGTTAGAGAAAGGAATACAGAATCAAGTGCTGCAGCACTCCCAACATTTAGAGGTTCTGCAGAAGAAGAGAGGTAAAGAAAAAAGAAACTACTTCTTAAGGAATTATTTTTCCATTTGCATAATTTATGGTATAAAAATATACTATGTTTAGTTATTTTTATAAGTGGATGTTTAGATTTTTTTTTCTCCAGCACTTTGGGCATGCAAATAATGTTGTAATGCATGTCTTTATGTATTATCTTTGCAGATTTGTATAGTACACCTGTGGGATAAATTACTAAAAGTTTGATTACTAGGACAAAGGTCTGTGTATTTGTATTTTAATGACTTTGCCAATTCTTCTTTGAAGAGTTTATCCCATCAGCAATGTATTAGCATTCTGGTATCCCTGAACTCTATGAATCTTTGTCAGCCTTCTAAGTGAAAAGTCATCTCTTTGGTTTATAGTTTTAAAATATGACTGAGGTTGAATATTTCTGTATGTTTATTCAACATTTGTATTTCTTTGAACTGCTTCTTCATGTCATCTGTTTTTTTTTTGTGGCAAGTTGTCTTTTATCTGTTATAACTGATTATTTTCCATTTGTTTTGCGAATTTTTTCATTTGTTGTCTGCTTTCTGTTTATAATACTTGCATTTCTGATTAAAAATTTTTATTTAGGACTTCTAAAAAATGACATTTAGCTCTCATACCATGTTTTAGAAAGATTTTTTTCCCCTATCCTAAAGAATTTATTTCTGGTACTTTTGTGGTTTAATTTTTATGTTTATTTCTTTGACCAAGTTGCCAACATTTTTAATTTGTCAAAATTACTCTAAACTTCGCTGGGAATGAGCAAAATAACTGAAAAATAAAAATTAGGTGCCAAAATTTATTATAAAGATATATTTGAAGCATAAAAATATGAAATAAAATGTTCAAATGCAAAAATAACTGCAGGACAAAACAGTATAATATTGGTACAAGAATGGAAAAGCAGAGTAGTAAAATAGCCTAGAAAGCTCAGAAATAGATTTGGGTGTATAAAAGAAAAAGATTGTAATTAAAAACTGACATTACAGATAGATGGGAAGAGTTAAATCTCAAAAGAAGTTAGAGAAAATAAGAGTGAATACATTTTCTAATCTTGTAATAGAGATGGTTTAAGCCTAAAAGAAAAGGATTCATGAAGAAAAACAGGCATAAAATTGTATTTTTGACTGTACATTGTGCAGTCCATTGCACACCCTTGTTCACAGAGTATTCACAGTGGTCAAAAGGTGAAAACAATCTAAATGTCCATCAATGGATAGATTGATAAAATGTGTTTATACACACACACACACACACACACACACACACACACACACACTGAATGGAATATTATGCAACCTTAAAAAGGGAGGAAATTCTGATACATGCTTCACATTAGTGAACTTTAAAGACGTGCTAAGTGAAATAAGCCAGCCATACAAGGATAATGTTATATAATTCCAATTCTGTGAGATACCTAGGGTAGTCAAATTCAGAGACAGAAAGTTAAGTGATGGTTATTGGGCTGGAAAGAGTGGACATGGGGAGTTACTGTTTAATGGGTACAGAGTTTCAGCTGGGGTAGATGAAAAGTTCTGAAGATGGATAGTGGTGATGGTAGCACAATAGTGTGAATATACTTAATGCCACAGAATTGTACATTTACAAAAATAAGCGTTCACGATGTAAAGGAAAGAGAAAAATTGTGTACTTTTGGTGGGAACATAAAATTGGTACAGTGGAAAACAGTATGGAGGTTCCTCAAAAAATACAGCATTTACACTTTTGGGTATTTGAAGAAAATGAAAACACTAACTCAAAAAAGATATATGCAGGAGGAAAAAAGATGGCAGAGTAGGAAGGCAAGGCAGAAACCTACTCCACCCACATACCAAAGAAGCAACTACAGCAAATACAACTAACTGAAAAAGATGTGAAGACTGTAGAACAGACCATCTATACCTGGTGAAGAAGAGAAGACCACACAGGGAAGAATAAAGTGACAGAGCCACGATCAGTTGGGACCACAGCCTACAAGAGGAAGGAAGGAAGGAGGAGCAGAGCAGGGAGGAGATAAGCACTCAATCTCTGTACACCTGGTCCTGGAGATCTGCTCTGGGGACATGAGTCCACATTACATTGGGTTCTGGTGATTAGTGGGGCTGGACACTAAAGACACTTGGAGCACTCTGGGAGGCTGAGACTCCTGCCACTTGTGGAATAAAAGCCTGCTCCAGCGTCTTGCTGAGACCCAAAACAGGTGGCAGTTTGAAAGATTTACCAATAGTGGGAATGGTGCCAGAGGGGCAAGGGTTAGATGGTGCTCTATCCTCAGGAGGAAGGGCAGGTGGATGACACTTCCCCAGTCCTCCCTCCACCAAACAGGTCAGGCTATCACAGGAGCCCCAAAGTTCCATTACTCTGAGTGGCGACTTAGCCCTGAAGCACTTCCCTGTGTACCTGCATGCCAACCAGGCTGCTTGGTCCAACAGTGTCACACTTTGCTGGCTGGCAGGCAGAGGGAGGCTTTCCCAGCTTTTCAGTCTTGTATCAGCCCAACTAGGGAGGTGCCTGTAGGAGCCAGCTCCAGGTGCTTCTTCGTCCTCGAGGGTGGACCAGCCCAGTGCACCTAACCCCACTACCATGCCTCCCAACTACCTCGGCCCCCTGTTAGCCAAGCAGCACCACTATTGCTGCAGGCAGAGAGGGCTGACCCACCCACAGCAATCGCAGCAGAAATTGCCACAAAGTCTGGCTAAGGTGAATTGCCATCTGCATTGGACTGAGATAGACCACTGCTGACAGGAAAAGGCACCCCCTCCCACAGCCCACCAAGAGCAACTGGGGCTCCACCACAAAGAAGAATCAGGCACTAGAGTACAAAGAATCTTGAGTTTCTGGACACCATAGGACACCTTACTCATAAAGTCATTACTTTCTAGACCAGGAAGTAAAGTGGATCCATCTAATACAAAGGAAGAAACACAGAAACACAGACAAAAGGAGGAGACAGAGGAGTATGTTGAAAACAAAAGAAAGGATCAGACACCAGAAAAAGGGCTAAATGAAACAATAACAATTGTCTTGGTAAAGATTTCCAAGTAACAATCATGCTCACTGAACTGCAGAAAATAATTGATGCTCTCAGTGAGAATGTCAATGAAGAGATTTAAAAAAAAAAGCCCCTCCAAGCCGAAGAATCCAGTAACTGAAGTGAAAAACAGTGGAGGGAATGAATAATAGATTGCTGCAAGTAGAGCAGACAATGATGAGATGAAAATTAGAGAACAGAAAAACAAGGCTGAGGAACTGAGAGAAAAAAGAATCTCTAAAAATGAGAGGATGCTAAGAGCTGTGTGACAACTCCAAAGGAAACAATATTCACATAATGGGGGTAACAGGAGGAGAAGAGAGAAACGAAGGGGTAGAAAGTCTTCTTTGAAGAAGTAAGTACTGAAACTTCCCCAATCTAGGGAAGGAACTAGACACCCAAGTCCTGGAAGTTCAGGGAGCCCCAAACATAAGGAATCCCAGGAAGACAATGCACAGATATATAATAATTAAAATGAAAAAGATTAAGAATAAAAGAGGGTATTGAAAGCAGCCAGAGAGAAAATAAGATTGCTTATAAGGGAAATGACATCAAGCTATCAGATTTCTCAGGAGAAATTTTACAGGTCAGAAAGGACTGGCATAAAATATTTAATGTATTGAAAACAGAAGGATTTTCAACCAAGAATCCTCTACCCAAGAAGATTGTCATTCAAATTTGAAGGAGAGATTAAAAATTTACTAGATAAATGAAGGCTGAAGGAATTCACCACCACTAAACAGGCTTGCAGGATATGTTAAGGGGACATCTGTAAATGGAAATGTTCATAAGTGTAATTTTCACCAGTGAAAATAAACCTACAGTAAAGGTAGTAGACCAATTACTTACCAAAACAAGTGTGAAATTAAAACAAATATAGTAAAGCCAACTATATACAAAGTCAGTCAAGGGATACCCCAGATTTGCAGATGACATCTAATATATAAAATGTGAAAGAGAAAGAAGAATGAAAAAGAATTACTTTTAGGTTGTGTTCAAAATAGAGCAATCATCAACAATATAGACTATTACATAGTTGGGAAACAGTCTATGAGCCTATAGTAGACACACAAAATTTTTTAAAAAGAGAGATCACAACACTAAAAAAAAAAAAGTATATACCTACAATAACTACCTTAAATATAAATGAACTGAGTACTCCAATCAAAAGACACAGGGTGGCAGAATCAATAAAGAAACAATACCCATCTGTATGCTGCCTATAAGAGACTCATTTTGAACCTAAAGACATACACAGACTGAAAGTGAAGGGAGGGAAGATATTTCATGCAAATAATAGGGAGAAAACAGCAAGAGTAGCAGTATTTATATCAGACAAAATAGACATCAAAGTAAAGACAGTAACACGAGACGAGGACATTACATAGTGATAAAAGATCAGTCCAACAAGAGGATATAACCATTATAAATATCTGTGCACCTAACATAGCACCTAAATATAAAAAACAAATGCAGAATTAAAGAAATAAACTACAACTCAATATATTAGAGGACTTTAACACACCACTTACATCAGTGGATATAGATCAACCAGACTGAAAATAAGGAAACAGAAGCACTGAACAACACATTAGATAGATAGACTTAACAGATAGGTCAGAACATTCCATCCAAAAGCAGCAAGATACACATTTTTCTCAAGTGTACATGGAACAGTCTCAAGAATAGATCACATACTAGGCCACAAAAAGAGTCTTCAGATACATTAAAAGACATTGAAATTGTATCAAGCAACCTCAGACCACAGTGGTATAAAACTAGAAATCAATTACACAAACAAAACACAAAAGGCCACAAACACATGGAAGCTAAACAACATGCTTCTGAATAATCAAAGGGTCAATGAACAAAGAAGAAATCAAGCAATGCATGGAGACAAATGAAAACAAAATACAACAGTTCAAATATGTGGGACACTACAAAAGTGGTTCTAAGAGGGAAGTACATAGAAATGCAGGCTTACCTCAGGAAGCAAGAACAATCCCAAATAGTCTAAACTCACAAAGAAATTAGAAAAAGAACAAATGAAACCCAAAGTTAGTAGAAGGAGGGGCATAATAAAGACCAGAGCAAAAATAAATAGAGAGGATTAAAACAATGGAAAAACTCAGTGAAACCAAGAGTTTGGTCTATGAGAAGATAAAATAGACCAACCCCGAGCCAGACTTACCAAGAAAAAAAAAGAGGATACAATCAACAAAATCAGGAAATAAATATCAGTAGTAACAATGGATACCACAGAAACACAAAGAATTATTAGAGAACTCTATGAAAACTATGTACCAATAAATTGGACAAACTTGAAGAAATGGACAAATTCCTACAAAAATACAACTTTCTGAAGTTGACCCATGAGGAAACAGAAAATCTGAACAGACCAATTACCAGTAATGAAATTGAATTGGTAATAAAAAAAACTCCGAATAAACTAAAATCCAGGACCAATTGGCTTCACAGCTGAATTCTAACAAACTATATAAAGATTTAATACCCAGCCTTCTTAAAGTATTCCAAAAAGTAGGAGCAGAGACTTCTGGGAAGATGGCGATGTTAGCAGGGTGGCGGAAATCTCCTCCCAAAACCATATGTATTTGTGGAAATACAAAAAATACAACTATTCCTCAAAGAGAGACCAGAAGATACAGTACAACAGCCAGGCTATAGCTACATCTGCGAGAACTCAGTGCCTCACGAAGCGGGTAAGATACAAAGCTGTGACCCGACGGGACCCAAGAACTCCTCCAACCCAGCGCACCAGTGGGAGGAAAAGACTCAGAGTGGGGAGGGAGTGGAAGCACAGGCCCGCCAAAAAACCAGCCCTGGTGATCTGCACCGGGAGCACATACACACATCACATAGTGTATCGGAGATTAGAGAAACAGAAGGGCAGGATCCAAGATGCAGACTTCAAGGATGTCCCGTTGGCTAGCTTCCCGGGACAAAAGAAAAGCGGGCGCTTTTTAAAAAGTCTTAAAGAGACAAGGGCCCAAAAGCAGAACAAAATCGTCCCAGTATACTCAGCCCAGCAGGCTGGGAGTCTTGGGGAATTTCGGACCCCCGGGCCAGCGGCTGGGCAAAGCAGCCACACCCACAGAGATCAGCAGCCTGCCAATATTTCCCCCTACCCCCGGCAAAAGGTCCAGCGGATCCGCCATGGCTGCAGAACAGTGGAGGAGTGGCCACGCCCACAGCAACCTCACAGAATCTACTCCTGGATGGTGCGCAGCTAATCAAGAAGAGCTCCAGAACCCAGAACAAGGGTTGAAAGGCACCAAGGGGAACAGAACGCACCCAGCAAGACTGCAAACCCCCGCAGTGCTATAGGCTAGGTTGAGGGTGACCCCGAACACAGGCAGCTCAGGGGATTATCCCAGAGACTGCGTCCTGGTGTGCTGGAAACCAGCTCAGGCCCTGGAGAAGGACAAGGAGAACAACAAGCAGGAATGGACTTTGTTCTCCCAGCTGACACCCGTGGCACCTACCAGCGACCACTTCTATTGCCATTAAAAGACAGAGGAATATGGTCCAGACAAGGATCACACAGACAACCCCAGAGAGAGGGCCTGATGGCATAGACTTACACAATCTTCCTGAAAAAGAATCCAGAATAAAAGTCATAACCATGCTGATGGATCTACAGAGAAATATGCAAGAGCTGAGGGAGGAAGTGAGGGAAGTGAGGAAAGACAATGCAGAAATGAGACAAGCGATCGACAGGCTTAAGAGCAGACTGAACAAGTAGCAAGAGACTGTTAATGGAATAGAAAACAGAGAACAGGAATACAGAGAAGCTGAGGCAGAGAGAGAGAAAAGATCTCTAGGAATGAAAGAATATTAAGAGAACTGTGTGACCAATCCAAACGGAACAATATTCACATTACAGGAGTACCAGAAGAAGACAAGAGAGAAAAAGGTATAGAAAGTATCTTTGAAGAAATAATTGCTGAAAACTTCCCCCAGCTGGGGAAGTAAATAGTTTCTCAGACCATGGAAGCCCACAGATCTCCCAACACAAGGGACCCAAGGAAGAAAACACCAAGACACATAATAATTAAAATGGGAGAGGTCTAAGCAAGGACAGGTCTAAAGGCAGCCAGAGAGAGAAAAAAGATCACCTACAAAGGAAAACCCATCAGGCTATCTTCAGACTTTTCAACAGAAACCTTACAGGCCAGAAGAGAATGGTATGATACATTTAACATAATGAAACAGAAGGGGCTTGAACCAAGAATACTGTATCCAGCACAATTATAATTTAAATTTGAGGGAGGGATTAAACAATTCCCAGACAAGCAAAAGTTGAGGGAATTTGCCTCCCACAAACCACCTCTACAGGATATCTTAAAGGGACTGCTCTAGATGGAAGCACTCCTAAGGCTAAAAAGATGTCACCAGAGAAAATAAAATCATAGCAAAGAAAGCAGACAATCCAAATACTAACTAAAGGCAAAAAGTAAAATCAACTATCCACAAAACAGTCAAAGGAAATGTAAAAGAATACAAAATAAAACACCTAGTATATAAAGAATGGAGGAGGAAGAATAAGAAGGGAGAGAAATAAAGAAACATCAGACTGTGTTTACAATAACAAGAAAGTTAAGTTAAACTGTTAGATAGTAAAGAAGCTACCCTTGAACCTTTTGTAACCACGAATCTAAAGCCAGCAATGGTAATAAGTACATGTCTATTGATAATTACCCTAAATGTAAATGGACTGAATGCACCAATCAAAAGACACAGAGTAATAGAATGGATAAAAAAGCAAGACCCATCTCTATGCTGTTTTTTTTTTTTTAGAGACTCATCTCAAACCCAAAGATATACACAGACTAAAGGTATAGGGACAGAAAAAGATATTTCATGGAAACAAGGAGAAAAAAGCAGGTATTGCAGTACTTGTTTCAGACAAAATAGACTTCAAAACAAGGAAAGTAGTAGGAGATAAAGAAGGACATTACATAATGATAAACGAGTCAGTCCAACAATAGGATATAACCATTATAAATATATATGCACCCAAATCAGGAGTGCCGATGTATGTGAAACAAATACTAACAGAATTAAACGAGGAAATAGAATTCAGTGCATTCATTTTATGAGACTTCAACACACCACTCACTCCAAAGGACAGATCAACCAGGCAGAAAAAAAGTAAAGACACAGAGGGACTGAACAACACGCTAGAATAGATGGACCTAACAGACATCTACAGAACTCTACACCCAAAAGAAGCTGGATTCACATTCTTCTCAAGTGCACATGGAACTTTTCCCAGAATAGACCACATACTAGGCCACAAAAGAACCTCAGTAAATTAAAAAATACTGAAATTCTACCAACCAACTTCTGAGATCACAAAGGTATAAAACTAGAAATAAATTGTACAAAGAAAACAAAAAGGCTCACAAATACATGGAGACTTAAGAACATGCTCCTAAATAATCAGTGGATCAACAACCAAATTAAAACAGAGATCAAACAATATATTGACAACAACAACACAAAGCCACAACTTCTGTGGGACACAGCAAAGGCAGTTCTAAGAGGAAAGTATATTGCTATCCAGGCCAATTTAAAGAAGGAAGACCAATCCCAAATGAATAGTCTAAAGACACAATTATTGAAATTGGAAAAAGAAGAACAAATGAAGCACAAAGTCACCAGAAGGAGGGACATAATAAAGATCAGAGAAGAAATAAATAAAATTGAGAAGAATAAAACAATAGAAAAAAATCAATGAAACCAAGAGCTGGTTCTTTGAAAAAATAAACAAAATAGATAAACCCCTAGCCAGACTTATTAAGAGAAAAAGAGAATCTACACACATAAACAGAATCAGAAATGAGAAAGGAAAAATCACAACGGACCCCACAGAAATACGAAGAATTATAAGAGAATACTATGAAAATCTATATGCCAACAAGCCGGAAAATCTACAAGAAATGGACAACTTTTTAGAAAAATACAACCTTCCAAGATCGACCAAGCTAGAAATGGAAAACCTAAACAGACCAATTACCAGCAACGAAATTGAATCGATAATCAAAAACTACCCAAGAACAAAATGCCCGGGCCAGATGGATTCACCTCTGAATTTTACCACACATATAGAGAAGAAATAATACCCAATTCTCCTTAAAGTTTTCCCAAAAATAGAGAAGGAGGGAATACTTCCAAACTCATTCTATGAAGCTAGCATCACTCTAATACCAAACCCAGGCAAAGACCTCACCAAAAAAGAAAATTACATACCAATATCCCTGATGAAAATAGATGCAAAAATACTCATCAAAATATTAGCAAATCGAATTCAAAAATACATCAAGAGGATCATACACCATGATCAAGTGGGATTCATCCCAGGGATGCAAGGATGGTACAACATTCGAAAATCCATCAACATCATCCACCACATCAACAAAAAGAAGAACAAAAACCACATGATCATCTCCATTAGATGCTGAAAAAGCATTTGACAAAATTCAGCATCCATTCATGATTAAAACACTCAACAAACTGGGTACAGAGGGCAAGTACTTTAACATAATAAAGGCCATATATGACAAACCCACAGCCAACATCATACTTAACAGTGAGAAGCTGAAAGCTTTTCTTTTTTTTTTTACAATTTATTTTATTTTAGTATCATTAACCTACAATTACATGAGCAATATTGTGATGATTAAACTACCCCCTTCATCAGGTCCCCCACCAACCCTATTTCAGTCACTGTCCATCAGCGTAGTGAGATGAGAATCACTACTTGTCTTCTCTGAGCTGTACAGTCCCCCCCGTGCTCCCCCCCATGTCTGCCAATCGTAATGCCCCTTTTACCCTCTTATCCCTCCCTTCCCGCCCTTCTTCCCCAGTCCCTTTGCCTTTGGTAACTATTAGTCCATTCTTGGGTTCTGTGAGTCTGCTGCTGTTTTGTTCCTTCAGGTTTTCTTTTTTTTTTTTTTTCTTTGTTCTTATACTCCACATATGAGTGAGATCATTTGGTACTTGTCTTTTTCGGCCTGGCTTATTTCACTGAGCATAATACCCTCCAGCTCCATCCATGTTGTTGCAAATGGTAGGATTTTCATCAAAGATTGGGAACAAGACAGGGATGCCCACTCTCCTTACTGTTATTCAACATAGTACTGGAGATCGTAGCCATGGCAATGAGACAAAACAAAGAAATACAAGGCATCCAGATTGGTAAAGAAGAAGTCAAATTGTCACTATTTGCAGATGACGTGATATTGTACATAAAAAAACCCTAAACCCCACTCCATACCTACTAGAACTAATATCTGAATTCGGTAAAGTTGCAGGATACAAAATTAACACACAGAAATCTGTTGCTTTCCTATACACTAAAGATGAACTAGCAGAAAGAGAAATCAGGAAAACAATTCCATTCACAATTGCATCAAAAAGAATAAAATACCTAGAAATAAACCTAACGAAGGAAGTGAAAGACCTATACCCTGAAAACTACAAAACACTCCTAAGAGAAATTAAAGAGGACACTAACAAATGGAAATTCATCCCACGCTCTTGGCTAGGAAGAATAAATATTGTCAAAATGGCTATCATACCTAAAGCAATCTACAGATTCAATCGCTATCAAAATACCAACAGCATTCTTCAATGAACTGGAACAAATAGTTGTAAAATTCATAAGGAACCACAAAAGACCCCGAATAGCCAAAGCAATCCTGAGAAGGAAGAATAAAACAGGGAATTACGCTCCCAGACTTCAAGCTCTACTACAAAGCCACAGTAATCAAGACAATTTGGTATTGGCACAAGAACAGACCCACAGACCTGTGGAACAGAATAGAAAATCTAGACATTAACCCAAATATATACAGTTAATTAATATTTGATAAAGGAGCCTTGCATATATAATGGGGAGATGACAACCTCTTCAGCAGCTGGTGTTGGTGAAACTGGACAGCTACATGTAAGAGAATGAAACTGGATTACTGTCTAATCCCATACACCAAAGTAAATTCAAAATGGATCAATGACCTGAATGTAAGTCATGAAACCATAAAACTCTTAGAAAAAAACATAGGCAAAAATCTCTTGGACATAAACATGAGCGACTTCTTCATGAATATATCTCCCCGGGCAAGGGAAACTAAAGCAAAAATGCACAAGTGGGACTATATCAGTCTAAAAGTCTGTACAGCAAAAACACCATCAGAACAAAAAGACATCCTACAGTATGGGAGAATATATTCATAAACGATATCCGATATTGGGTTGACATCCAAAATATATAAAGAACTCATGCACCTCAACAAACAAAAAGCAAATAATCCAATTAAGAAATGGGCAGAGGATATGAATAGACACTTATCTAAAGAAGAAATTTAGATGGCCAACAGGCACATGAAAAGATGCTCCACTTCGCTAATTATCAGAGAAATGCAAATTAAAACCACAATGAGCAATCACCTCACACCAGTAAGGATGGCCAACATCCAAAACACAAAGAACAACAAATGTTTGCAAGGATGTGGAGAAAAGGGAACCCTGTTATACTGCTGGTGGGAATGTAAATTAGTTCAACCATTGTGGAAAGCAGTATGGAGGTTTCTCAAAAAACTCAAAATAGAAATAGCATTTGACCCAGGAATCCCACTCTTAGGAATCTACCCTAAGAATGCAGCAGTCCAGTTTGAAAAAGACATATGCACCCCTATGTTTATCGCAGCACTATTTATAATAGCCAAGAAATGGAAGCAACCTAAGTGTCTGTCAGTAGATGAATGTATAAAGAATATGTGGTACATATACACAATGGAATATTACTCAGCCATAAGAAGAAAACAAGTCCTACCATTTGCAACAACATGGATGGAGTTAGAGGGTATTATTGTCAGTGAAATAAGCCAGGTGGAGAAAGACAAGTATCAAATGATTTCACTCATATGTGGAGCAAAGAAACAAGGAAAAAAACTGAAAGAACGAAACAGGAGCAGACTCAAAGAACCCAAGAATGGACTAACAGTTACCAAAGGGAATGGGACTGGGGAGGATGGGTGGGACGGGAGGGACAAGGGGGAAAAGGGGCATTACAATTAGCAGAAATAATGTTGGAGGGCACGGGAAGGGCTGTACAACTCAGAGAAGACAAGTATTGATTCTATAACATCTCACTATGCTGATGGGCAGTGACTGTAATGGAGTAGGTTCGGGGGACCTGATGAAGTGGGGAATTTAGTAACCATAATGTTGCACATGTAGTTGTAGATTAATGATGCAAAAAAACAAGACATATGCACCCCTATGTTTATTGCAGCAGTATTTATAGTAGCTAAGATATGGAAGCACCCTAAGTGTCCATCAGTGGATGAATGGATTAAGAAGATGTTGGAACATATACACAATGGAATTTTATTCAGCCATAAGGAAGGAACAAATCCTGAAATTTGCAACAACATGGATGGAGTTGGAGGATATCATGCTCAGTGAAATAAGCCAGGCAGAGAAAGGCAAGTGCCATATGATTTCCCTCATTTGTGGGGTATAACAGTGAAGCAAAACTGAAGGAACAAAACAGCAACAGACTCACAGACTCCAAGAAGGGACTAGCGGTTATGAAAGGGGAGGGTGAGATGGAGGGAGAAAGATATTCAGGGGTATTATGAGTGGCACACATGGTGTGGGGGGGATCATGGGGAAGACAGTGTAGCACAGAAAAGGCAAATAGTGCATCTGTGGCATCTTACTACACTGATGGACAGTGACTATAATGGGGTATGCGGGGGACACAATAACATGGGTGAATGTAGTAACCACATTGTTTTTTCATGTGAAACCTTCATAAGAGTGTATATAATAATACCTTAATAAAAAAATTGTTGATCAAAAAAAGAAAGTAGAAGAGGAGAGAATAGTTCCTCATTCTATGAGACCGGCATTACTCTAATACCAAAAGCAGACTATGACACTACAAAAAAAGAAAATTATAGACCAATATCCCTGATGCACACAGATGCAAAAATCCTCAACAAAATCAAATTAAGAAAAAAACATCAAAGGATCATCCATCACGACCAAGTGGGATTTATTCCAGAGATGCAAGGATGGTACACCACATTAACAAGGAGAATAAAAACCATATGATCGTCTCAACAGGTGGTGAAAAAGCATTTGACAAAATTCAACATCTAATCAAGATAAAAACCCTCAACAAAATGGGTGCAGAAGGTGCATACCCCAACATAAGGTCACATACGACAAACCCACAGCTAGCATCATACTCAGTGAAGAAAAGCTTAAAGCTTTTCCTCTAAGATCAGGAACAAGATATAAAGGTATCTACTCTCACCACTTTTTTTCAGCATAGTACTAGAGGTTCTAGCCATGGCAGCCAGGCAATATAAAGAGATACAAGGCATCCACATTGGTAAGGAAGAAGTGAAACTGTCACTATTTGCAGATGGCATGATATATGTATATATAAAACCCTAAAGACTCCACCAAAAAACTATGAGAACTAATAATTGGATTCAGCGAAGTTGCAGGACATAAAATCAATACATAGAAATCTGTTGCATTCCTATATACTAATGACAAAGTAGCATAAAGAGAAATCAGAAAATAATTCCCTTTACAGTTGCATCAAAAAGAATATAATACCTGGGAATAAACCTAACCAAGAAGATGAAGGATCTGTACTCAGAAGACTATAAAACACTCATGAGAGAAATAAAAGACACAAATACATGGAAATCTATCTCATGCTCATGGATATGAAGAATTGATATTCTCAAAATGGCCATCCTGCCAAAGCAATTTACAGATTGAATGCAATCCCTATCAAAATACCAATGGCATTTTTCAATAAACTAGAGCAAATAATCTTAAAACTCATATGAAACCACAAAAGACCCCAAATAGCCAAAGCAATCCTTTGAAAGAAGAACAAAGCTGGGGTGTTATGCTCCCTGACTTCAAGCTATACTACAGAGCTACAGCAATCAGTACAGTATAGTACTGGCACAAGAACAGACCCGTAGACCAGTGGAACAGAGTAGAACCCAAATATGAATCCACACATATATAGCCAATTAATACATGATAAAGGAGCCATGAATATACAATGGGGAATGGGGAAAAGATTGCCTCTTTAATAACTGTGTTGGGAAAATGAGAGCTACATGCAAAAGAATGAAACTGGATTACTGCCTAACTCTATACACAAAAGTAAATTTGAAATGTATCAAAGACCTGAAACCATAAAACTCTTAGAAGAAAACAGAGACAAAAATCTCTTGAACTTAAATATGAGCAATTTTTTCCTGAACACATCTTGGGCAAGGAAAACAAAATAAAAAGGAAACAAGTGGGACTACATCAAACAAAAATCTTCTCTGCAGGAAAGGATACCATTAGAACAAAAAGGCAACTTATAGTATGAGGGAATATATTAGTAAATGATTTATCCAGTAAGAGGTTATCATCCAAAATATATAAAGAGGTCATATATCTCAATACCAAAAAACAAATAACCTGATTAAAAATTGGGCAGAGTACTTGTAAAGACATTTTTCCAAAGAAGAAATACAGATGGCCAACAGGCACATGAAAAGATGCTTCACATCCCTACTCATCAGGGAAATGCAAATCAAAACCACATGAGATATCACCTTACACCAGATAGGATGGCCACCATCCAAAAGACAAGAAATAACAAGTGTTGGTGAGGATGTGAGGAAAGGGAACCCTATATACTATTGGTGGTAATGTAAATTGGTCTAGCCACAGTGGAAAAGCAGTATGGAGGTTCCTCAAAAAACTGAAAACAAATACCGTATGACTCAGTAATTTCACTTCTAGGAATTTACTTGAAGGAAACAAAATGATTGATTTGAAAAGTTATAGGCACCCCTATGTTTATTGCTGCATTATTTACAATAGCCTAAGTTACGGAAACAACCAAAATGTCCATCAGTAGGTGAATGGATAAAAAAGAAGTGGTACATATACACAGTGGAATGTTATTCAGCCGTAAAAAAAGGAAGTCCTACCATTTACTACAACATAGATAGATCTAGAGGGCATTATGCTAAGTGAAATAAGCCAAGCAGAGAAAGACAAATACCATATAATTTTACTTAGTTGTGGAATATAAAACCAAAGTCAACAAAACTGCAGTAGACTAATAGATCATAGACACTGAGAAGTGACTGGTGGTCCATGGGGAGGAGTTGGAGTGGTGGGTGGGGAGGGTGATGGGGCATAAAAGTCATAATATAAATTGATTACAGGGATAGAGGTACAGCTTGGAGAATTAGCCATTGATTCTGTAATATTATCCTATGTTGAGATATAGTAAATGCACTAGTGGGGGTAAGGACTTAGTAATTTGAACCACTGTTTTGTGTACCTGAAACCAATGTATGACTGAATATCAAGATACCACAATAAAAAATTATAATCCTAGCAAATACTTGAATAAAAAGATATTTGCACCCCCGTAGTCACTGCAACATTTTGATCATAGCCAATATAGGGAAACCAACTAAGTTTCTACACACACACACACACACACACGCACGCAGGCACACAGTGAAATACTATGTAGCCATACGAAAGAATGAAATCTTGCCATTTGTGACGACATAGTGGGACCTTAAGGGCATTGTGCTAAGTGAAATAAGTCAGATCAAAAGACAAATACAATATGATCTCACTTATATGTGAAATCTAAAACAAAACACCAAACTCATAGGTACAGAGAACAGAGTGTTGGTTGCCTGAAGCAGGGGTTTGGGGGTGGTTGAGATGCATGAAGGGGGTAAAAATATACAAACTTCCATTTATAAAATAACTAAGCCAGCTTATAAACAAATAGAACACTTTACTGGTTAAGTCTGCCAAAATTAATACAAATCCTTCTCAAACTCTTCCAAAATATAGGAGTGAAATTTTCCAAACTCATTTTATGAGGCCATCATTAACTCTGATACTAAAACCAGACAAGGACAGTGCAGAAAAATTACAGGCCAATATCTCTGAATATAGATGCAACAATTCTCAACAAAATATTAGCAAACCCAATTTAAATAATAAAAGATTGTGTATATCATAGGGATGCACGAATGTTTCAACAACTTCAAACACTGTGAGGTACCTCATTAACAGAATGAAAGATGAAAAGCATACAATCATTTCAATAGATGCAGAAAATATTTCTCAAAATTTAACATGCATTTATGGTAAAAATTCTCAACTTTCAGGTATGGAAGGAATGTACCTTAACATAGTAAAGGATCACAAAGCCACAGCTAACATGATACTCTACAGTGAAAAGTTGAAAGCGTTTCCTTTAAGATCAAGAACAGTCAAGGATGTCCACACTCACCACTTTTATTCAGCGTAACATAGGCAGTCCTAGTGAGAAGAATTAGGCAAGAAAAATAAATAAAAATATTTTAATTGGAAATGAGGTAATAAAACTGTCACTGTTTGCAGATGACGTCATATAGAGAAAACCTTAAGGACGCCACAAAACTGTTAGAACTAGTAAACAAACTTAGTAAAGTTTCAGGATACAAAATCAATACAGAAAAATCTCTTGCATTTGTATACACTTGCATTTATATACACATGCAATAACAAACTATCAGAAAGTTAAAATCAAGAGAACGATGTCATTTACAATTGCGTCAAAAAGAATAAAATACCTAGGAATAAATTTAACCTAAGGAGGTGAGGTACCTGTATACTGAAAACTATGAGATATCATTGAAAGCAATGGAAGAAAACACAAATAGATGGGAAGGTATTCCACACTCTTGGATTGGAATACTCAGTATTAAAATGTCTGTATGACCCAAAGTAATCTATAGATTTAGTGCAATCTCTATCAAAATTCCACTTTTTAAAAAGTGGTATTTATTTCCCTTCCCAGATACTCAGATTCACTAACTCAAGATGAAGTCAGGAATCTGTCTTTGAACAGTGCTCTCCTTTGCTTTCTGGTAATCAGGCAATTACCTGAATTACCATGTGGCATGAACCTAAAAACAGCATATTTTGAGTAAATTGAAATCTTCTAGAAACAGTAATGTGAGCCAGGGGCACCTCCTCAAAGCTAAAAACAGTGCCAGCACAGTTTGATTGTCTTTAATTTCAAAGCTTAGATAGGATTAAAGTGATGGAAAGAAACCATTTAATAAACTGTCAGGTTGTGTCTGTGTTCAGATTTCAGTTAAGTTTTAATCTGTGTAATCTATATTCATCCATTAAATTTTGTTATCAGTACTTTGTTCTGCTTGTTTTGTCTTTGACCCAGCTCCCCCCACCCCCCGTTTTTTTTTTTTTTAAACTTTTGCTTATCTTAGCCCAATCAGAGGAAAACTGCTCCACTTCTTGCTTCCAATCCCTTGGTAAAAATGCACTTTTAAATGATGAGTATTAATTGCCAGATAGCTATGGAGATGCAGTAAAGCTAAGTAAATCTTATAACTTAGTTGGGAAAGATATGCTGACAGACTTTGAGTTTGATCCCTTGTTGTGTAAATAGAAGCGAAAGATAAATCCTAATTTTTTTTGGTACCCCTATGAAGAATTTTTAAGTCAAACTCATTTGGTAGAGTGATAGAGCAAACAGAATAGAATAGTGTTTAAAGAATTGATTCTGAGGGCCCAGTGCTCACTAAATGCGGAAAGACTGACTACAAAGTGATCTTGAAATACAGATTTTTCTTTAGTTCTTAAAGGAACACTTCTGTAGATTTTCACTTTTGCATGTGTTGTCTCTATGTCCATAGCATTCAACTTCACAGATTCCATTTACTTTTTCTGTTCTCCAAAATTCTGCTCTATCCATACTACCATCTGTAGGTGTTTTTTTTTTCTCTGATCCCTATCTTGCATATAGTCTGCCAGTCTTCTCTCTCCTCCTGGATTTTTTCCTTAACCCTCCCTTCTTTTGTCATGTTGAGTGTTTTTTTTCCCTCATACACGGTCCCAAGGCTTATTTCCTTCTTCAGTAGCTTTTCAAAGCATCTTTTCAACAAAATTTGCGCTCTTCCTGTGAGCAGTTTTGTACTCTCTGTTAAGATAAAATTTTCTCCAAAGTGTTAGCCTTAAGAACAAAAAAGAACAATTTTTTCATATTTACTGAAGAATAAGTTATTATAGTAAGAAGTCTGTCAAGCAAGACTTTGCATCATTGTAGTTGCCTTACCTTTCTTTCAAGAAGGATGCTTATCTGTGTGTATCACCAGTCCTGTCTTGAGTTAGTTGTGTTCTTCAATTCTGCCGTTCTTATTATTATAACTTACCATTACTTCAGTAACATTTGTTAATGCTTGGTTGAACTTTACTTTGTGGGCAGTGATGTGCATTTTTAGTGACAGTAGTTTTTGGCAGATTTCTGACAACTGGACTTTTAGGCATGTGTGCATGGAGTCCCAAAAAGTGAATTGTGCATTGTGTCCCAAAAATGAGTTTGTCAGACTCCTTTTGCTAAAGCAAATACATATATAATCCAAGAAAATTTTCTTAATGATTTTTTTCTACTGGAAAGAAGGTTTTTTTTTAATTGGGTAAAGTGGTTGAAGGAATCTTTTTCACCATCTTACATAAAGATGACTTGAGATACAGTAGTTTTATAAGATGAGATACATCTTACAAAAAGATTTGAGGTACAGTAGTTTTCTTCCAGTTGTGTGGTCCTTCTCTTCCCCCAGCATCAGAAGCAGTTTCTAGAGATCCCAATGAAGGAAGCTTTGAAAAAAATAGTTTGGAAAATACTATTTAAAGTTCTATTTATTTTTATTTTTATTTTTTT
>JAQQAC010015530.1:15970434-16202570 GCA_029783875.1 Phataginus tricuspis | reverse complement strand
GTTAAATATATCATGCCATTCTCTTCTGGCCTGTAAGGTTTCTGTTGAGAAGTCTGATGACAGTCTGATAGGTTTTCCTTTGTAGGTGATCTTTTTCCTCTCTCTAGCTGCCTTTAATACTCTGTCCTTGTCTTTGATCTTTGCCATCTTGATTATTATGTGTCTTGGTGTTGTCTTCTTTGGGTCCCTTGTGTTGGGAGATCTGTGGGCTTCCATGGACTGTGAGACTATTTCCTTCCCCAGCGTGGGGAAGTTTTCGGCAATTATTTCTTCAAAGACACTTTCTATCCCTTTTCTCTCTCTTCTTCCTCTGGTACTCCTATAATGCGAATATTGCTACGCTTCGATTGGTCACAGAGTTCTCTTAATATTCTTTCATTCTTAGAGATCCTTTTATCTCTCTCTGCCTCAGCTTCTTTGTATTCCTGGTCCCTGTCTTGTAATTCCTTGATCGTGTCTTGAACCTGATTCAATCTGCTGTTGAGCCCTTCGATGGCTTGTTTCATTTCTGCATTGTCTTTCCTCACTTCCCTCACTTCCTCCCTCAGCTCTTGCACATTTTTCTGTAGATCCGTCAGCATGGCTATGACTTTTATTCTGAATTCTTTTTCTGGAAGACTGTGAATGTCCATTTCTCCAGATTCTTTCTCTGGGGTGGTGTTTGTCTGAAGCTTTGTCTGTATCATATTCTTCTGTCTTCTCATGACTGTAGAATTGGTTGTTGGTAGCAAGGAGAGATAAGAAAGGAGAGACAAGAAAAAAAAGAGATTTCTACTAATAATATAAAAGTATAAGGAGAGAGAGAGAAGGGAAAAGAAAAGAAAGAAAAAGAAAAGGCAGCAACACCTAAAAGAAAACAGCAAGAACAACAACAAAACAAAACAAAACAAAAAAAAAAACAAAAAACACCAAAAAGCCCACCGGGGGTGGTTTCTGTGCGAATGCTGTAGGTGGCGCTATTTCTCCGCTATTCCAGAGCCGCGGCCACGTCGCTCCACACGGCCCTTTAAATCTGTGGCCGGGTGAGAATGGATGGGAGGCTGTTGAAAGAGAGGGAAAGAAAAAAAGGAGAAGAAAGGGGAGAAAAAACAAAAAAAACAAAAAACAAAAAGAAAAAAAAAAAAAGCCACCGGGCGTGGGTTCTGCGCGAGTGCTGTAGGTGGCGCTGTTGCTCCACTATTCCAGCGCCACTATAGTTCTGGCTGGGTTGGAAACAATGGGAAGCTGTTGATCTCCGTGAGGGTCTCAATGGCGGGCACTCTTTCCCAGTCGCCAGCTACGGGGTCCAAAGCTCCCCAGGAGTCCCAGCGTGCTGGGCTCACTTCGCGGGGCTATCCGGCCCCTCTACTGAGCTCCTGTCACTTTAAGACTGCTGAGGTAGAGCGCGCGCTTTTCTTCCCCTTTTTCTCCTTTCTTTTTCCTTCCCGGAGCCTGCCGCGGGCAACTTGCACGTTCCCGGCTGGGACCCTGTGCCCTCTGTCCCTCCAATCTCCGCTACACCTCAGACCTCCACTCCCTCCTGGCTCTGAATCCTCTCCTCCCGCCGGAGCCCTGGGGGAGAGGGGCGCTCGGTCTGCTCGCGGCTCCGTACCTTACCCGCCTTGCCGAGACTCCCGCCGGAGTGCTGTGGTGCAGGGGCGCTCTCGTCTCGCTGGATCGTGTTTCCGTCCTGCCTCGCCAGGTGCCGAGTCCTCTGTCCAGCGTGTCTGGCTGCTGGAGCTCTGGGGGGGGGGGAGCGCTCGGTCCCACCGGATCGCCGCCCGTCCGCCTCACCGGCTGCCAAGTTCTCACAGGTGTAGCTGTACGCTGTGCACTTTCCTGTGTATTCTGGTCTCTCTTTTAGGGATAGTTGTATTTGCTGTATTTTCGTGAATAAATATAATGTTGGGAGGAATTTTTCTGCTATTCCGTTCAAGACGCCATATTCCCGGAAGTCTTAAAGTTCTATTTAAATGTAAAAAGTCATGTAAAACTTAAATCATTTTCCACTTATAATCCCCCCCCCAAAAGAAATAAAAACTGTGGTCTGCAAGCTTCTGTTGAGACTGTTTTAAAATTTAAAATCTACATTGGGCATTAACTTCCAGAGAAGCCAAGCTTAAAAGTTATAACTAAGAGGCAGTGACAAGAAACTAATAGTTTATTGCATACTTTACAGAAAAAATAGAAACATTATTGAGGAGAAGAAAGCTGTGGAGCATTTATCACATAACTAATAATCAGAGGAATAAACTATGATGTCAGTGTTCAAATGCACTTTATGATCAAACTTCTTGTAAGTTCAAATGCTCTCTCAGAGATACCGTCCTGTCATAAAAGAAATGACAAAAAAAAAATTTTAATGAGATTCTCAGGCTGCCTAATGGGGTTGTTTTGAAACTGAGATGATATACCCCACATACCCACATGTGTGCAATGTTGTGTGTGTATATATGTATGTATATGTGGCTTAATATTGTAGGGAAATACCTATTTTAATTAGCCTATGTGGATCCTTTTCTAATGAGATCTTTTATAATATTAAAAATACACCCTAATTTGTTTTCGAACTTACCCAATAATAACTGGAACACATATTAGAAGAACAAAATCTTGGGTCCATTTCAGACCTAAATCTGCATTTAACAAACACTCAAGAAAATTTTTATCACTGAGGACTTCTGGAAGCACTATCATTTATTTCCTTGGTAAATTTAAGTTGTCATGAATTAAATTTTCTTAACTAGTAGTCACATAATGTGAATTAACTGGCATTAAGTACAGGTTCTGTGACCATTCAAGAGCTGTGAAAGTTCTAGTGTATTCTTGACAGTAGTATGCATGTAGGAAGGAGGAGCAGTAGGAGATGAGACCGAATATATTTACTGGTTCCAAATAATGATGTTAGCCAACCAGAACTATTCACCCATATTTCTGTCATAGTGTTTCTCCAAACTATCAAAAACATTTTAAAGTGTTTGGTGTAATTTTAATTAAGAAACACCTTTGTTCTTAACAGAGCTTTACTAAAGAAATAAATGGCATATATACCACTTATTCACCCAAACAATATTTAGCTTACTCTAGAGTTTTTGATGTATCTGTATATGCTAACTTGGTACTTCTGAACAGCAACTAGGATGTTTTGCCTTCATTATAAACAAAATTATAAAGAGCTAGAAATAATATTTTATAATATAAAAATATTTGTATATTTATATAGTTATAAGTGTTGATCACAAATGGTAATACCATTAAAAAACCCAAGAGACTACTTGGTTATTTTGTTTTAGAAGATCTATTTTACTGCTGTAACTAAATAGAGTAGAAAACCTCTGGAATGTAATAGCATGCATTTATAGACTGTTAACCCTGGAGTTGCTATTTGATGAATGCATTGGTCTACAAGGACAAGAATGTATTTATTGCAAAAGAAGAAACATCTTTGAAAAGGCAAAATCAAAGCTTAAAACCGCATCTTTTAGCTGTAGGACAGCAAAGTCTGTCATAGAGCTGCAGATGGTTGGCCCTTAACAAGTATTGATGCTTCTCTGCAGTTTTAGAGCAAAGAGGTTGAAGAGCAAGTGGTGTAATCACCACCAAAACTATCATACAAAGGATGGAAGAAAAGAATGATTTCTCTTAGCCACACGAAGATACCAACTATTTTCACTTATGAAGTAGCTGAACACCTAACCCCTGCCAACATATGAGACTTACAGTTTCTCTACATCCTCGTCAATAGTTGGTATTCCTTACTTTTTTTTTTTTTGGTCTCATTAATCTACTTACAGGTGCAACATTATGGTTACTAAAATCCCCACTTCATCAGGTTCCCCCCCGCTTACCCCATTACAGTCACTGTCCATTGGCATAGTGAGATACTATAGAATCACTACTTGTCTTCTCTGACTTGTACAGCCCTCTCTGTGCCACCCCCCCAACATTACGTTTGCTAACTGTAATGCTCCTTTTTCCCCCTTGTCCCTCTCTTCCCACTCATCCTCCCGAGTCCCTTTTCCTTTGGTAACTGTTAGTCCATTCTTGGGTTCTATGAGTCTGCTGCTGTTTTGTTCTTTGCCCTTATGCTCCACATATGAGTGAAATCATTTGATACTTGTCTTTTTCCACTTGGCTTATTTCACTGAGCATAATACCCTCTAGCTCCATCCATGTTGTTGCAGATGGTAGGATTTGTTTTCTTCTTTTGGCTGAATAATATTCCATTGTGTATATGTACCACATATTCTTTATACATTCATCTACTGATGGACACTTAGGTTGCTTCCATTTCTTGGCTATTGTAAATAGTGCTGCGATAAACATAGCGGTGCATATGTCTTTTTCAAACTGAGCTGCTGCATTCTAAGGGTAAATTCCTAGGAATGGGACTCCTGGGTCAAATGGTATTTCTATTTTGAGTTTTTTGAGGAACCTCCATACTGCTTTCCACAATGGTTGAACTAATTTACATTCCCACCAGCAGTATAGGAGGGTTCCCATTTCTCCACATCCTCATCAACATTTGTTGTTGTTTGTGTTTTGTATGTTGGCCATCCTTACTGGTGTGAAGTGATATCTCATTGTGGTTTTAATTTGCATTTCTCTAATGATTAGCAATGTGGAGCATCTTTTCATGTGCCTGTTGGCCATCTGAATTTCTTCTTTTGAGAAGTGTCTATTCATATCCTCTGCCTATTTTTTAACTGGATTATTTGCTTTTTGTTTGTTGAGGTGCATGAGTTTTTTATATATTTTGGATGTTAACCCCTTGTTGGATGTCATTTATAAATATATTCTCCCATACTGTAGGATGTCTTTTTGTTCTACTGATGGTGTCCGTTGCTGTACAGAAGCTTTTCAGCTTGATATAGTCCCATTTGTTCATTTTTGCTTTTGTTTGCCTTTCCCAGGGACTTATGTTCATGAAGAAGTCACTCATGTTTATGTCCAAGAGATTTTTGCCTATGTTTTTTTCTAAGAGTTTTATGGTTTCATGACTTACATTCAGGTCTTTGATCCACCTTGAGTTTACCTTTGGGTATGGGGCTAGACAGTAGTCCAGTTTCATTCTCTAACATGTAGCTGTCCAGTTTTCCAACACCAGCTGCTGAAGAGGTTGTCATCTCCCCATTGTATATCCAAGGCTCCTTTATCATATATTAATTGACCATAAATGTTTGAGTTAATGTCTGGATTTTCTGTTCTGTTTTACTGGTCTGTAGGTCTGTTCTTGTGCCAATACCAAATTTTCTGGGTTACTGTAGCTTTATAGTAGAGCTTGAAGTCAGGGAGCGTAATTCCCACCGTTTTATTCCTCCTTCTCAGGATTGCTTTGGCCATTCGGGGTCTTTTGTGGATCCTTATGAATTTTACAACTATTTGTTCCAGTTCATTGAAGAATGCTGTTGGTATTTTGATAGGGATTGCGTTGAATCTGTAGATTGCTTTAGGTATGATAGCCATTTTGACAATATTTATTCCTTCTAGCCAAGAGCCTGGGAGGAATTTCCATTTGTTAGTGTCCTCTTTAATTTCTCTTAGGAGTGTCTTTAGTTTTCACGGTACAGGTCTTTCACTTCCTTCATTAGGTTTATTTCTAGGTATTTCATTCTTTCTGATGCGATTGTGAATGGAATTGTTTTCCTGATTTCTCTTTCTGCTAGTTCATCTTTAGTGTATAGGAAAGCAATAGATTTCTGTGTATTAATTTTGTATCCTGAAACTTTGCTGAATTCAGATATTAGTTCTAGTAGTTTTGGAGTGGAGTCTTTAGGGTTTTTTATGTACAATATCATGTCATCTGCAAATAGTGACAGTTTGGCTTCTTCTTTACCAATCTGGATGCCTTGTATTTCTTTGTTTTGTCTGATTGCCGTGGCTAGGACCTCCAGTACTATGTTGAATAACAGCGGGGAGAGTGGACATCCCTGTCTTGTTCCCGATCTTTGATGAAAAGCTTTCAGCTTCTCGCTGTTAAGTATGATGTTGGCTGTGGGTTTGTCATATATAGCCTTTATGATGTTGAGGTACTTGCCCTCTATACCCATTTTGTTGAGAGTTTTTATCATGAATGGATGTTGAATTTTGTCAAATGCTTTTTCAGTATCTATAGAGATGTTCATGTGGTTTTTGTCCTTTTTGTTGATGTAGTGGATGATGTTGATGGATTTTCGAATGTTGTACCATCCTTGCATCCCTGGGATGAATCCCATTTGATCATGGTGTATGATATTCTTGATGTATTTTTGAATTTGGTTTGCTAATATTTTCTTGAGTATTTTTGCCTCTGTGTTCATCAGGGATATTGGTCTGTAGTTTTATTTTTTTGTGAGGTCTTTGGCTGGTTTTGGTATTAGAGTGATGCTGGCTTCATAGAATGAGTTTGGAAGTATTTCCTCCTCTTCTATTTTTTGGAAAACTTTAAGGAGAATGGGTATTATTTCTTTTCTATATGTCTGGTAAAATTCAGATGTGAATCCATCTGGCCCGGCAGTTTTGTTCTTAGGTAGTTTTTTGATTACCGATTCAATTTCTTTGCTGGTAATTGGTCTGTTTACGTTCCCTGTTTCTTGCTTGGTCAGTCTTGGAAGGTTGTATTTTTCTAAGATGTTGTCCATTTCTTTTAGATTTTCCAGCTTGTAAGCATATAGATTTTCATAGTATTCTCTTACAGTTCTTTGTATTTCTATGGGGTCCTTCATGATTTTTCCTTTCTCATTTCTGATTCTGTTTATGTGCGTAGATTCTCCTTTTCTCTTAGTAAGTCTGGCTAGGGGTTTATCTATTTTGTTTATTTTTTCAAAGAACCAGCTCTTGGTTTCATTGATTTTTTTCTATTGTTTTATTCCTCTCAATTTTTTTTTATTTCTTCTCTGATCTTTATTGTGTCCCTCCTTCTGGTGACTTTGGGCCTCGTTTTTTCTTCTTTTTCCAATTTCAATAATTGTGTCTTTAAACCGTTCATTTGGGATTGTTCTTCCTTCTTTAAATTGGCCTGGATAGCAGTATACTTTCCTCTTAGAACTGCCTTTGCTGCGTCCCACAGAAGTTGCGACTTTGTGTTGTTGTTGTCATTTGTCTCCATATATTGTTTGATCTCTGTTTCAGTTTCGTCATTGACCCAAGATTATTTAGGAGCATGTTATTAAGCCTCCAATTATTTGTGAGCCTTTTTGTTTTCTATGTACAATTTATTTCTAGTTTTATACCTTTGTGATCTGAGAAGTTGGTTGGTAGAATTTTAATATATTTGAATTTACTGAGGTTCTTTTGTGGCCTAGTATGTGGTCTATTCTGGAAAATATTCCATATGCACTTGAGAAGGATGTGTATCCTGCTTTTGGGTGTAGAGTTCTGTACATGTCTGTTAGGTCCATCTGTTCTAGTGTGTTGTTCAGTGCCTCTGTGTCTTTACTTATTTTCTGTCTGGTTGATCTGTCCTTTGGAGTGAGTGGTGTGTTGAAGTCTCATAAAATGAATGCATTGCATTCTATTTCCTCCTTTAATTCTGTTAATATTTGTTTCACATACGTCGCTGATTTGGCACTCCTGATTTGGGTGCATATATATTTATAATGGTTATATCCTCTTATTGGACTGACCCCTTTACCATTATATAATGTCCTTATTTATCTCCTGCTACTTTCTCCGTTTTGAAGTCTGTTTTGTCTGATAGAAGTATTGCAACACCTGCTTTTTTCTCCTTGTTGTTTGCATGAAATATCTTTTTCCATCCCTTCACCTTTAGTCTGTGTGTATCTGAGTTTGAGGTGAGTTTCTTGTAAACAGCATATAGATGGGTCTTGCTTTTTTATCCATTCTATTACTCTGTGTCTTTTGATTGGTGTATTCAGTCCATTTACATTTATGGTGATTATTGATAGATATGTACTTATTGCCATTGCTGGCTTTAGATTCGTGGTTACAAAAGGTTCAAGGGTACCTTCTTAACTATCTAACAATCTAACTTAACTCTCTTGTTATGCTATTATAAACACAGTCTGATGATTATTTCTCTCTCTTCTTCCTCCTCCATTCTTTATATACTATGTGTTTTATTCTGTACTCTTTTACATTTTCTTTGACTGTTTTGTGGATAGTTGATTTTACTTTTTGTCTTTAGTTAGTATTTGGATGGTCTGCTTTCTTTGCTATGATTTTATTTTCTCTGGTGACATCTTTTTAGCCTTAGGAGTGCTTCCATCTAGAGCAGTCCCTTTAAGATATCCTATAGAGGTGGTTTGTGGGAGGCAAATTCCCTCAACTTTCGCTTGTCTTGGAATTGTTTAATCTCTCCCTCAAATTTAAAGTATAATTGTGCTGGATACAGTATTCTTGGTTCAAGCCCCTTCTGTTTCATTACATTAAATATATCATGTCATTCTCTTCTGGCCTGTAAGGTTTCTGTTGAAAAGTCTGAAGATAGCCTGATGGGTTTTCCTTTGTAGGTGATCTTTTTTCTCTCTCTAGCTGCCTTTAATACTCTGTCCTTATCTTTGATCTTTGCCCTTTTAATTATTATGTGTCTTGAGGTTGTCTTCCTTGGGTCCCTTGTGTTGGGAGATCTGTGGGCTTCTGTGGACTGCAAGACTATTTCCTTCCCCAGCTTGGGGAAGTTTTCAGCAGTTATTTCTTCTAAGTTACTTTCTATCCCTTTTCCTCTCTCTTCTTCCTCTGGTACTCCTATAATGTGAATATTGTTCTGTTTGGATTGGTCACACAGTTCTCTTAATATTCTTTCATTCTTAGAGATCCTTTTATCTCTCTCTGCCTCAACTTCTCTATATTCCTGTTCTCTGATTTCTATTCCATTAACAGTCTCTTGCACCTCGTCCATTCTGCTCTTTAGCCCGTCGATCGCTTGTCTGATTTCTGCACTGTCTTTCCTCACTCCTCCCTTATCTCTTGCATACTTCTCTGTAGATCCATCAGCATGGTTATGGCTTTTATTTTCAATTCTTTTTCGGGAAGATTGTATAAGTCTATCCCATCAGGCCCTCTCCCTGGGGTTGTCTGGGTAATCTTTGTACCATATTCCTCTGTCTTTTCATGGTGATAGAAGTGGTCGCTGGTGGTTGCCATGTGTGTCTGCTGGGAGAACAAAGTCCCTTCCTGTTTGTTGTTCTCCTTGCCCTTCTCTGGGCCTGGACTGGTTTCTCGCCCACTGGGATGCATCTGGAGTAATACCCTGAGCTGCCTGTATGTGGGGTCGCTCTTAGCCTAACCTATAGCACTGCGGGGGTTTGAAGTCTCGCTGGGTGCCTTCTGTTCTCCTTGGTGCTTTCCAGCCCTTGATGTGGGTTCTGGGGTCCTTCCCGTTTAGCTGCGTGCCTGCCGGGAGTCGGTTGTATGAGGTTGCTGTGGGCGAGTCCTCTCCTCCACTGTTCTGCAGCTGTGGTGGATCCCGGTCCCTTTGTGGTGCTGGCCTGGAGTGGGGGTGGCAAACGAATGGCAGGCTGCTTATCTCTGTGGGTATCCTCGGTGCGGCTGTTTTGCCTAGACGCTGCCAGGGGGTCTGAAATTCCCCAAGACTCCCAACCTGCTTTGCTGAGTGTGCTAGGGAAGATTTTGTTTCGCTGTTGCGCCCTTGTCTCTTTAAGACTTTAAACAAACAAACAAACAAACAAAAGAAACCACCAACAACAACAGCAGCAAAAAAAAAAAAAAAAGTGCCTGCTTTTCTTTTGTCCCGGAGAGCCGGCTGAGGGGACCCGCTTGCAATCTCTGTCTCGGATCCTGCCCTTCTGTTTCTCTAATCTCCAATACGCCATGCGATGTGTGTCTGTGCTTATGGCACAGATCACCAGGGCTAGTTATTTGGCAGGCCTGTGCTTCCACTCCCTCCCCACTCTGAATCTTTTCCTCCCTCCAGTGCTCTGGGGTGGGGGAGTGCTCAGGTCCCGCCAGGTCGTGGCTTTGTATCTTACCCACTTCATGAGGCACTGAGTTCTTGCAGGTGTAACTGTAGCCTTGTTGTTGTACTGTATCTTCCGGTCTCTTTATTAGGAAGAGTTGTATTTGTTGTATTTTCACAAATACATATGGTTTTGGGAGGAGATTTCCGACGCCCTGCTCACACCACCATCTTCCCAGAATCCCCAAGAAGTATACTTTTTAAATAAGCATCAACTTCTCACAGGGCTTTTATGAGTTTTGCCTGTTCCCATTCCTTATTACAAATACATATAATCTTCTGGGAAGGTACACACAGAATTCAATGTAACTTACTTAATGGTCACAATTTACTTCCATCTTCTTCCTTTTTAAACTTTCTCCCTCACAACATGAACATTCTTACATTCCCGCTGCTTTCTGAGCACAAAGATGAAGGAATTTTCGTATTCCTTACTTTAAAATTTTTAGCCATTCTCATGGGTGGATAGTGGTATCATTACTAATTCCCTGATAACTAATGAGGTTGAGCATCTTTTTTCTGTGTTTATTTGACGTTAATTATATATTCTTCAGTAAACTGTCATAGAGCTGCAGCTTTAAAATTTTTTGTTCCTTTTAAAATTGATTGTTCTCTTACTGATTTGTAAAAGTTATCTATATATTCTGGATATAAGTCCTTTATAAAAATAGGATTTGTAAGTCTTTTGTCTCAGTATGGCTTGCTTTTCATTTTATTGACAATATCATTCAAAGAGCAAAATTTTGTTTTGTGAAGTCTAACATGCATATTTTTTCTTTCACATAAAGTTTCTTTTCATAGCTTATTTAAGAAATCTGTCTAATCCAAAATCACTGAAATACTGTTTTCTGCTAAAAACATATAACTTCAGCATATTCATTTAAATATATGATGCATTTTGAGATAATATTTCTCTGTGGAGTGAGGTAAGGATAAGAGCTTTTTTCTTTAACATATGAAAATTTAATTGTTTCAACATCATTTGTTAAAAGAAATATATCCTTTCCCCAGTGTATTGCATTGGCAATTTTTTTTGCACATTGGTTGGACATATATGTACAAGTTTATCACTGGACTTTGTATTCTGCTTCATTAATCTGTAAGTCAGCCTTTATACCAGTAAACAATGTCTTGGCTACTGTGTATCTTTATAGTAAGGAGTGAATCAGGTAATGTGTGTCCATGAATTTGGGTCTTCCCAAAATTATTTGGGCCTCTCTGGGTCCTTAGCATTTTCATTATAGATTCTAGAAACAGTTTGTCAGTTTCTATAAAAAAGCAACCTGGAATTTTGACTGGGATTGCATTGAATTTATAGATGAATTTGGGGAGAGTTGACATCATATCATTACTGAGTCTTTTAATCCATAAACATAGTATATTTCCATTTATTTAGGTCTTCATTAATTTCTTTCAGCAGTGTTTCATTCAAAGAGCAAAATTGTTTTGTGAAGTCTAACATGCAAATTTTTTCTTTTACATAAAGTTTCTGCTTTGCATAGCTTAAGATATTTTTATATTATATAAATATTTATATATATATACATATGCATATGTGTATATATGTATGTATGTATGTATACCTAAAGATGCCACCAAAAAAAAAAAACCTGTTTAAAGTAAAAATGCACTCAGTACAGTTGCCAGATACAAAATCAACATTCAAAAGCAGTTGCATTTATATACACTAACAATGAACTATCTGAAAAAGAAAGAAAAAACCCCACTTACAATAGCATCAGAAAGAATAAAATACTTAGGAATGCATTTAACCAAGGAGGTAAAAGGTCTATACACTGAAAATATAAGACATTGATGAAATAAGTTGAAGACAAATAAATGAAAGATAACCCTGTTTGTGGATAGGGAAGAATTAATATTAAAATGTCTGTACTGCCCAAAGTGATCTACAGACTCAGTGCAATCTCTGTCAAAGTTCCAGTGACATTTTTCACAGAAGTAGAAAAGAGCAATCCTAAAATTCATATGGAACCCCAAGAATCCCCAAATAGCTAAAGCAATCCTGAGAGAGTAAAGCTGGAGGCATCACACTTTATAATTTCAAACTTTATTACAAAGCCATAGTAATCAAAACAGTATGGTACTGGCATAAAAATAGACACATAGACCAAGGGAACAGCACAGAAAGCCCAGGAATAAAACAATGCATATATATATATGGTCAACTAATCTTTGATGAGGATATCAGTAATGGTGAAAGGATAGTCTCTTCAATAAGTGTTGGAAAAACTGGATATCCATATGCAAAATAATGAAATTGGACCCTTACACCATATACACAAAAATTAACTGGAAGTGGATTGAAGACATCAATGTAAGATCTGAAACTGTAAAACTCCTACAAGAAGACATCAGGAAAGAGCCCCTTGACATTGGTCTTGACAGTGGTTTCATGGGTGTGACATCAAAAGCATAGGAAACAAAAGCAAAATTAAGTGGTACTACATCAAATTAAAAATCTTCTTTACAGCAAAGGAAGCAAAATGAAAAGGCAGTTTATGGAATGAAAGAAAATAATCGTAATCCATATATCTGATAAGGGGTTAATATCCAGATTGTATAAGGAACTCATAAGCTCAATAGCAAAAGTACATAACCTGGTTAAAAAAAACAGGCAAAGGACCTGAACATTTTTCCAAAGAAGATATGCAAAAGGCCAAGTATGAAAAGATGCTTCACATCACTGATCATGAGGGAAATGCAAGCCAAAACCACAATGATGTATCCCCTCACAACTGTTAGGGTGGCTTTTACCAAAAAAGACAAGTGTTGGTGAGGGTGTGGTGAAAAAACTCCCATGTACACTATTGGTAGGAATATAAAATTGGTGTGGCCACTATGGAAAACAGTATGGAGGTTCCTCAAAAAATTAAAAATAGAACTGCCATCTGATACAGCAATCCCACCTGTAGAAATACATTCAGAGGAAACGAAATTAGTATTTTGGGGAAATATCTGTGTTCACGTGTTTGTTGCAACATTATTCCTAATAGCCAAGGTACAGACTCAATCTAAGTGTCTGTGATGGATGAATGGATAAAGAAAATATGGTATACATATGCACCCCTATGTTTATTGCACCACTTTTTACAATAGCCAAGATATGGAAGCAACCTAAGTGTCCATCAGTAGATTAATGGATAAAGAAGATGTGGTACATATACACAATGAAATACTATTCAGCCATAAGAAGGAAACAAATCCTGCCATTTGCAACAACATGGATGGAGCTGGAGGGTATTATGCTCAGTGAAATAAGCCAGGTAGAGAAAGACAAGTGACAAATGATTTCCTTCATTTGTGGAGTCTAACAATGAAGCAAAACTGAAGGAACAAAATAGCAGCAGACTCAGAGACTCCAAGAAGGAATTAGTGGTTACCAAAGGGGAGGGGTGTAGGAGGGCGGGTGGGGAGGGAGGGAGAAGGGGATTGTGGGGTATTATGTTTAGTACACATGGTGTGCGGGATCACGGGGAAAACAGTGTAGCACAGAGAAGGCAAATAGTGAATCTGTGGCATCTTACTACACTGATGGACAGTGACTGCATTGGGGTATGGGTGGGGACTTGATAATATGGGTAAATGTAGTAACCACATTGTTTTTTTCATGTGAAACCTTCATGAGTGTATATCAATAATACCTTAATAAAAAAATAGAAAATATGGTTTATATAGTTATGATGGAATATTATTCAATAAGAAAAAGCAAATCCTGTCATTTACTACAACATGGATGAACTTGGAGATCATTGTGCTAAGTGAAATAAGATAGACATAGACAAATACTGTATGATTTCACTTACATGCGAAATGTAAAAAGCATTGAACTCAAGCAGAGATTAGGACTTTCAGTTGTAAGATAAACAAGTTCGGGAGATCTAATGTACAGCATAGTGACTGTAGTTAATGTGGTATTATATACTTGAAATTTGTTAAGAGGGTAGATCTTAAGTATTCTCACCACAGACACAGATAATACCTATGTGAAGTGATAGATGTGTTAATTAACTTGATTGTGGTAATCATTTCACAATGTATACATATATCAAGTCACCCCATTGTATACCTTAAATATATACAATATTTGCCATTGTACCTCAGTAAAGCTGGGTGTGGGGAAATGATGAGAGCTGACATCTTACCTCATTGTTCATCTTAGGAGAGACACAGCATTCATGCTCTCAATAGTTTGCTGAGAGTTATTTGCCATTAATGGATATTAAAGTTTATCAAATACTTTTTTTGTATCTATTGGTATGATCATTTTTTGCTTTTAGTCTGTTAATACAATGAACTGCATAGATTGATTTTCAAACATTAAGCTGATTTTGAATTCCTGGTATAAATCCTACTTGGTCGTGATGTATTATCCTTTTCAGATATAATTGGATTTAATTTGCTAATATTCTACTGAGGGTTTTTTTTTTAATGTGATCATGAGGTATATTGAGCTTTAGATTTCTTGTAAAAGGCTTATCCTGATTTTGATATCAGAGTAGTGATAGCCTACCTCATAAAATATGTTCTGCCTCTTGCCTTTTTCAAGAGAGTTTGTATAGAATTGGCATTATTTTTTTCTTCCATGTTTTGTAGAATTCACTGTTGAAGCCATCTGGACCTGGAGAGTTTTTTTGTTTTTGCTTCTAAATATGTCATCAATATCTAATTATCAAGTTATTGAGATTGTTTCTTTAGTGAGCTTTGGTAGTGTGTGCCTTTAAAAGAATTTGTCTCTTTCACTTAATTTTTTGAATTTATTTGTATGAAGTTGATAGTACTCCCTTATTATCCTTTATGTGTTTATCCTATAGGATCTGTAGTGATACTCTTTCACTGCAGATTTTGGTTATGTAGGTCTTCTCTTATTTCTAATAGGTCTGGCTAAAGATTTATAAATTTTATTGATCTTTTTAAAAACCCATTTTCAGTTTCATTTCTATTTTTAAATTTGGATATATTATCTTTCTATAAATATTTCTGATTTAAATTATAAGAAAAACTTTTATGATTTTAATTATTTAAAATTCGTTAACATTTGTTTATGACCCATGATGTGGCCTATCTTGGTGAATATTCTGTTTGCACTTTGAAAAGAATGATTATTCAATTTTAGGGCAGATTCCTTATAAATGTTGGTTAGATCCAACTGATTCAAATAAATGACATCCAATTCTTTTATATACTTCTTGATTTTCTGTATTAGTGAAGAGAGAAATTGGAGCTTCCTGCTGAAGTATGAATTTATCTGTTTCTCCTGTCAGTTTTGTCAGTTTTTGCTCCCTGTATTTGGAAGTTCTTTTGCTAGTTACAATGCACATTTAGTGAACTGACCCTTTTATCAGTATGTAATATATGTAATAATGTTCCTCTTTGCTCTGAGGGCAAAATTCATCTGATGATAATATAGTTACTCCAGCTTTCCTTTGATTAATGCTTGCATAACATATCTTTTTCAATTCTTTTACTTTTACTCTACCTGTATCATACTTGAAGTGTATTTCTTGTTAATAGCATAAAAGTCTGTCATTTTCTTCCCTTTCTGACAATCTCTTTTAATTGGGACGTTTAAACCATTTGCATTTCACGTGAATTATTGGTCTGTTTGGATTAGGTTTATCATTTTGCTATTGTTTTGTTTGTTCTGTTTCTTATTCCTCAGTTTTTCTTTTCGTGCTTTCCATTGTGTTACTTGAACATTTTTAAATATACCACTTTAATTTACTTAATGTGATTTTGATTATCTCTTTGTATACTTTTTATACTGGTTGCTCTAGTGATTATAATATATATCATGGATTCAGAACCTGACTATATATTAAATGCTTAGCATTTGTTGATTGAAGTGATATTTTTGGAATCTAATTGTGATTTTTATTGTAAGTCCTGAAATTGTCCAAAGTTCTGAAAATTAATAGAAACTTTTTCTAACATGCACTCTATTAATGCAGTATTTTCCATGTTATTTTCTCAAAAAGTAATCATGACACTCCTTTGCTTACCAGTAACTTCTTTTGCTTGATCTACAAAGGAGATACTACTTTATCTTCATAGTCTCACTTAGGCTAATGCCTACCGTATTATGCAGCTCAATATTGCTTTTGAGACAGAATTTTTCTGTTTTTTTTTTTTTAATTTATTTTAGTATCATTAACCTACAATTACATGAGCAATATTGTGATGATTAAACTACCCCCTTCATCCGGTCTCCCCCACCAACCTCACCACAGTCACTGTCCATCAGTGTAGTGAGATGAGAATCACTACTTGTCTTCTCTGAACTGTACAGTCCCCCCCGGGCCCTCCACCCTATGTCTGCCAATCGTAATGCCCGTTTTACCCTCTTATCCCTCCCTTCCCGCCCTTCTTCCCCAGTCCCTTTCCCTTTGGTAACTGTTAGTCCATTCTTGGGTTCTGTAAGTCTGCTGCTGTTTTGTTCCTTCAGCTTTTTTTTTGTTGTTGTTGTTATTGTTGTTGTTGTTCTTTGTTCTTATATTCCACATATGAGTGAGATCATTTGGTACTTGTCTTTTTCGGCCTGGCTTATTTCACTGAGCATAATACCCTCCAGCTCCATCCATGTTGTTCCAAATGGTAGTATTTGTTTTTTTCTTATGGCTGAATAATATTCCATTGTGTATATGTACCACATCTTCTTAATCCATTCATCTACTGATGGGCACTTAGGTTGCTTCCATTTCTTGGCTATAGTAAATAGTGCTGCAATGAACATAGGGGTGCATCTGTCCTTTTGAAACTGGGCTGCTGCATTCTTAGGGTAAATTCCTAGGAGTGGAATTCCTGGGTCAAATGGTATTTCTATTTTAAGTTTTTTGTGGAACCTCCATACTGCTTTCCACAATGGTTGAACTAATTTGCATTCCCACCAGCAGTGTAAGAGGGTTCCCTTTTCTCCACATCCTCGCCAACATTTGTTGTTGTTTGTGTTTTGGATGTTGGCCATCCTCACTGGTGTGAGGTGATATCTCATTGTGGTTTTAATCTGCATTTCTCTGATGATTAGCGATGTGGAGCATCTTTTCATGTGCCTGTTGGCCATCTGAATTTCTTCTTTACAGAAGTGTCTATTCATGTCCTGTGCCCATTTCTTAATTGGGTTATTTGCTTTTTGTTTGTTAAGGTGCGTGAGTTCTTTGTATATTTTGGATGTCAACCCCTTATCAGATACATCATTTATGAATATATTTTCCCATATTGTAGGACGTCTTTTTGTTCTACTGATAGTGTACTTTGCTGTACAGAAGCTTTTCAACTTGATATAGTCCCAATTGTTCATTTTTGCTTTTGTTTCCCTTGCCTGGGGGGATATGTTCATGAAGAAGTCGCTCATGTTTATGTCCAAGAGATTTTTGCCTATGTTTTTTTCTAAGAGTTTTATGGTTTCATGACTTACATTCAGGTCTTTGATCCACCTTGAGTTTACCTTTGTGTATGGGGTTAGACAGTAGTCCAGTTTCATTCTCTTACATGTAGCTGTCCAGTTTTTCCAACACCAGCTGCTGAAGAGGCTGTCCTCTCCCCATTGTATATCCAGGGCTCCTTTATCAAATATTAATTGACTGTAGGTGTTTGGGTTAATGTTTGGATTTTCTATTCTGTTCCACTGGTCTGTGGGTCTGTTTTTGTGCCAGTACCAAATTGTCTTGATTACTGTGGCTTTGTAGTAGAGCTTGAAGTCAGGGAGCGTAATTCCCCCTGTTTGATTCCTCCTTCTCAGCATTGTTTTGGCTATTCGGGGTCTTTTCTGGTTCCATATGAGTTTTAGAATTATTTGTTCCAGTTCATTGAAGAAAGCTGTTGGTAGTTTGATAGGGATTGCGTTGAATCTGTAGATTGCTTTAGGTAGTATTGCCATTTTGACAATATTTATTCTTCCTAGCCAAGCGCATAGGATGCATTTCCATTTGTTAGTGTCTTCCTTAATTTCTCCTAGGAGTGTCTTGTAGTTTTCAGAGTATAGGTCTTTCACTTCCTTCGTTAGGTTTATTCCTAGGTATTTTATTCTTTTAGGTGCAATTGTGAATGGAATTGTTTTTCTGATTTCTCTTTCTTTTAGCTCATCATTAGTGTATAGGAAAGCAACAGATTTCTGTGTGTTAATTTTATATCCTGCAACTTTGCTGAATTCAGATATTAGTTCTAGTAGTTTTGGAGTGGAGTCTTTAGGGTTTTTTATATACAGTATCATATCATCTGCAAATAGTGACAATTTGACTTCTTCTTTACCAATCTGGATGCCTTGTATGTCTTTGTTTTGTCTGATTGCCGTGGCTAGGACCTCCAGTACTATGTTGAATAACAGTGGAGAGAGTGGGCACCCCTGTCTTGTTCCCGATCTTTGATGAAAAGCTTTCAGCTTCTCGCTATTAAGTATGATGTTAGCTGTGGGTTTGTCATATATAGCCTTTATGATGTTGAGGTACTTGCCATCTATACCCATTCTGTTGAGAGTTTTAATCAAAAATGGATGCTGAATTTTGTCAAATGCTTTTTCAGCATCTATGGAGATGATCATGTGGTTTTTGTTCTTCTTTTTATTGATGTGATGGATGATGTTGTTGGATTTTCGAATGTTGTACCATCCTTGCATCCCTGGGATGAATCCCACTTGATCATGGTGTATGATCCTCTTGATGTATTTTTGAATTCGGTTTGCTAATATTTTGTTGAGTATTTTTGCATTTACGTTCATCAGGGATATTGGTCTGTAATTTTCTTTTTTAGTGAGGTCTTTGCCTGGTTTTGGTATTAGAGTGGTGCTGGCTTCATAGAAAGAGTTTGGAAGTATTCCCTCCTCTTCTATTTTTTGGAAAACTTTAAGGAGAATGGGTGTTATTTCTTCTCTATATGTCTGGTAGAATTCAGAGGTGAATCCATCAGGTCCAGGGCTTTTGTTCTTGGGTAGTTTTTTGATTACCGATTCAATTTCGTTGCTGGTGATTGGTCTGTTTAGTTTTTCTGTTTCCTGCTTGGTTAGTCTTGGAAGGCTGTATTTTTCTAAGAAGTTGTCCATTTCTTCTAGGTTTTGCAGCTTGTTGGCATATAGATGCTCATAATATTCTCTTATAATTCTTTTTATTTCTGTGGGGTCTGTCGTTATTTTTCCTTTCTCATTTGTGATTCTGTTTATGTGTGTAGATTCTCTTTTTCTCTTAATGAGTCTGGCTAGGGGTTTATCTATTTTGTTTATTTTTTCAAAGAACCAGCTTTTGGTTTCATTGATTTTTTTCTATTGTTTTATTCTTCTCAATTTTATTTATTTCTTCTCTGATCTTTATTATGTCTCTCCTTCTGGTAACTTTGGGCCTCATTTGTTCTTCTATTTCCAATTTCAATAATTGTGTCCTTAGACTGTTCATTTGGGAATGTTCTTCCTTCTTTAAATGGGCCTGGATTGCAATGTACTTTCCTCTTAAGACTGCCTTCGCTGCGTCCCACAGAAGTTGTGGCTTTGTGTTGTTGTTGTCATTAGTCTCCACATATTCTTTGATTTCTGTTTTGATTTGGTCGTTAACCCATTGATTCATTAGGAGAATGTTGTTAAGTCTCCATATATTTGTGAGCCTTTTTTATTTCTTTCTGAAATTTATTTCTAGTTTTATACCTTTGTGATCTGAGAAGTTGGTTGGTAGGATTTCAATATTTTTGAATTTACTGAGGTTCTTTTTGTGGCCTAGAATGTGGTCTATTCTGGAAAATGTTCCATGTGCACTTGAGAAGAATGTGTATCCTGCTGCTTTTGGGTGCAGAGTTCTGTAGATGTCTGTTAGGTCCATCTGTTCTAGTGTGTTGTTCAGTGCCTCTGTGTCTTTACTTATCCTCTGCCTGGTTGATCTATCCTTTGGAGTGAATGGCGTGTTAAAGTCTCCTAGAATAATTGCATTGCTGTCTGTTCCCTCCTTCACTTCTGTTAGTATTTGTTTCACATATGCTGATGCTCCTGTGTTGGGTGCATATATATTTATAATGGTTCTATCTTGTTGTTGGACTGACCCCTTTATCATTAAGTAATGTCCGTCTTTATCTCTTGCTACTTTCTTCGTTTTGAAGTCTATTTTATCTGATACAAGTACTGCAACACCTGCTTTTTTCTCTTTGTTGTTTGCTTGAAATATTTTTTTCCATCCCTTCACTTTTAGTCTGTGTATATCTTTGGGTTTGAGGTGAGTCTCTTGTAAGCAGCATATAGATGGGTCTTGCTTTTTTTCCACTCTGTTACTCTGTGTCATTTGATTGGTGCATTCAGTCCATTTACATTCAGGGTGATTATTGATAGATATGTACTTATTGCCATTGCAGGCGTTAGATTCGTGGTTACCAAAGGTTCAATGGTTGCTTCTTTACTATCTGAGAATCTAACTTAACTTTCTTGTTAAGTTATTGTGAACGCCGTCTGATGTTTCTTTATCTCTCCCTTCCTATTCTTCCTCCTCCTTTCTTTATATATTAGGTGTTTTATTCTTTGCCTTTAGTTGGTATTTGGATGGTCTGCTTTCTTTGCTATGCTTTTATTTTCTTTGGTGACATCTTTTTTGCCTTAGGGGTATTTCCCTGTAGAGCAGTCCTTTTAAGATATCCTGTAGTGGTGGTTTATGGGAGGCAAACTCTCTCAACTTTCTTTTGTCTTGAAATTGTTTAATCCCTCCGTCATATTTAAATGATAATCGTGCTGGATACAATATTCTTGGTTCGAGGCCCTTCTGTTTCATTACGTTAAATATATCATGCCATTCTCTTCTGGCCTGTAAGGTTTCTGTTGAGAAGTCTGATGACAGTCTGATGGGTTTTCCTTTGAAGGTGATCTTTTCTCTCTCTCTAGCTGCCTTTAATACTCTGTCCTTATCTTTGATCTTTGCCATCTTGATTATTATGTGTCTTGGTGTTGTCTTCTTTGGGTCCCTTGTGTTGGAAGATCTGTGGGCTTCCGTGGACTGTGAGACTATTTCCTTCCCCAGCGTGGGGAAGTTTTCAGCAATTATTTTTTCAAAGACACTTTCTATCCCTTTTTCTCTCTCTTCTTCCTCTGGTACTCCTATAATGCGAATATTGCTCCGTTTGGATTGGTCACACAGTTCTCTTAATATTCTTTCATTCTTAGAGATCCTTTTATCTCTCTCTTCCTCAGTTTCTTTGTATTCCTGGTCCCTGTCTTGCAATTCCTTGATCGTGTCTTGAACCTGATTCAATCTGTTGTTGAGCCCGTCAGTGGCTTGTCTCATTTATGCATTGTCTTTCCTCACTTCCCTCACTTCCTCCCTCAGCTCTTGCACATTTTTCTGTAGATCCATCAGCATGGCTATGACTTTTATTCTTAATTCTTTTTCAGGAAGACTGTGCATGTCCATTCCTTCAGCTTCTTTCTCTTGGGTGGTGTTTGTCTGAAGCTTTGTCTGTATCATATTCTTCTGTCTTCTCATGACTATAGAATTGGTTGTTGGTAGCAAGGAGAGATAAGAAAGGAGAGAAAAAAAAATTTCTACTAGTAATAAAAAAGTAAGAAGAGAGAGAAGGAAAAGAAAAGAAAGAAAAAGAAGAAGCAGCAACACGTTAAAGAAAACAGCAACAACAACAACAACAAAAAAAAAAAATACCAAAACGCCCACCGGGGGTGGTTTCTGTGTGAATGCTGTGGGTGGCGCTATTGCTCCACTATTCCAGAGCCGTGGCCCCGTCGCTCCACACGGCCCTTTAAAGCTGTGGCCGGGTTGAGAATGAATGGGAGGCTGTTGAAAGAGAGGGAAAGAAAAAAAGGAAAAGAAAGGGGAGAAAAAACAATAACAACAAAAAAAGCCACTGAGTGTGGTTTCCGCGCGAGTGCTGTAGGTGGCGCTGTTGCTCCACTATTCCAGCGCCACTCTATAGTTCTTGCTGGGTTGGAAACAATGAGAAGCTGTTGATCTCCATGGGGGTCTCAGTGGCAGGCACCCTTTCCCAGTCGCCAGCCAAGGGGTCCAAAGCTCCCTAGGACTCCCAGCCTGCTGGGCTCAGTTTCCGGGGCTATCCGGCCCCTCTACTGAGCTCCTGTCTCTTTAAGACCGCTGAAGTAGAGCGCGCGCTTTTCTTCCCTTTTTTTTCCTTTCTTTTTCCTTCCCGGAGCCTGCCGCAGGCAACTTGCACGTTCCCGGCTGGGACCCTGTGCCCTCTGTCTCTCCTATCTCCGCTACACTGCAGGCTGTGTGTCGGCGCTCCCGGCGCAGACTTCCGCTCCCTCCCGGCTCTGAATCCTCTCCTCCCGGTGGAGCGCTGTGGGAGAGGAGCACTCGGTCCGCTTGCGGCTCCGTACCTTACCCGCCTTGCCGGAACTCCCGCCGGAGTGCTGGGGTGGAGGGGCGCTCGGGGCGCAGACTTCCCCTGGCTCCCGGCTCTGAATCCTCTCCTCCCGCTGGAGCGCTGTGGGAGAGGAGCACTCGGTCCGCTCGCGGCTCCGTACCTTACCCGCCTTGCCAGGACTCCCGCCGGAGTGCTGGGGTGGAGGGGCGCTCTGGTCTCGCTGGATCGTGTTTCCGTCCCGCCTCGCCAAGTGCTGAGTCCTCTCTCCCGAGTGTCTGGCCGCCGGAGCTCTGGGGGGGGGGGAGTGCTCGGTCCCACCTGGTCGCTGCTCCGTATCCCTTCCGCCTCACTGGCTGCCAAGTTCTCACAGGTGTAGCTGTATGCTGTGCACTTTCCTGTGTATTCTGGTCTCTCTTTTAGTGATAGTTGTATTTGCTGTATTTTCTTGAATAAATATAATGTTGGGAGGAATTTTTCTGCTGGTCCATTCACGTCGCCATCTTCCCGGAAGTCCCAGAATTTTTCTATTTATATATGACTTGTAACTCTAACTCTGTAAGCTTTGAGGATGGTTCTATATTTCAGTGATTCTGTTTATATCATAATAGTCAAAACAGTTGAGTGACTACAAGGTAAACTCTGCCTCTTTTGTAGGATCAAAATTTCCTTTATTTCTTTGTTTCCTCCTCTATAAAATGAAATATTTGAACTGTTTGAACTCTGGCAGTTTTTTGTGTTGGAATATACTCTAATTTGCCTATATTCAGATTAATATACTCTACTTTTGATAATTTACAAATTAATTCAGTTCATTTAGGGATTTTTGGTTTTGTTCCTATTAAATTCTACAGCATCTATAGAGCAATTTGAGGAACATAAATTTTACTAATTCTTTACAAGTTGTCTGAGTTTTAATAATTCACACAGGTACTAGAATGTAGCTTTCTTAGGCCTGTAATATCCATTTGTAAGAAATTTATAGCATGGAATAATTAAAATTGTCTTGTCAGTCATTCTGCTTATTGTTGTGACCTAAGTCATCTTCACATTGTTCATCAGCCTCAGTCTAGCCCAGTGCTGTGCAGTAGAGTTTTCTGTGATGTTAGAAATATGTGTATCTGTACTATATGATATGGTAGCTACTATAGTTTGAATTTAACTTTTCAGCAACCACATGTGGCTAATAGGTCATTACATAGCAGCACAGATCTAATGGCTTATGGCTTCCCCTTATATTAAATTTATATTAAACTCCCCTTGGAATTTTTTCTGGATCTCTCAAGCATAATCTTGTATATAAGCATAAACTTCTAAGAGGGTCCTTGACCTATTAAGTCAGTTTGCAGAGCGGGAGACAGAAGGCTGAACAAACTGGAAAGAAAACAGTACGTGAAATGATCATTAAGTATGGTAGTGTTGCCAGGCAGCCCCATCTGGGGAGGTCTTTCTGCACACTATGCAAAACCTCCACTAGAATGGGGGAGGGAGGGCTCTTGACCCTGATGGGAAAGAATTCTCAAACAGGTCAAACAAGTAAGTGCAGGTAAAGAAAGGAATTCACGGAAGTTTGAGTAGTAACAAGGGTCCAAGAAAAGTGACCCTTTTATTTGTGCAGCCATGCAAGGGGCAGAAAGCAAGGAAGCACAGGAGAAAAGGCAAGTTCATTGAACTGATCAGCATAGGGCAAATCCCTTGCCAACTCTTAAAGCCAGGGTCACCTGGCGTTCAATGTCCACTTGATCTGCATGGCATGAAAATTATATCCCTACACCCCAGAATTTGGGGGAGCCATTGTGCACTGGATAGAGTGAATTTCAACTGTTTGAAGTACTTCCCAAAACAAGGAAAGAAGACATGGGGCAGACGGCTAAGGAACAAGATTGTACAGCCACAGTTTCACGCTGGGTGCCCTGGTGATAAGAACATGCAGGCCCTACCCTATTCAGTGGTTCCTGCACCCACTTCCCTATTTGACTGAAATAAAATAGGGAGAGAGAAAAGTATTGTGTTTAACAGTAGAAAGCTGAATGCAATAGCAAAATGACAAAGACACAACTGGTGGTGAATATGGTTGACTGTTGTTTTGTCCTGAGAAAGAATTCAGAGACAAAGCACAGTGCGCATAAGCAGCAAAACGTTCATTTAAAGAAACATACACGCTCATATGGGAACAGGAGCATGGGCAACCTCAGGAGGCACACTTAATAGTTTTAGGTATTGTTAATAGGGCCCTTTGGGTTAGGTTTTGTATAAGGTATGGTATATACAGGTGATAATTCTTTTGAAGTTTTGTTTTGAGAATAGGATTATGTAAGGTGACTGTGTTGATCAGGATCTTTTTTAATTTAATTAAGGTATTATTGATATACACTCTTATGAAGGTTTCACATGAAAAAACAATGTGGTTACTGCATTTACCCACATCATCAAGTCCCCACCCATACCCCAATGCAGTCACTGTCCATCAGTGTAGTAAGATGCCACAGATTCACTATTTCCCTTTTCTGTGCTACACTGTTTTCCCCTTGATCTCCCACACCATGTGTACTAAACATAATACTCCTCAATCCCCTTATCCCAACCTCACCACCCACCCTCCCACAACCCTCCCTTTGGTAACCACTAGTTGCTTCTTGGAGTCTCTGAGTCTGCTGCTATTTTGTTCCTTCAGTTTTGCTTCATTGTTAGACTCCACAAATGAGGGAAATCATTTGTCACTTGTCTTTCTCTGCCTGACTTATTTCACTGAGCATAATATCCTCCAGTTCCATCCATGTTGTTGCAAATGGTAGGATTTGTTCCTTTCTTATGGCTGAATAGTATTCCATTATATATATGTACCACATCTTCTTTATCCATTCATCTACTGATGGACACTTAGGTTGCTTCCATATCTTGGCTATTGTAAAAAGTGCTGCAGTAAACATAGTGGTGCATATGTCTTTTTGAATCTGAGATGTTGTATTCTTTGGGTAAATTCCAAGGAGTGGAATTCCTGGTTCAAATGGTATTTCTATTTTTAGTTTTTTGAGGAACCTCCATATTGCTATCCACAATGGTTGAACTAGCTTACATTCCCACCAGCAGTGTAGGAGGGTTCCCATTTCTCCACATCCTCCCCAGAATTTGTTGTTCTTAGTCTTTTGGATGCTGGCCATCCTTACTGGTGTGAGGTGATATCTCATTGTGGTTTTAATTTGCATTTCCCTGATGATTAGTCATGTGGACCATCTTTTCATGTGTCTGTTGGCAATCTGAATTTCTTTTTTGGAGAACTGTTTCATAACCTCTTCCCATTTTTTAATCGGGTTATTTGCTTTTTGGGTGTAGAGGCATGTAAGTTCTTTATATATTTTGGGTGTTAACCCCTTGTCGGATATGTCATTTCCAAATATATTTTCCCATACTGTTGGATGCCTTTTTGTTCTGTTGATGGTGTCCTTTGCTTTACAGAAACTTTTTAGTTTGATGTAGTCCCATGAGTTCATTTTTGCTTTTGTTTCCCTTGCTCAAGGAGATGCATTCAGGAAGAAGTTGCTCATACTTATATTCAGGAGATTTTTGCCTATGTTGTCTTCTAAGAGTTTTATGGTTTCATGACTTACATTCAGGTCCTTGATCCATTTCAAGTTTACTTTTGTGTATGGAGTTAAACAATAATCCAGTTTCATTCTCTTGCATGTAGCTGTCCGGTTTTGCCAACACCAGCTATTGAAGAGGCTGTCATTTCCCGATTGTATGTCCATGGCTCCTTTATCATATATTAATTGACCATATATGGTTGGGTTTATATCAGGGCTCTCTAGTCTGTTCCACTGGTCTATGGTTCTGTTCTTGTGCTAGTACCAATTTGTCTTGAGTACTGTGGCTTTGTAGAAGAGCTTGAAGTTGGGGGCCATATTCCCCCCAACTTTATTCTTCCTTCTCAGGATTGCTTTGGCTATTCAGGATCTTTTTTGTTTTTTTATGAACTTTTAGAATGATTTTCTCTAGTTCGTTGAAGAAGTTGTTGGTATTTTGATAGGAATTGCATTGAATCTAAAGACTGCTTTAGGCAGGATGACCATTTTGACAATATTAATTCTTCCTATCCATGAGCATGGGATGTGTTTCCATTTATTGGTATCTTCTTTAATTTCTCTCAGGAGTGTCTTGTAGTTTTCAGAGTATAGGTCTTTCACTTCCTTGGTTAGGTTTATTCCTAGGTATTTTATTCCTTTTGATGCAACTGTGAATGGAACTTTTTCCTGATTTCTCTCTCTGCTAGTTCATTGTTAGTGTATAGTAATGCCACAGATTTCCGTGTATTAATTTTGTATCCCACAACTTTGCAGGATTCAGATATTAGATCTAGTAGTTTTGGAGTGGATTCTCTAGGGTTTTTTATGTACAGTATCATGTCTTCTGCAAACAGGGACAGTTTAACTTCTTCCTTGCCAATCTGAATGCCTTTTATTTCTTTGTGTTGTCTGATTGCCGTGGCTAGGACCTCTAGTATTGTGTTGAATAGAAGTGGAGAGAGTGGGCATCCTTGTCTTGTTCCTGATCTTTTTTTTTTTTGATATCATTAATCTACAATTTATGTGCAACATTATGGTTACTAGACTCCCCACATCATCAAGTCCCCACCACATACCCCATTACAGTCACTGTCCATCAGCGTAATGAGATGCTATAGAATCACTACTTGTTTTCTCTGAGTTGTACAGCCCTCCCTGTGCCCCCCCCTAAATTATGTTTGCTAATCATAATGCGCCTTTATCCCCTTTGTCCCTCCTTTCCCACCCATCCTCCCCAGTCCCTTTCCCTTTAGTAACTGTTAATCCAAGTTGGTGCAAATGGTAGGATTGGTTTTCTTCTTATGGCTGAGTAATATTCCACTGTGTATATGTACCACATCTTCTTTATCCATTCATCTACTTACGGACACTTAGGTTGCTTTCCATTTCTTGGCTATTGTAAATAGTGCTGCGATAAACATAGGGGTGCATATGTCTTTTTCAAACTGGGCTGCTGCATTCTTAGGGTAAATTCCTAGGAGTGCGATTCCTGAGTTGAATGGTATTTCTATTTTGAGTTTTTTGAGGAACCTCCATACTGCTTTCCACAATGGTTGAACTAATTTGCATTCCCACCAGCAGTGTAGGAGGGTTCCCTTTTCTCCACATCCTCGCCAACATTTGTTGTTGTTTGTGTTTTGGATGTTGGCCATCCTCACTGGTGTGAGGTGATATCTCCTTGTGGTTTTAATCTGCAATTCTCTGATGATTAGCAATGTGGAGCATCTTTTCATGTGCCTGTTGGCCATCTGAATTTCTTCTTTGGAGAAGTGTCTATTCATGTCCTCTGCCCATTTCTTAATTGGATTATTTGCTTTTTGTTTGTTAAGGTGTGTGAGCTCTTTATATATTTTGAATGTCAACCTCTTAGCGGATATGTCATTTATGAATATATTGTCCCATACCATACGATGTCTTTTTGTTCTAATGCTGGTGTCCTTTGCTCTACAGAAGGTTTTCAGCTTTATATAGTCCCACTTGTTCATTTTTGCTTTTGTTTCCCTTTCCCAGGAAGATATGTTCATGAATGAGTTGCTCATGTTTATGTACAAGAGATTTTTGCCTATGTTTTTTTCTAAGACTTTTATGGTTTCATGACTTACATTCAGGTCATTGATCCATTTTGAATTTACTTTTGTATATGGGGTTAGACAGTGATCTAGTTTCAGTCTCTTACATGTAGCTGTCCAGTTTTGCCAACATCAGCTATTGAAGAGGCTGTCATTTCCCCATTGTATATCCATGGTTCCTTTATCATATATTAATTGACCATATATGTTTGGGTTAATATCTGGACTTTTCTATCCCACTGGTCTGTGGGTCTGTTCTTGTGCCAGTACTAAATTGTCTTGATTGCTGTGGATTTGTAGTAGGGCTTGACATTGGGAAGTGAGATCCCTCCTGCTTTATTCTTCCTTTTCAGGATTGCTTTGGCTATTCGGGCTCTTTTGTAGTTCCAAATGAATTTTAGAACTGTTTGTTCCAGTTCGTTGAAGAATGCTATTGGTATTTTGATAGGGATTGCATTGAATCTGTAGATTGCTTTATGTAGTAATGCCATTTTGACAATATTTACTCTTCCTATCCAAGAGCAAGGGATGAATTTCCATTTGTTAGTATCCTGTTTAATTTCTCTTATGAGTGTCTTGTAGTTTTCAGGGTATAGGTCTTTCACTTCCATTGTTAGGTTTATTCCTAGATATTTTATTCTTTTTGATGCAATTGTGAATAGACTTGTTTTCCTGATTTCTCTTTCTGTTAGCTTATCGTTAGTGTATAGGAAAGCAACAGATTTCTGTGTATTAAATTTTGTATCCTGCAACTTTGCTGAATTCAGATATTCTAGTAGTTTTGGAATGGATTCCTTAGGGTTTTTTATGTACAATATCATGTCATCTGCAAATAGTAACAGTTTGACTTCTTCTTTACCAATCTGGATGCCTTGTATTTCTTAGTTTTGTCTGATTGGCATGGCTAGGACCTCTAGAACTATGTTGAATAAAAGTGGGGAAGGTGGGCATTCCTGTCTTGTTCCCAATCTTAGGTGAAAAGCTTTCATCCTCTCGCTGTTAAGTATGATGTTAGCTGTGGGTTTGTCATATATGGGTAATGTCATATGTCATTACTATGTTGAGGTACTTGCCCTCTATACCCACTTTGTTGAGAGTTTTTATGATAAATGGATGTTGAATTTTGTCAAATGCTTTTTCAGCATCTATGGAGATGATCATGTGGTTTTTGTTCTTCTTTTTGTTGATGTGGTGGATGATGTTAATGGATTTTCGAATGTTGTACCATCCTTGCATCCCTGGGATGAATCCCACTTGATCCTGGTGTATGATTCTCTTATTGTATTTTTGAATTCGGTTTGCTAATATTTTGTTGAGTGTTTTTGCATCTACGTTCATCAGGGATATTGGTCTGTAATTTTCTTTTTTTGTGGTATCCTTGCCTGGTTTTGGTATTAGAGTGACGCTGGCTTCATAGAATGAATTTGGAAGTATTCCCTCTTCTTCTACTCTTTGGAAAACTTTAAGGAAGATGCGTATTAGGTCTTCACTAAATGTTTGATAAAATTCAACAGTGAAGCCATCTGGTCTAGGATTTTTGTTCTTAGGTAGGTTTTTGATTACCAGTTCAATTTCGTTGCTGGTAATTGGTCTGTTCAGATTTTCTGATTCTTTCTGGGTAAGCCTTAGAAGGTTATATTTTTCTATAAAGTTGTCCATTTCTTATAGGTTATCCAGCTTGTTAGCATATTATTTTTCATAGTACTCTATGATAATTCTTTGTATTTCTGTAGTGTCTGTCGTGATTTTTCCTTTCTCATTTCTGATTCTGTTTATGTGAGTAGACTCTCTTTTTTTCTTGATCTGGCTAGTGGTTTATCTATTCTGTTTCTTTTCTCGAAGAACCAGCTCCTGCTTTCATTGATTCTTTCTGCTTTTTTATTCTTCTCAAGTTTATTTATTTCTGCTTTAATCTTTATTATGTCCCTCCTTCTACTGACTTTGGGCCTCATTTGTTCTTTTTTTGTTTTGTTAATTGCTCGTTTAGACTGCTCATATGGGATTGTACTTCTTTCCTGAGGTAGGCTTGTATTACAATATACTTTCCTTTAAGACGGCCTTCGCTGTGTCCCACAGATTTTGCGGTGTTGAATTATTGTTAACATTTGTCTCCATGTATCGCTTGATCTCTGTTTTTCCTTGGTCATTATCCATTGGTTATTTAGGAGCATGTTATGAAGCCTCCATGTGTTTGTGGGATTTTTCATTTTCTTTGAATAATTTATTTCTAGTTTCATACCTTTGTGGTCTAAGAAACTGTTTAGTACAATTTCAATCTTTTTGAATTTACCGAGACTCTTTTTTTGGCCTAGTATATGATCTATTCTTGAAAATGTTCCCTGTGTACTTGAGAAGAATGTGTATTCTGGTGCTTTTGGGTGTAGAGTTCTGTAGATGTCTGTTAGGTCCATCTGTTCTATTGTGTTGTTCAGTGCCTCTGTCTCCTTACTTATTTTCTGTCTGGTTGATTGTCCTTCAGAGTGAGTGGTGTGTTGAAGTCTCCTAGAATGAATGCATTGCATTCTATTTCTCCTTTTAATTCTGTTAGTATTTGTTTCACATATGTATGTGCTCCTGTGTTGGGCTCATATTTATAATGGTTATATCTTCTTGTTGGATTGGCTCTTTTGTCATTATGTAATGTCCTTCTTTGTCTCTTGTGACTTTCTTTGTTTTGAAGTCTATTTTGTGTGATACAAGTACTGCAACTCCTGCTTTTTTCTCCCTGTTACTTGTATGAAATGTCTTTCTTCATCCTTTCACTTTTTAGTCTGTGTATGCCTTTGGGTTTAAAGTGCGTCTCTTGTAGGCAGTGTATAGATGAGTCTTGTTTTTTTATTCATTCAGTGACTCTGTGTCTTTTGATTGGTGCATTCAGACCATTTACTTTGAGGGTGATTATCAATAGGTATATTGGCATTGCAGGCTTTAGATTCGTGGTTACCAAAGGTTCAAGGTTGACTTCCTTACTATCTAAGAGTCTAACTTAACTCACTCAATATGCTATTACAAACACAATCTAAACGTTCTTTTTTTTCTTCGTCCTCCATTCTTTATATATTAGGTATCATATTCTGTACTTTTTGTCTATCCCTTGATTGACTTTGGAGATAGTTATTTTAATTTTTGCATTTGCTTAGTAATTAGCTGTTCTACTTTCTTTACAGTGGTTTTATTATCTCTGGTGACAGCTATTAAACCTTAGGAACACTTCCTCCTATAGCAGTCCCTCCAACATGCACTGTAGAGATGGTTTGTGGGAGACAAATTCTCTCAGCTTTTGCTTATCTGGAAATTGTTTAATACCTCCTTCAAATTAAATGATCTGGCCGAATAAAATATTCTTGTTTCAAGGCCCTTCTGCTTCATTGCGTTAAATATCTCATGCCACTCCCTTCTGGCCTGTAAGGTTTCTTTTAAGAAGTCTGATCGTAGCCTGATGGGCTTTCCTTTGTATGTGATCTTATTTCTCTCTCTGGCTGCTTTTAATAGTCTGTCCTTATCCTTGATCTTTGCCATTTTTATTACTGTATGTCTTGGTGTTGTCTTCCTTGAGTCCCTTGTGTTCGGAGATCTGTGCATCTCCATTGCCTGAAAGACTATCTCCTTCCCCAGATTGGGGAAGTTTTCAGCAATTACCTCCTCAAAGACACTTTCTATCACTTTTTCTCTCTCCTTCTTTCGGTACCCCTATAATGCGAATATTGTTCCGTTTGGATTGGTCACACAGTTCTGTCAATATTATTTCATTCTTAGAGATCCTTTTTTCTCTCTGTGCCTCAGCTTCTTTGTATTTCTCTTCTCTAGTTTCTATTTCATTTATCATCTCCTGCACTGTATCCAATCAGCTTTTAATACCATCCATTTTGCTCTCCAACGATTGGATCTCTGACCATAATTCATTCCTGAGTTCTTGAATATCTTTCTGTACCTCCATGAGCATGTTAATGATTTTTATTTTGAACTCCCTTTCAGGAAGAGTCATGAGGTCGACGTCATTTAAATCTTTCTCAGGGGTGGTATTAATAATTTTACTCTGAACCAGGTTCCTTTGGTGTTTCATATTTCTACATGGCACCCTCTAATGCCCAGAAGCTCTGCTCCCTGGAGCTGCTCAGCCCCTGAAACAATGTCAGGGGTCACAGGGGAGTGGTATTGGTGCCTGTGGGGAGGAAAGAGCTGTTTTCTGCTACCTGGCTGCTATGCCTGAGTTGAGCACACAGGTGTAAGTGTCTATGCTTTGCGTTTGTAGTTGCTGTAGACAGATCTTCCCTCTGGCTAGCCTAATGCCATTGTAGGGTTGCCGGTTTGCAAGCCAGGTGGGGCTGGCCGGGAGAAATGCACAGTAGGCTGTCTATCACAGAGGGTGTCCTTGGAGCTGTGTGGCCAGCCAGGGAGCTGGAGCACATGAAGATCATCCAAGGAGGAAGATTTCTTATTCCTTCTTAAATATGAGAGTCTATATGGCAATGCTCCCAACCTGGTGGGCAGAGTGCACCCCGACAATTTTGTCTACCTGTCCTTTCTCCTGAGTAGAAAGCTCTGTACAATCCTTGCCCCTTTAGCAGTCCTCTTGCTAAGGGCTTCTTTGTTAGGAAGTCTCTCAGGCTGCCCACCTCTCTTTTGTCCCAGAGCAGCCAGATATGGATCCCTGCTTTCCACAAGCAGCTGGAATCTCAGTCTCTCCAGGTATTCTGCCTGTCTTAGTTTTCCAACCCTGTAATCACGAGAGTACCATGCAAGCACCGTGAATTGTAGGTTTGTGCTCCCAGAGCAGATCTCCAGAGTTAGGTATCTAGCAGTCCCTGGCCTCCACTCCCTGCCTGCTCAGTTTCTCTTCCTCCTGCAGCTGACCTTGGGTGGGGGAAGGGCTCGGGTCCCTCTGGGGGCAGCTTTGGTACGTTACCCTGTTCTGTGAGGTCTGCTCTTTTTTCCAGGTGTATGTAGTCTGGCGCAGACCTCTTTCCTGTTGCTCTTTCAGAATTAGTTGTATTAATTATATTTTCATATTATGTGTGGTTTTAGGAGGAAGCCTGTGTCTCACTTGTCCCACCGCCATCTTTAATCCCTTCTCCATCAGGTTCTTGACATTCTTTACTCACTGTAGGTTTGTTTGCACTCTGGAGGTCTGTCTCATCCTGGTTACAATGTTACTTAATTGATGAAGGGTCTAGAAGAAGAAGAACATATAGATAAATCAAAGAATAAGCTAGGCCTCATTCACAGACTAAGTAGATTTTTTAAATGGTATGACCCTTGTCCTATTTCCCTGCTTTATCTCAGTATGACAAGGATTAAATCAGTAGTTTGGTAAAGTGACTAAATGCCTGGGGGGGAGTTCAGTATAGGAAAATAAACCACTCCAGGAACATTAAGCAGGAAGAATCTAATTAATTTAAATTAATTAAAAATGGAATTAGATGTTGTGAAATTATTGATCAAACCTATCAGGTTCTTTGGTTGGGTCTTCAGGAGTGACTTCGAGACCAATGCAGAACTATCAGAGAATCTATTCAAGCTCTCACTTCCTGAGCCATGCTGGAATGACAGAACTTTTGACACTGCTTCCAATCTACTGCTTCTCATTACCCAGAAAACTGGATATTAGATACAAGTCTAGAGAAGGTGGGAAGAAATAGAAAAGTACTGTTCTTTGCTTTTTGGTGACAAGCTGAGTGAACTTGAACAAGAGAACTTTTCGAAGCTCAAATTATTAAATAAAAAGTTAACCTTAGGCTAAGACAGATTATCTGACAAAATAAATTATAGAGACCTAGTGAAAAACAAATTGCACTACTTGTGGTGCATACACTTTAAGAAGATTTTATTGCTTATGTATACAAATAACCCTTATATATCCATTCTTTACAGGATCCAGGATGAGAAGACTGATAAAAGAAGAAGCTAGCTGAACAGCTATAAGATGCCCAAATCTGGGTTCACAAAACCAGTTCAGAGTGAAAATTCTGACAGTGACAGCAATATGGTAGAAAAACCATATGGAAGAAAGGTATATGATTATACTAAAGATTTGTTGACTCTTTTGGAACTAGGAAAAGACTCCCAATTTAGTATTTTTGGTAATTACTCATAAAATAAAAATCAGTATGGATGGCAGATAAATCCAAACCATTTATCTAAGCTTTTTAGAAATAAATTGGATTCCTGGGGGGTAAGATTGTTTTTCATTCCCTAAGATAACACAGTTACTAAGATCCCAGGATTACTTAAGAAATAATCACTGAGAGGCAGGAAGAAATCCAGGACCTCACAGTCATTTGGAATTTCTGCCTCCACCACTTGACCCCTGGGAGCAAAGCACACATACTACAGTAGCTATTCTATTTTCCATGTCTGTAACCTTGGATAAATTTATATAACTTTTCCAAACCTCACTGTCTCTGTAATAAAGGACAGTAGTGCTTTTATTGCAGTGATAGTGAAATGCAACAAGTATTGTGCTTATTAATATAATGCATAGGACATCGTAAGTGCTCAATAAATGTTTGTTTTTATTAGTCATTGCCAATGACCTGTGATACTGTCTTTTTATATATATATATTTCTTTCGGTATCGTTAATGTACAATTAATTGAACAACATTATGGTTACTGGAACCCCCCATTATTAAGTCCGCACCACATACCCCATTACAGTCCCTATACATCAGCGTAGTAAGATGACATAGAATCATTACTTCTCTTCTCTGTCTTATACTGCCTTTCCCATGTCCTCCCCCCAGCTACATTATGTGTGCTAACCGTAATGCCCCTTTTTTTCCCTGCTCCCTCCGTTCCCACCCATCATCCCCAGTCCCTTTCCCTTTGGTAACTGTTAGTCCATTCTTAGGTTCTGTGAGTCTGCTGCTGTTTTGTTCCTTCAGTTTTTTCTTGGTTCTTATACTCCACAGATAAGTGAAATCATTTGGTACTTGTCTTTCTCTGCTTGGCTTATTTCACTGAGCATAATACCATCTAGCTCCATCCATGTTGTTGCAAATGGTAGGATTTGTTTTCTTCTTATGGCTGAACAATATCCCGTTGTGTATTTGTACCACTTCTTTATCCATTCATCTACTTATGGACACTTAGGTTCCTTCCATTTCTTGGCTATTGTAAATAGTGCTGTGACAAACATAGTGGTGCATATGTGTTCTTGAAACTGGGCTCCTGCATTCTTAGGGTAAATTCCTAGGAGTGGGATTCCTGGGTCAAATGGTATTTCTATTTTGAGTTTTTTGAGGAACCTCCATACTGCTTTCCACAATGGTTGAACTAATTTACATTCCCTCTAGCAGTGTAGTAGGGTTCCCCTTTCTCCACATACTCGCCAACATTTCTTCTTGTTTGTCTTTTGGATGTTGCCATCCTAACTGGTGTGAGGTGATATCTCATTGTGGTTTTAATTTGCATTTCTCTGATGATTAGCGATGTGGAGCATCTTTTCATGTGCCTGTTAGCCATCTGAATTTCTTCCTTGGAGAAGTGTCTTTTGAGGTCCTCTACCCATTATTTTTTTTTGGTATCCTTAATCTACAATTACATGTGCAATATTATGGTTATTAAACTGCTCCCTTCATCAGATCCCCCCTGCCAACCCCATTACAGTCACTGTCCATCCGCACAGTGAGATGCAATAGAGTCACTACTTGTCTTCTCTGAGTTGTACAGCCCTCCCTGCACCCCCCCCAACATTACGTCTGCTAGTCATAATGCCCCTTTTCCCCCCTTGTCCCTCCCTTCCCATCCATCCTCCTCAGTTCCTTTCCGTTTGGTAACTGTTAGTCCGTTCTTGGGTTCTGTGAGTCTGCTGCTGTTTTGTTCCTTCAGTTTTTTTCTGTTCTTATACTCCACATATGAGTGAAATCATTTGATACTTGTCTTTTTCTGCCTGGCTTATTTCACTGAGCATGATACCCTCTAGCTCCATCCATGTTGTTGCCAATGGTAGGATGTGTTTTCTTCTTATGGCTGAATAATATTCCATTGTGTATATGTACCACATCTTCTTTATCCATTCATCTACTGATGGACACTTAGGTTGCTTTCCATTTCTTGGCTATTGTAAATAGTGCTGCGATAAACATAGGGGTGCATATGTCTTTTTCAAACTGGGCTGCTGCATTCTTAGGGTAAATTCCTAGGAGTGGGATTCCTGGGTCAAATGGTATTTCTATTTTGAGTATTTTGAGGATCCTCCATACTGCTTTCCACAATGGTTCCATTCCCACCAGCAGTGTAGGAGGGTTCCCTTTTCTCCACATCCTCACCAACATTTGTTGTTGTTTGTGTTTTGGATGTTGGCCATCCTCACTGGTGTGAGGTGGTATTTCATTGTGGTTTTAATTTGCATTTCTCTGATGATTAGCGATGTGGAGCATCTTTTCATGTGCCTGTTGGCCCTCTGAATATCTTCCTTGGAGAAGTGTCTCTTGAGCTCCTTTACCCATTTTTTAATCTGGTTATTTGCTTTTTGTTTGTTGAGTTGCATGAGGTATTCATGTAATTTGGATGTCAACCCTTTATCAGATGTGTCATTTATGAATATATTCTCCCATACTGTAGGATGTCTTTTTGTTCTACTGATGGTGTCCTTTGCTGTACAGAAGCTTTTTAGTTTGATATAGTCCCACTTGTTCATTTTTGCTTTTGTTTCCCTTTCCCGGGGAGATATGTTCATGAAGAAGTTGCTCATGTTTATGTCTAAGAGATTTTTGCCTATGTTTTTTTCTAAGAGTTTTATGGATTCATGACTTACATTCAGGTCTTTAATCCATTTGAGTTTACTTTTGTGTATGGGGTTAGACAGTGATCCAGTTGCATTCTCTTACATAGTTGTCCAGTTTTGCCAATACCAGCTGTAATTTCCCCATTTGTATATCCATGGCTCCTTTATCATATATTAATTGACCATATATGCTTGGGTTTATATCTGGGCTCTCTATTACTGTGGCTCTTGATTACTGTGGCTTCATAGTATAGCTTGAAGTCAGGGAGCATTATTTCCCCTTGTTTATTCTTCTTTCTCAGGATTGCTTTCACTATTTGGGTCTTTTGTGGTTGCATATGAATATTTAGGACTATTTGCTCTAGTTTGTTGAAGAATGCTATTGGTATTTTCATGGGGATTGCATTGAATCTGTAGATTGCTTTAGGCAGGAGGGCCATTTTGACAATATTAATTCTTCCTATCCATGAGCACGGGATGTGTTTCCATTTATTGGTTTCTTCTTTAATTTCTTTCATGAGTGTCTTGTAATTTTCAGAGTATAAGTCTTTCACTTCCTTGGTTAGGTTTATTCCTAGGTATTTTATTCTTTTTGATGCAGTTGTGAATGGAATTGTTTTCCTGTTTTCTCTTTCTGCTAGTTCATTGTTAGTGTATAGGAATGCAACAGATTTCTGCATATTAATTTTGTGTCCCGCAACTTTGCTGAATTCAGATGTTAGATCTAGTAGTTTTGGAGTGGATTCTTTAGGGTTTTTTATGCACAATATCATGTCATCTCCAAACAGGGACAGTTTAACTTCTTCCTTGCCAATCTGGATGCCTTTTATATCTTTGTGTTGTCTGATTGCCATGGCTCGGCCCTCCAGTACTATGTTGAATAAAAGTGGGGAGAGTGGGCATCCTTCTCTTGTTCCTGATCAAGGGAAAAGCTTTCAGCTTCTCGCTGTTAATAATGTTGGTTGTGGGTTTGTCATATATGGCCTTTATTATGTTGAGGTACTTGCCCTCTATACCCATTTTGTTGCGAGTTTTTATTATGAATGGATGTTGAATTTTGTCGAATGCTATTTCAGCATCTAATGGAGATGATCATGTGGTTTTTGTCCTTTTTGTTGATGTAGTGGATGTTGCTGATGGATTTTCAAATGTTGTACCATCCTTGCATCCCTGGGATGAATCCCACTTGATCATGGTGGATGATCTTTTTGATGTATTTTTTAGTTCAGTTTGCCAATATTTTGTTGTGTATTTTTGCATCTATGTTCATCAGGGATATTGGTCTGTAATTTTCTTTTTTTGTGGTGTCTTTGCCTTGTTTTGGTATTAGAGTGATGTTGCACTCATAGAATGAGTTTGGGAGTATTCCCTCCTATTCTAACTTTTTAGAAAACTTTTAGGAGGATGAGTATTAGATCTTCATTAAATGTTTGATAAAATTCAGCAGTGAAACTGTCTCGTCCTGGAGTTTTGTTATTAGGTAGTTTTTTGATTACCAGTTCAATTTCTTTCCTGGTAATTGGTCTATTCAGATTTTCTGTTTCTTTCTGGGGCAACCTTGAAAGGTTGTATTTTTCTAGAAAGTTGTCCATTCTAGGTTATCCAGCTTGTTACCATATAATTTTTCATAGTATTCTCTCTTAAATCTTTGCATTTCTGTTGTGTCCGTAGTGATTTTTCCTATCTCATTTCTGATTCTCTTTATGTGTGTAGACTATCTTCTTTTCTTGATAAGTATGGGTAGGGGATTATGTAATTTGTTTTTTTTTCTCGAAGAACTATTTCCTGCTTTCCTTGATTCTTCTTATTGTTTTATTCTTCTCAATTTTATTTATTTATGCTTTAATCTTTATTATGTCCTTCCTTCTACTGACTTTGGGCTTCATTTGTTCTTCCTTTTCTAGTTTCATAAATTGTGAGTTTAGACTGTTCATTTGGGATTGTTCTTCTTTACTGAGGTAGGCCTGTATTGCAATATATTTTCCTCTTAGCATGGCCTTCGCTGCATCCCACAGATTTTGTGGTGTTAAATTATTGTTGTCATTTGTCTCTGTATATTGCTTGATCTCTGTTTTTATTTGATCATTGATCCATTGCTTATTTAGGAGCATCTTATTAAGCCTACATGTGTTTGTGGGCTTTCTCATTTTCTTTGTGTAATTTATTTCTAGTTTCATACCTTTGCATCTGAGAAACTGGTTGGTACAATTTAAATCTTTTTGAATTTACTGAGGTTCTTTTTGTGGCCTAGTATATGATATATTCTGGAAAATGTTCATGTGCACTTGAGAAGAATGTGTATCCTGTTGCTTTTGGATGGAGTGTTCTGTAGATGTCCATTAGGTCCATGTGTTCTAATATGTTGTTCAGTGCCTCTGTCTCTACTTATTTTCTGTCTGGTTGATCTGTCCTTTGGAGTGAGTGGTGTGTTGAAGTCTCCTAGAATGAATCCATTGCATTCTATTTCCCCCTTTAATTCTGTTAGTGTTTGTTTCACATATGTAGGTGATCCTGTGTTGGGTGCATAGATATTTATAATAATTATATCCTCTTGTTGGACTGACCCCTTTATCATTATGTAATGTCCTTCTTTGTCTCTTGTGACTTTCTTTGTTTTGAAGTCTATTTAGTCTGATACAAGTACTGCAACTCCTGCTTTTTTCTCCCTATGAGGTGCATGAAATATCTTTTTCCATCCCTTTACTTTTGTCTCCTGTAGGCAGCATATAGATGGTATAGATGGGTGTTGTTTTTTTATCTATTCAGTAACTCTACATCTTTTGATGGGTTCATTCAGACCTGATTATCGATAAGTATGTACTTATTGCCATTGCAAGCTTTACATTTGCGATTACCAAAGGTTCAAGGGTAATTCCATTATGATCTAAGAGTCTAATTTAACTCACTTCGTATGCTATTAGAAACACAACCTAAAGGTTCTTTTTTATTTCCTCCTTTTTCCTTCCTCCTCCATTTTTGTATGGTATGAATCATATTCTGTATTCTTTGTCTATCTCTGGGGTGACATCTGTTTAGCCTTAGAAACACTTTCATCTATAGTAGTCCCTCCAAAATGCACTGTAGAGGTGGTTTGTGGGATGTAAATTCTCTCAGATTTTGCTTATCTGAAAATTGTTTAATCCCTCCTTCAAATTTAAATGATCAACTTGCCGGGTAGAGTATTCTTGGTTCAAGGTCCTTCTGCTTCATTGCATTAAATATGTCATGCACTCCCTTCTGGCCTGTAAGGTTTCTGTTGAGAAATATGATGATAGCTTGATGGGTTTTCCTTTGTATGTGATCTTTTCTCTTTCTCTAGCTGCTTTCACAAGTCTGTCTTTATCCTTGATCTATGCCATTTTAATTATTATATGTCTTCATGTTGTTTTCCTTGGGTCCCTTGTGTTGGTTGATCTGTGCACCTCCATGGCTGGAGAGACTATCTCCTTCCCCAGATTGGGGAAGTTTTCAGCAATTACCTCCTCAAAGACACTTTCCATCCCTTTTTCTCTCTCTTCTTCTTCGGGTACCCCTATAATGCGAATATTTTTCCGTTTTGATTGTTCACACAATTCTCTCAATATTCTTTCATCCTTAGAGATTTTTTCTCTGTGCCTCAGCTTCTTTGTATTCCTCTTCCTAATTTCTATTCCATTTACTGTCTCTTCTACTACATCTAATCTCCTTTTAAATCCCTCCATTTTATGTTTCATTTCAGATATAGAATTTCTTAATGATTGAATCTCCGTCTTAAATTCGTTCCTGAATTCTTGAAAATTTTTTTGTACCTCCGTAAGCATGTTTATGATTTTCATATTAAACTCTGTTTCAGGAAGATTGGTGTGTTTACTTTCATTTGGTCCTTTTTCTGGGGTTTGTGAGATTTTGGTCTGAAACAGGGTCTTTTGACATTTCATATTTCCATGTGGTGCTCTCTAGTGCCCATAAGCTCCAGTGTATGGAGCTGCTGAGCCTCTAGAGTGAGGTTGGTCGTCATAGGGGAGCAGAGCTGGTGCCTGGGGGGAGAAAATATCAGTTTCCTGATTCCTGTCTGCAGTGCCTGTCTACAGTGTCAGAGCCAGTTGGCTGAGCACACAGGTGTAATCCTCTGTGCTTTGCGTCTCTGGCTGTTGTTGCGTGGCCTCTGTCTGGCCTGACACCAGCACAGTGACTTCTGGTTTGCAAGCCGGTGCCATCAGGCCAGGAGGGAGGCTTGGAAGGCTGCGTGTCACTGTGGGGGGCCTTGGAGCTGAGCACCCAGGGGGATGGAGCTCCTGAAGCTCCTCAAAGTTCCCAACCTGCCTTGCAGAGCACACTCACACAACCTTGTCCAGCTCTCCCTTCTCCCATGCAACAAGCTCCATGCAAACCCTGGCTCTTCAGTAGCCCTCTCGCTGCTAGGAAGCCTCTCTGACCGCCTGCCTTTCCTTTGCCCTAGAGCAGCTGGATGTGGATCATGTCCTCCACCAACAGCTGGAATCTCAGTCTCTCAAGCACTCCACCTGTCCCAGCTCCCCAACCTCCAGAGCACCCCACAATGTAGGTTTCTGCTCGCAAAGCAGATCTCCAGGGCCAGGTGTTCAGCAGTCCTAGGCTTCCATCCCCTCCCCGCTCCGTTTCTCTTCCTCCTGCCAGTTAGCTGGGGTGGGTGAAGGGCTTGGGTCCTGCCAGATTGAGGCTTTGGTACGTTACCCTGTTTCGTGAGGTCTGCTCTGTTCGTGAGGTCTGTATGCAGTCTGGTTCAGTCTTCTTTCCTGTTGCTGTTTTAGGGTTAGTTGTATTAATTAATGTATTTTCATCCTATTTGTGGTTTTGGGAGGAGTTCTCTGTCTCACCTCTCATGCCACCATCTTGAATCCAGATGTGTGATCTGTCCTTTTCCTTTCTTTTTAATTTAGGTCCTCAAAACCTTCATTTAGACTTCACAGTTGTCTTCTATCTGGTCTCACTATCCCTAGTCTCTCCTCTATCCAGTTTATCTAGTTATTTTGACATACTATCTTAGAATTTTTCTTTTTGTTTTCTTTTTCCTTTTAAATTTCTCCCTGCCCCCAAGCCATTTCTTTTTGAAAGACATCTGAAACATTTCCAGTTTTTGGCTAATATGAATAAAGCTGCTATGAACATTTATGTAGCAGTCTTTTTTCGCTGCATAATGAGCTATGATTTATATAACATAAAATTCATCCATTTAGTGGTATATTTCAGCCCTTTTTTGATGAATTTATAGTTTTGCAACCATCATCACAATCCATTTAGACCATTTCTATTGCTAGATATTTATGCCCATTTGCAGTCAGTCCATGTTCCTGCCCTAACCTCCAGAAAACCCCAAATCTGCTTTGAAAATCATGATGTATACGTTTTTAAACCTTGTCCTTTTTTAAATTGTGTTTGACTAGTAAGGGTCCTTTGCATTTCCTTATAAATTTTAAGATTAGCTTGTCAGTTTTTGCAAAAGAAAGCCTGCTTGGACATTGATAGGGATTTTATTGATTCTGTATGTTAACTGTATCACTTTGATCACGTTGAATATTATTGCTGTCTTAACAATATCTTCCAATCCATTACCACAGAATCTGTCCCCTTTTATTTAGATTTTCAATGTCCTTAACTACAGATTTCCTTTGTAGTTTTCAATGTACAAACTTTGCACTTCCATATTATTAAATTATTTGTAGCTTATTCTTTTGGATGCTATTGTAGATGACTTCATTTTGGGTGTTTCATTGCTGGTATATAGAAATACAATTGATTTTTATACAATGATCTTGTATCTTGTGACCTTATTTTACTCATCTGTTGGCTTTAAAAGTTTGTGGAGTCCTTAGGATTTTTTATGTAGGGATGTCATCTACATATAGAAATCATTGTATTTCTTTTACACTACTACGATATGGATACTTTTTTTTTCCTTGCCCAATTCCACTGGCAATTTCTGCCTTTGTTTGCAGTGTTTAATCCACTTAACAATTGATGTAATTATTGATAAGGGTGTATTTATATCTGCCATTTTGCTCTTTGCTCTTACATGTTTGACATCTTCTGTTTCTCTCCCATCTATGCTGCCTTTTTTTGTTTTAAATATTTTACAGTGTACTACTTACATTTCTGTTTTATACTATGTTTCTGTGTTAAAAAGTTAAAACTGTTTAAACTGTATTGAATTGTAATCTTAAAATATTGGTCTAAGGAATATGATGTGCATCCTAATTACTACAGGTTAATGCTAACTTCAGTAAGATACAGCAACGTTGCTCCAGTGTAGCTCTACTTCTGCCCCTTCATTATCTATCTAATACAGATTATATCTACATTTGTTACTAATCTGACAAAGAATGTTATAATTATTCCTTTATTTGATCTTATCTTCTATACAAATGAGAATAAATATATATTTATATAGTTCTTCGTTGTTACCTACAAATTTACCAATTTTGGCATTCTTAATTTCTTCCTGTGGATTCAAGTTATTCTCTGGTGTCATTTCCTTATAGTCTATAAGATTTTCCTTAGTGTTTTCTGTAAGACACATTTTTAGTTATGATTTCTGTCAGTCTTCATTGACCTAGGAATATCCTGATTTTGCCATTTTTTAAAAGCAGCTTTGAGACATAATTACATGCCACACAATTTCTTTATTTAAAGTGTCCAATTCAGTAATTTTTGGTATTTTTGTAGAGTTGTGCTATCATTACCAATGTTAATTTTACATTTTTACCTGAAAAAGAAACCCTATGTACTCATTATCAGTCACTCATCATTCTGTCCCCAATCTCCACAGTCCAAGAAACCCACTAATCTACTTTCTATCTGTAGATTTGTCTATATTGTGGATATAACATATAAATGGCGTTTTATAGTATATGGACTTTTTGTGACTGCCTATATTTTCAAAGGATAGATTTGTTGGATATAGAATTTTAGTTGATTTTTTTTTGGGAAGATTGAATATGTAATCCAACTTCTTTCATGCTTTAACTGTTTATGATGAGAAATCAGATGTTAATTGTGCCCTTGTGATGAATTTTTTTTTTATTGCTGCTCTTACATCTTTAAACAATTTGACTGTAACATGTTTGCGTTCCCTTTATGTTTATCCTCTTTGGAGTTTGTTGAGCTTCATGCATCTATAGATTAATGGTGTTCATGAAATTTGATATTTTTATTTACTGACTTTTCCTTTTTTACCATCTCATCATATCTGTTTATTGAACATACTTAATATACATTCAGTTATGTTACATTTGAAATCCAGTATTCCCATTTGGCTCTTTTTGTAATTTTTCTTAATTGATGTTCTCTATTTTGATAAGCTTTTATACTTTAATTCTTTAAACAATTTTTTCAATAACCTGCTTTATAGTCTTTGTCAAATTTAGTATCTGGGACCACTTGGAGAAGTTTCATTGAATACTTTTCTCCTTGCTTTTATGTATTTCTTAGAAACTGGACAATTTTGGTCATGTATTATAGTGGCTATACAATTTTAGATTCTTACTACCTCCCATCTGAAAGTTGTAATTATTGATAGGTTTTTGTTTTGCTTTGAGTAAAATGTCAGGAGTTTTTCTGTGGTATTATAACCACTGGTGTCCATTTTTTTCTTTTTCGTTTTTAGTGTTGCTTCCTAAGGGTTGCCCCTATGTGTGCATAGATTAGTCAGCAGTCATTGATTGGTCAGAGATATGCTCAAACACCATGAGCCAGTAAGACTCCCACCTGCTGCTGATAGACTTGTGTGTGTTGGGTAGTCCGTTCAGTGTTTAGACATTTTTCAAATCTTTCCTGTCATTTACTTTCCACTGGGCTCACCCAGGTCTTCCCTTTGCTTGTGTATAGTCAACTAAGGAAGTGTGGAGAGCTTGGATCCTCTCAGACTTCCACTGTATGTGCACACAGTCTCCCAGTCAGTAAGAGATAAATGGAGAGATTAGCCTTCTCAGGTCTTCCCCATACATTTACATAGCTTTCCCTGTCAGCTAGGGATATGTGCGGTCTTATCTATGGCTCTCTTCTTTCTGCCATCTCCTGTTAAATTTCTGGCTCCTCCATCAGCAGCTGCTCCATCACAGTAGGACCACAATCTTAGGTTAACAGAACTATGTTCACCCCTACCCTATTTGTTTCCTGCCCTGTTTGCTATTTTTATCAACAGTGTGGCTGGGTGTGGGATTTTGGCCCTCTACACTAAATTAAGTCAGTGCTCTCAGGCATCAAAAGATGCTTGTTTTCATTGCCAGCCCCACCCTGGTAGCTCTTACCACAAACTAAGCATTGTCAAGGGAATGAGAGCAAACTCCAGGCAAGAATGCCAGAGACACTTACTGTTCTTATCTGTAAATCAGCAGTTTTTCTTGAAGAAAATGATTCTCGATTTGTTGTTTGCCTTTTTTCAGTTTCTAGAGACTTGAAATGGTTGTTTTTGACAGTTTTGTTCAGATTTATGGTTGTTCTTGGGAGGATACTTTAAATATCTTTACTCCACCACAGACAGAAGTTTCCCCAAATGTGTTTTAATGTGACAGATCTTAAGAATGTGATTTCATTAATTTGTTTATTTTATCCAACAAACCTTACATGGGATTCCTACTGTGTTATGTGTTAGGAGAATTATGACCTTTGGAATAAAACAATGAGTGGTTAAGGCATGGTCTAAATCTTTATGAAGGCTCTTAGTTACTTTACCTGTGTATCTGAAGTATTTTGTTCTCAGAGTCCCTTGATACTCTTCAACATAATTGAGGATCCCAAAGAACTTTTTTATATGTGGGTATATCTGTCGATAATTTACAATACCAGGAATTAAAACTGAGACAAAATTTAAATGTTTATTAACGGATTTTAAAAAACAGTAAAACTGTTACATGTTAACTCACATATTTTTTTTTACAATTTATTTTATTTTAGTATCATTAACCTACAATTACATGAGCAATATTGTGGTGATTAAACTACCCCCTTCATCAGGTCCCCCCCCACCAACCCTATTACAGTCACTGTCCATCAGTGTAGTGAGATGTAACTCACATATTTTTATGAAAAACAACTATATATTCCAAGACAAAAATCGTAAGTCTGACAAGTGTCATTGGTTTTGCAAATATCTTTAATGTCTAGCTTAAACAAAAGAGCCAAATTCTCGTCAGTATATTCTTGTATCACTTACCATGTACTCTTTAGAAAACTCCAATCTACATTCTTGAGAGAATGAGAGAAATATACTATAACATCTTGGAAATAGACATAATATTTGTTGTGACCATACTTCTGACCTTGCATTCTGAAATGGTCTCAGAGACCATATTTTGAAATTTTCTGTACTGTTGTAAGAATCACACTGATGAAAATATTGAGTGTACAATGATGAGATAAAAAGGATAGAAGCATCATTTCTAAGGGCTTCAGGAATGGTCTCAGTAGAAAAGAAACGATTCTCAAGGATAGTGAAGTATGTGACCAGCAGGCAGGTGGGCACAAGGTAGCTCAAGCAGAAGCTATATAAAAGACATGAATCTGTTGCAGTAGTGCATATGAAGTTAGAATGTAGCCTGTGAAGGATGGAGGGTAGGAGACGAGCATTAGACAGAAGTCAGCCCATTATAGCCTATGTGTCTTGCTAGGATCTCATACTTTATCCTGTAGTCAGTGAGCCAAAAGGGAAGGTCCATGATAAAGACCAGTTAGAGTGTTATTTTAAAATCCCAAGCAAAAGGCAGTATGGGCAGTGGCCATGGGGATAGAGAGAAGTTCACATACCTAGAAGACACTGAATTAAACTTACTTGTGTATGTAGAAAAAGTAGTCTGGGTCTACTTTGAGGTTGATTGGGCTATTCCATGGAAGGGAATTCAGTAAAAGGGATAGGTTGATTTGAGAAGAATATTTGGCTCGTACTTGATGAATTCAGTTGGCCACCGAAACATCCAAGTTGAAGTATTAGGCAGTTAGATATGAGGATTTGTGGAAAAGTATTCTATAGGTATGGAAATGCCAGCCAAAGAGAGTGGGGCAAAAATGGAGGAGTTCAAACATTTTAGGAGGAGGCAAGAGAGAATAAGGAGAACAGAGAACCAGGACAGATCACAAAGGAGAGTTGTGGGGGCAGAATACAGTATTAAAGAGAGGAAAGAGGAGAACTTTTATTTCTAAATGTTTAAATATAGTGAAGGTTGCATTTGTGAAATTACATCTTGGCTGCTTGATGTCACTTTTTGTGTTTGAATTTATATAAGTCTGAACTTAAAGCATTTGTTTTTCCTACATACTTTGTGTCTTGAAAGCTGCCACTAAATACACAGTAGTGCTTGAGTATTGCCTTCATAAAAGTGTAGAGACAAGCCAAAAAGCAAACACTTTTCACTAACATAATCCTGTTAAAAATACTGGCTAGGTAAGTTAAGAATACTTTTTTAATCATTATATTTATGAATAAATAGGAAGAATAAATACAAAATACTAGATACCTAATTTTTTAACTTTTGACTTAACTGACAGGATATATTCTCAGTTTCTGTTTAGTCATTCAGTATTTTTTCAAGATCACATTTATTTGTTTGCGTAAGGGTCAGAAGCTCTTCTGAGGCAATATGCATGGTACTTCATGTTTTTGGATTTCTGAGCAGCTTTACATCAAAAGCTTTGTTAGAAGTAATTTTCTTCAGTTTTAAGTAGATATTTGACTGATGCTTTGCACCTTAAGAGAGGAAGAGCCAGTTTCCATTCCAAATTTCCTGCTTGTAGATCACACTATTGCTGCTGCTTAGGACAAAATAAAGCTAGCAGGGAGGATAGGAAAGAAAAAGGTACTGCCATGTTATATTTATCTATATATTTGCAATTATCTTTTCCTAGTGAGTGATTGGCCTTGAAGCCATCTTCTAGCTTCTGTTGAGTTTTTTCTTCCATAAAATTTTTAGAAATGAATATCTAGTTGTTATGTAAATAAAGACCTTATTTACAGTTTTAATGACAGTCTATTGTTTTTATGAGATCCTAAATTAAGAAAGTAACCTGAACTAAAATTTAAGTTCTTAAATGCATTTAAACAGAGCATAATTTTAAACAATCACATTCTACAGCAATATACTTTTTATATAAAGTGCTTTCATTACCTTATTAAATATCACAGTAATCAGGGGTTCATCAAAAATGTCTACTTACAATTCTTCAAATATTTTATCCTTTTATTACTAACCTGTGGGATTTTTTTCCACTGGTTTTAGTTTAGAAATTTCTCCACTGCAGTTTTTAGCTATAAATCAGTATTTATAATTTGCAAAACAAAACCTTTCTTAAAACCTCCTATGATAATCTAAAATCTGGGTTAAATTCGTGAAGTATAAGTGAGTGGATATTAATCACTTAGCCTTCTAAATAGCTCTGTCCTATCCTTTTCATCAGTATAGTTCAGACCTTCATTATCTTCTATCCAGGTGATAATCAAGAAATTATTTTATTCAAGTAATATAATACATGTTCATTGTAGGAAGATTTGGAAAATACATTTAGGAATAATGAAAATAGAAATTGCCTTGTCAAAAATCATGAAGTATCTGAGATTTTACTGTACTCGCAAACTAATCAGTTTCAAGGATGCTGGCAGAAGGCATGAGACTTCTAAGTTAGACATAAAGGAAAGTTGATTTCTCATAGCAGTAGCAGTAGCCATACCTTAGCATTTGTGCCTGTTCCATGACCCCTATTTTACACAAGGGGACACAAAGAGGGCCAGGTAACAACCACATGTACAGGGAGTAGCATTACAGGATAGGAACCCGAAATCTTTCATAATAGGTGTTAAGTCTACCTGACCTTTGCCCTTCCTCCTAAAGGGAGAAATTATTTATTACACTGAACAGTAAAACAGATCCCCCCTTTTTTCCAGAGAGAGACACTGCCTTATCTTCCAAGGCTTTTCTGTATACAAATACCCTTGAAAAGACAGTCCAGAACCAAAGAAGTTGTAAGATGTGTGGATATGCAAGAGAGCCATGGAGAATTGTCTGCTAGCACAACTGTAATGCCATTACCCACAGACAGCCATTAACATTTTGATTTGTGTCCTTTAGGAGTTTTCTATTAACATTTTTTTCTAGGTAAATTCTTACCTCTTCGTTTTTCTATCTTACTGAGTTGGTAAAGACTGCCAGAACATTGTCTAATAGCAACAGTGATAGAAGGTCATTCTTGTCTTGCCACTGATGTTTTCAATAATTTAAATGAAAAAGACTTGAGATATTTTAAAGTAATAAACCTAACAGTCATATACTTTTTGTGTCATGGATATGGAAGAAGAACGTGCCAGTGATTTGCTCCTGAATTGACAGAGTTTACATTCTGTATTACAGAAATTTCAAACAATGAGAAGTAAATGTTTCTTTTGAAAATTACTTAACCCAGATCTGAAAATAATTTTCCAAGTATTAAGAATCTCACAAAAACCCTTTGTTCAAATAACATTTCCAAGGACAGTTTTATTTTACAGGGAACAGAACAGGTTGGTAGCAGTTAAAAATATTCACACTAATTATGATATTACATAGGAGAACATAATCAATATATTCTTGTGAACATTTTCCATTTAACATACTATCAAATTGGTTTCTTTTACCTTGTTTTGTGGCACAAAACAGTATCTTTACTTATGCAGGCTCAAGGAAGAAGGCACATCAGTGTTTTCCTTATATTAATAACAAAGATTGGTATTTCTAAGGCAAGTCTCTAGAATGTTGTTGGTTAACCTTTGTATCTAATCTTGTCTTTTTATTTCTGATGCTTTGACATCTGGGAACTTGCCAACCCTTAGGAAACTGCACTCCCATTGCTACCCAATTCCTAGAGATCATAAAAAACTCATTTGTGACCCTTTCATATACAAACCAACCAATCCAGAATCCATCCCTAGTTACTAACTTTATCCAGTTCTCTGTGGGCCACTATCCCGCTGCCCTAATAATCACACCGGATCCAGGTACCAGACTATAAGAAACAGCAACTAGACCCTAGAATCTGCTGAAATTATTCAAACTATCCAGTTCTGAGTCTGTTTGCCCTGTCTTGCCTTTTCTTTTCTGTAAAACTGCAATAAAAACTTTTGCCCACATAACCTTCCTCTTTCTCTGCCTCCTGATCCAGCCTGGTGCTTCCCTGTGTTGCCCTGAGTGGTATGGCATGCTCCCTTTTCTTGGGATCTAAGAGTGACAAACCGTCTTTTTCAGTGGCAATGGTCTCCTGATATGTTGGCCTCACCATGCCTGAATAATAATAAAACCGACATTTTAAAACAATCTTAAAAGCAAAATGCATGCCTGTGAAGCTCCATTTCATTGGCTGACATGAAAGTGAAAAATCAGCTCAAGAGGATTTTTTACATGATAAATGGGAAATGTGAGGCTTTTATTCTTCAGTGGTCATTACTAGTCAGATATAAGGAAGTCACATTCTCTTCCTAATTTGCTAATAGATTTACCAAAAATGATTGTAGAGTCTGTTCATATGTTATTCTTGTCACCTCTTAAGATCATCATGGGTTTTTTAAAATCTATTTTGATATAGTGAATTGTTTTCAAATATTTTCTAATAATGAACTGTTCTTGTATTTTTTTTTATGAATCCTGCTTGATTATTATTCATCTTTCTAAGACAGTAAGTTTATTGAGAGTTTATTTTTGCATGTATCTCAAGCCATTTAGTGCATAATTTCTATCTTGTACTCTTTTGGTATCCATTTTGTTTTAGACTTAAAAAATGAACTGGGGAGTTTCTAATCTTATTTTTATGCTGTAGTAATATTTATATGAAATGGTAAGTATCTATTCCTTGGATTTTTTATTAAAAATCTCTTGTAAAATATTCTGGGCTAGATACCTCTTCTAAACATAAAATCTTTGGCCATAGATTTACTGTTTTCTATGATCATTGGTCTATTCAGATTTTCTTTCTCTTTCATGAACCAGTTTTTAGTAATACATTTTTTCCAGGCCTTAAATTTTTAGTGGTATAAAAATGAATGCAGTATTCTTTTATAGCTTTTTTAATGCTCCTTCTGGATTTGTATTTAGGTCACAATCCCAATCTTTGTTCTTTTTCTCTTCTTTAATAATTTCCGTGGCTAGACTTGTAAAGTTTTATTCTCTTGCTATTTTAGAATCACATTTTGGTTTTATTGATGAATTCTACATTTAAAAAAAGTTCAGTATTTATTTTTTATTCCCCTTCTTCCTCCTCTTTTTTCCTTTATTTTCATATTGGGTTGAAAGCTAGTGTATTCTGCAATCTTGAGCCACCTTCTAGTTTGCTTCTGAGAATCTTTATAGGTGTGATAGCTGTCATTTATTTCACAGTTTGGGAACTATTATATTATGCTGTTCTGCTAAGGTGATATGGCTTAGCTTGGTATCTAGCATGTTTTTCACGTAGCCCAGTTTAGATATGCTAATACCAATTCATATGTTGAATTATAAGTGTGAACTTGATAATAGCTATAGACATGAGGGTAGGTACTTTACCTAAATGAGGGGCACATGATATTAATAGAACACGATCCATTTAATTCAATCCATAATTGCTTTTCAAATTTATATATTTGCTTATTGATGATATTATCTATATTAACTTGTTCTGTTACACTTAAGACATTTTGTTTTATATTTTAAAATTCTGTTGCTACGTAAAATAGGGGAATATGAAATAAGTTAGAAAAACTGGTAAAATTGTTGAAACTGGGTCTTTTGAGTACTTGAAGATGAAGGTTTGTAATACCCTCCTTACTTCTGTAGGTGTTTGAAAATTTCCTTCATCAAGTGTCTTTTAATAACTGTATTACTTAACTAATGTTGCTATAACTTTATTCATATTTGATTTTTTAATAGAGTAAAGACAAGATTGCATCCTATAGCAAAACTCCAAAAATTGATCGAAGTGATGTGGGCAAGGAGATGAAAGAGAAATCGTCCATGAAACGTAAACTTCCTTTTACCATTAGCCCATCAAGAAATGAAGAGCGGGATTCAGATACAGGTAGAATAATTTGTGGTTTTCTGGTAAAATCTTAATTATTCTTTTACTGTGATTTTCCTCATATCATTCCTCTTGCACCCCATTATATAAAGAAATAATTGTATTTCAGTATTTCAGATTTATTCATTTTGGGGCAGAAATTCATATATTTCTCACCCAGACATAATTTCTAATCAGAGATTAAAAACAGTTTTACTTTTTTTCATATTCTTAATATTTATTACGAATCTCTTACCACTTTCAGAATTTAATTTCTTGGGGAGATGAAAATTTACTCAGTGACAGGAACATAGGATATATATGGTGGATTTAAGAAACAGTTGTTGAGTTTTCATGAACACATTATTGAACCCACCAAAGAAAAAAGTTTAGAGATTTTAGATTCAGAAGTGAGTCAGAAATAAGTGTCACCCCAAAACAGAAAAAAAAAATTGAGGCTGAATGCCTAAGCCCAATTCATAGTACTTTTTTTCTCAATTCTTGTATGTCAGAAATGATATTGTCAATCCCAGTTATTGATAATAGATTAGAACCTTATCACCAGTGTCTAATAAATTACTAGAGTGTGTTTTAGCCCTGAATTAATCATTTCTTGAAACTGACATGATCTTGAATATTTAAGTATCTATCATAATTATTTTATCCCTTGCATTAAATGCTAGTAGTGAACTGTTCTTAAGAATGTTTCAGGTTCACTCAAAGAACATTAGGGTTCCATTATGAGTTTATGTACAGATATTTTTTCCCACTTACATCTTTCTAGCCATCTTAATCATCAGTGTGGAAATGATCAACTGTGAAATCTGGGAAGATACTGTAAAGACTTTTGAAACACATGGTGTTAACATAGCTTTTAGAAAATACTTAATTTTCATACGTACTTTTAGTAGGTAGGGCTCCTTTTATGTATGTTGCTGTCTCTCTTGGTTTGAACTAGAAATTATTCTTAAACACTCAGGACATTTTTTTAAACTTTGAAAATTGCTCTTTTTTTGCAGTGATAAGAAATTGTGTGTTTTGTTCATTTTAAGTTACAATGGCTTCTTCTAGAGATACAGCCTTTTTTTTATCCTGAAGCATGACTCTGCTTATCCTTACATAGTATTCTAAAGCTATTACTAAGTCACTTAGCTGAGAGGAAGGTGATTATGCATGTTTAAATACGTGATTTAACTTTTGTCATATTCTTACTTTGCTAGTCTTTTTAAAGTACTTACATTAACCAGGTTTTGTCTTCCAATACTAGTGATACTTCTGCTAGTAGTTTAAAGAAACAATTCTGAAAATTCAAAGGGAGTTAACATATTTTAGAAGTAAATAAGACCTCAAAATAGTAAATTTCCCAAGAGAACCTTTATTATTAGATCAAGTGGATTATTTGTCTTAGAGTAGAATAAAGAAGAAAATGTTACTTAGGAAGATGTGAACTTTAGGCACTGAATAAACATAATTTAATTCATACTTTAATAATTGGATTATATTTCCCCTGCTGTAATTTTTCCACTATTTGAATTTAGTGGAATGTTGCAACTCTCTGTCTCTCTGTCTTTAAGACTGTTTCATAACAAACTTATTTTTCTTTTGGAAAGATTACATGCTAACACTAAACAAGAGTTTGATGGATTTAAAACATATTTTGGTCAGCTGAATTAAAAAATTTTAGTAAATAGTAGATGAAGGCTTTAGTTTTGCACATACACCCCTGCAAAGCATTAAGAATTTCCCCAAGCACAAAGCAAAATATCTTATTTACAACCCAACGGTCTTATTTTCATCATCCTAAAAAATTTAGAATCCAGAGTACCATTAAATGATATTTTCTATATAAAGGGTGATTATAGCATCAAATTTATATTTGACATTGATCACTTTTTTGGCATGTACTGTCTTTAAAATTACTAGCTGAAATTTTAATATACATATATATATTTATAAAATAAAAAATATAGAAGGGAGAAATATTTACAACAAATAGTCGATATATTTAGAATTTTAAAATCTCTTCAATGTGAAGAAAAACACAAAAATGGAAAGATGGACAAAAGATAAAAATAAATAGTCAGAACAACAAAATTACAGTTGGAAAGGAATATATGAAAAAACAATATCAATAGTAATCAAAGAAATACAATTTGTAACAATTGACAAAATTATTGGCCTACATCATACCAAATGGTCACTGGTTAGAAATAGGAACTTGCTTTAGTTGGTCTAAATTAAAGAAATGCTTTGTTGGAGGTAAATATGACAGTGTATGTCAAAAACTTTTAGTTTGTTAGCACTTATTCTTTCTTTCGGAATTTATTCTATATAAATAACTACTGATGACAAAAATTTTCTTCACATGTATTTATCTCAGCTTTATTTGTAACACAAAAGAAAAGAAAACCAGAAAATAGTGTTGTGTAATAAAGGATTTGTTAAATTGTGGTAAATCCAATGAAGAAATAGGATTTTTACTCTTAAAATAACATAGAAGAATACACATTATGGAAAGGTGTTCATATTATACAAAGAAAAAGTGGGTTATGAAATAATATGTACTGTTTGCATTAAAGTAATCTCTATATTTCTATTTGTATCTGTGTGCACACAGGGCATACATTCACACATATAGAAAGATTGTTTAAAGTTAAAAGACTTTTCATTGTAGAACTAAGCCTAAACCTAGTGGGTGTATTATGGGTCCAGAACAAAAATGTAAACATTTTAAACCTTGACTTAGTGAAAGTTAAAGAACAGAGGGTGGGAATAAGGGGAAAACATGAATAGTTCTACTCAGCTCATCATCTCTCATAGCAGGAGATTAAATGATACTATCTAAAACTGAAATAGTTTTTAAAAATGATTGCTTGATTTTTAATCTTCCCTTATTTAAAATTATTTTATGTATTTGTATGTACATGTGTTTATATTTCAGCATATGATATCTCTTATAGAGAAGAAACAGTTCCTTTGGTTACTTTTCTATGGTTGGATTAAAATAAAACTAATCTTACAGCTTTTTACTTGGAAAATATCACATATATGTACTATTTTTTATTCTTACATAAATCTATTTCTCTCTCTACTAGTTCTTTTGCCATTATATGTATTTACAGGAATGCTTGGAATGATGCTCAACAGATCTTAATGTTTTATTTCCAGCATTTGGACTGATGTGTTACTTTATTTGTACTCTTTTGTATGGCTTGAATTTTTTTAAAGTAATGAATGTGTATTATTTTTATTAAACACAACCACTACTTTTTTAAAAGGAAAGCTCACTACTATTGTCCAAGGAAAGCTCAGTGGTCCCCAAAATCAGAAATAATGCTGTCAACTGGATGAGTCATTCCTAGCCTTCATTTTGAGATACCCTAATGTACCTTAACATTTTATTTCTCAATTATTTCATATCAGTTTTTACAAAAGAACATTTTTTAGAAAAAGAATTGCTTGACTAGATGGATAATATTTGGGGGGAAACTGTAGCATAATTTGAAGTCATGCCATTGAGTCCTTAGGGAGTATCAAATATCAAAATACTGTTCATTTCGGCAAATCACTAAAATATCTGCTCATATCATTACAGTATCTATCCCACATTATTATCCTATCAGAGAATCCCCATACATTTTGTTCCATGAAATGTTAAGATACTAATATGTACAATGACTCATTGAACCTATGGAAGCAACTACTACTTCTTACCTAGAAGACAAATTATTTCTTAAACCTACTTAATCTTGCTTTATCACTTATTTTTAACTTTTACTTTCAATTTCTCCTAGTCTAGAATCCTGACAGGATAAATAATTATAGTTACAATAGAAGTAAATCACAGCATAATGTTTATTATCAGAAGCTTTGGATTCTGACAGACCAGTGTTGAGTCCCTGCTCGGCTCTCTATACCAGCCCTGCCAAGTAATTTGAGATCTTTGTAAGTCCCAGTTTTCTCATTTGTAAAAGTGCATATAACAATACCAACTTCAGAGAATTATGACCTTTAAGTGACATAATGTGTTAAAATCAGTTTGTGATACATTAATTAAAAACAAAAAACTCACTAACACTGGCTTAAATAGAAAGGGATTTTTAAATTTAATTCAGTAACACTTGGCATAGGCAGTCCAGAGTTGGTATAGCAGTTCAATAATGCCATCAGAGACTGGGCTCTTTTCATCTTGCTCCTCTGCCACCCTTAGCTTATATGTGGCCTTTATCCCTAAACATTTTGTATTAATAGTTACAAGATAACTTCTTCCTGGGCAGAAAGCAGGAGAGGAAAAACCAAGGACAGAAGTATCTTCTCCCAATGAGACTTTGCCTTTTTAATGATGAAAAGACCTCCCTAGAATTTTTACCTACATCTCATTGGTGAGGCTACCCTAGTTGCAGGGGAATCTGAAAAGTCAAATACTTTTGTGGGGCATATAGTCATTCTAATCAAAATTCAGAGTCTTCCTGGTAAGAAGGGGAGAGTGAATATTGGGTACTCACCTTGCAATACTGCCACTTTATATACAATTTTTAGCACAATAATTACTAACTGGTAACTGCTGTTATCTTTAATAGTTATTAATGTTACTACCATAGTGAACTTTATTCTTGCACTATCAGTCATAAAATCATACTTACTTTCTTAGTCTAATTAATCCAAGGGAAAGCTGCAGTCCCTTGACATGAAAATACTGAACAGCTGTCCTTTTGAGTCTCTTCTTGGCTTTCAAACTAAAGTTGCAGTTATTTTGTTTTGAGTAATGCCATCAAAAGCATCTTTGTAGATTATATTTTTATTATACCCTGAATTATTTCTTCCTTATTCATTCCCAAGAGTAGGGTTAGGGGGCTGAAAAAGTTAAACATTTCTATGTTGTTTCTCCAAAATAATTTTACTTAGTTACAAAGCCTCCAGCACTACACTAATGTTCTTTAACCTCAAATAGCACTGGGGAACTTCTTTTTTTTAAGGTTCTACAGATCTAACGTTCCATAAAGGGAAATCAGTAGTACTTCATCATTTTAGTTTATATGTTTAAATAAGTAGAAAGATGCAACATCCTTCACTTTGTAAAAATTTACAGTTGACCTTTGCACAGTGCAGGCGTTAGGTGCACTGACCCCCAACACAGTCAAAAATCCAGGTAAAATTTTTGATTTCCCCAAAACTTAACTACTAATACAGTACTGTTGACTAGAAGCCTTACTGATAACATAAACAGTTACACATAACATTAACACATTTTTTTTCTGTGTTATATGTATTATATACTGTAAAGGAGAAGAAGATGTTTTTTCAGACTGTCACAAATCAAAAAATTTCCTATGTTCATTGAGCAAAATTCACACATAAAGTGGATGCACACAGTTCAAACCTGTATTGTTCAAGGGTCAACTGTATTTCCTCTTAACAAGCATTATTTATTTGCCTACTTATTTTTTTTTGTCATATGTAAATAATATGGTATGAAAAACTCTAACAAGATACGATATTACCTGTTCCCAAAGTCTATGGTAGCAGTTGAAGAGCCTGTTCAAAGGTTTTAAACTTAAGTTTTCTCTGCCAGCCAGCCTTAGAAGTTCTCTTTTGCTGAGGCTTTCAGTGCCATTAGACTTACTATATCTAATAGGACTCAAGCAAATTTGGAGAGAGAAACTTAAAATATATATATATATATATATATATATATATATATATATATAATTTTGCTGGTATCTATGTTAAAATAGCAGTTAAAGTCAGTGCTTTATGAAGGATAAATCACGTTTTGGTGATTCTCGTTGTCTTTTCTTGCTGCAAAGAAGTATCAGGGAGAGATAATTCACCAGTTCAGTACTCAGTGTTACACAAAACCTTCATAGGCAACAGTTTCATTGTAGTCTGGTCTCAGTATAGCACAGAAGGAAAAGGTTGCTAAGTGAAGGGATAGGTTATGGAAACTTTAAATTTTCCAGCTCCTGAAATACAACTTTATAGAATACACATTCAAATGCCCCAAATAAAAATAGACTTATTTGAGAGAAAGCCAAAGGGTGTGGTGGAGTCAGGGTAGGTTACTTACTTCCAGAGGAAGATTTGAATAAACTTTTATTCTACTTTCTTATATTAATGAATATAATTGAAAGTTCAGTTTATCCACTCTGCTTTAATCTGTAACAATAATAGGGTTAAGCTTTCAACAGTCCACTTAATTTTGTTGGCACAACTTAATTGGTTGCCACTTTTTCTTTGAAATCTGTGGAAGCCATTTTTTATTTTTGCTTCTCTTTAAATAAAAGGTCAATTATTCTTGGAATTTTTCTATTTGCTAACTTAAGTTTAAACTGTAAGTGCTCATTGAAAGCAGTATATTAAAATGTAAGTACTATTCAATCCATTTACCTACTTGCCTTAGAATTTTGTCAGTGTTATTTTATTAATGATTCCTCTTTCAATTGAGTGAGCCTAATAACTAAACTTTAAGGCTCATCTTTAAAATTTTCAAATACTATGTTTAGGGATTACTTGTTCTATAAATTGTTTTTTTTCCCCAACACTTCTGTTTCCTTATACTTTACTCATGAATAATGTCTATAATAATGATCCTGGAAAGAAAAATGGGATGTCAATAAATTGAGACTATGAAGATCAGCATAATATTATTGTCAGCATAATGTTAAAATAGCATATTGTTAGTTAGTAAAAATACCTGCTCTAGTCATATTGCCAAAAGTCAGTTCCTCATATTCTTATTTGTCTGTCATAGTTGTTAGGCAGAATTCGTATTCTTACCTTAGCTGATAACTTTATTTTGATTTAGGCTTTCTTTCTAAGGGGTCTTTAGTACTAGTCAGTGTAGTAATGCATATCATTTGAAATGTGTGTAATTTATAGAAAGGTCTGTGGTCTAGAGTGATATTGCAATCCAAAGTATTCTATTGTCTTCTGAGTAATTTTGGCACTTGAAGAACAAAAAAGGTGATTCAAGTCTGTTATTTAGGTTTTCTAAAGACAAATTCTAAGCAGGTAACAGTGACAGAGTGCTGCCTCTTTTTATCATTATTTAGACATTGAAGAAATATGTAGCCTCAGGGGATATGTTTTAATAAACAGCATCAGTAATATTTATTATTGAAAACTGCATGGTTGACTTTCTGAACTTTAATATTCCAGTTGAAGAAACTGAAATCTTAGGTATTGGCCAAACCTGTGTTTTAAGTGTACTTTTGGCTTTACCTTAAAAATAAATTTTTTGGGTCTTTTGAAAAATGTTGGTTTGTTGAATTCTGCATTTCCCTTCGTGTGCTTTTTTCTTTTCTCCTGTCTCTTCTCATTCTGTAGATTCAGATCCAGGACATACAAGTGAAAATTGGGGGGGAGAGACTTATATCTTCTTACAGCACATACTCAGGTAATTAGATAATCAGGGGCTCCTGTTCAGCCAGTGGTTGCTGTCACATTTACAATTAGTTACTGTACTATAAATAACTTCTTTTCAAACCAGTATATAGATATATTTGGTTGGATAAGTAAATTTACATGTGTGACACCAAATTTTCCCATTTTTGTACAATCCAGTGCATCATATCTAATACATGCATGATAAGTGGGACCACTGTATACCACCACTCAGGTGTTGCACAACACAACATGGTGGCACCATTTGCATAGAAAACAATGTGAAAGTCAATCCCTTGGAGTAGTGTAGTGCAATGACCCCTATGGGAAGATACTAAGGGCCTTAAGTCTCTTGCTCTACATCCTTCACAAAGGGTACCAAATACACTGATTTTGGCAACGTCATCTTACTCTACAGTCATGCAGTATTTTCTTAAAAACATTTTCAGTTGAACCATATTTACCCTTTTGACTTGGCTGCCCATGTTGAATTTAAAAATGGATTAAAAAACCCTCTTTATAAGGCTGTGGCACCAGGTATAATTCATATAATTGCTCCAGATAAAAGAATACAAGGGAATATACAAATACTATAATTTTAAAATACAGAGTAAATGTGTTCTCTAGTATGCGAAAACTAATTAGTCAAGTGTTTTTCATTGTCCTTTTTTAGGTGGGCTTATGTTCTTATTTCTCAACTTTTTTTAATGTGAAATATTGTTTAATCTCGGGTTATCTAAGTATCCAGCTTTCAGCATGTAACATTTAGCTATAAAAATTGAAATAAACCTTCTGTTTCTGAAATATTTGCATTTATTTTATAAATTTGTGGTGTTGGGTGGGGGTGGTGTAGAACCAAATAATTACTCTTAAAATTAGCCTGCAAGCTGTTAATTGAGCTTGTTAAGTCAATAATAGTATTTGGTTATCAAAATCTGGAGTGTGGAGGCCATATTGACAATCAGAATTTAATTTAAAAGACCACTTACTGTGGAATTGGGTGTACTTTTCTAAAATGGGATTGCTAAGTGCTAGTGCACCTGAATGAGACAAAACCATCCATAATCTGAGTGTCATTGCTAGAAATCAAAAGGTACAAGCACCCAGCTGTTAGAGATTTGTGTAGACATTATAGAACCAGAGAGTGGTACATTTTTTTCTCAAGATCAAAGTATACACATTCCAAACATGATTGATTTAATTATGTTCATGTGTATTTGAGATGTAGCCCCATTGTTTCATTCCTTAAACAGTGACTGCTTTGTGGGAAAATCTCATATTTAATTTTTGAGATACACTGATAGGTTTATGAGCCAGTTACCTAAGAAAAACAATTTTCTCTCTTCTCTTTCATGTGCATGGGATGTGACAATGTTAAGCTTTCTGTTTATTCTAACATGTCATGAAAAGCATGAATTTTTGAGATAAGACTGAAACACTATATTTCTAAAGATCCTCTAAATCTTGAAATAAAGAATATTGGATTGTTGAGAAGTCCATTTCTCAGTTTTTCTTTAGTGTTAAGTGAATAACTTGGATTTTTCTTTAAAAATCTCTGCAGTGGCTGAGTGGAGTTTTAAAAATATAGTAGAGTGTGCTTAATGAGCACATGTGTCAGTATTGCTGTTTAAAGTTTAAAATTCTGATCCGTTATTCAGGCAAGTAAATAAATATTTCAGTTATTGAAACTTGAAAAGTATATGATCATTTTTTACTTACTGCAGGTCAGAGGAAACAGTTTCTTTGCAGGATAGCTCCCATATAGTCAATTTTGTTGAATGCTTTAAGCTCAAAAAAGCACTCTTTGGGACATGTTAATTAACAATTTTGAAGAATGGTATATAATTATCTTTAACCTAGCTATCTTACACCAGCTGCTGTTGACTTACCTTCTTTTTCTATCTCATATAAAGCATGAAACTCAGACAATGACTAAGGTAACTCAAAAAATAGAGTTCACTTTGGATGCTAATATATGATTTGAATTTTTATTTGAATATTTGCAGTATAATTTGTTTATGCTTTTCCAAATGTAATAATGATATCTTTGATCATTTGGCAGCATGAAATTCTAATAATGAATTTATAAGTAACTTTTTTCTGTAAACTGAATATATATCACTTTGGAACATTTGCTTTTTAAGACATTGCATTTAAATGCAATTAAAAGGAGAAAAAAATCAATTGTTTTGCATATGAGAAAATAAAAAAATTTCCCCAAAATGTAAGAAAATATTTTAAGGATAGATAGAATGTATTTTTTCTTTGTTTTGTTTTCTCAAGTTACTATATACTACTTATTTTTCTTAAAACTTCTATTTTCTATAAAATTTTCACACTGTCAAATATTTTAACTTTAGGCAAGAAGTACATTCATTATGTTTAAAGATTTGGTAATTCAGACGAAAATTGTGGATCCTCATTAAATACGAGAGAACCAAAGCATATACATTACTCTAACATAAGTTTCTCTATTTTAGGTTTCTCTAAAAGACATGCTGAGGGCTTTATAGTAAATTTAGTAAGTTAGGTGAAACACTTAGCTGAAAGTGGATTTATACTAAATTGTATCATTCATTATAATGAAGTAAATAAAAAAAGAATATATTAGTACTATTAATAAAGACTGACTTGAATAAATCTTGGTTTTTAAATTTTGTGTAAAATTCGGGTATCAAAACACCATTTAGGAGCTATTGAACTTTACATGATTTGTGGGCAGCAGAGTTTAAAGGTTAGGACCTCTTAATTTTTCTAAGCCATAAAGATGCTAGCTTATCCTAATTATGCTAAGCAGTATACTGAAAGAATAACTTTTAAGTTTTTATGCCTTCAATAGTAATATTTAAATAATATAAAACTTTTATTTCTTAAATTTGTTAGATTACTAAATGCTTATCTCCTAGAGTAGTCTAGCTGTTCGCCACATCTGCCTGAAAATAAAACAATAGGTTTCTAAGAAATAGATGCCTAGACAGTTGACAGGCAGGCAGTCTGCATTAGCTTTCACAGGGCCACCTGAATTAACTCTAGAGAAGTCCTAAAGAAAGAAAAGACATCTGAATCTCTTTGACCTATGGAATCCATTTCCGTCTGAATTTCCTGGCACTTAATGGGAAATGCTAGCTGCATTGTCAAAGGATTCCCCAAATAGCTAAATCTGAGATCGGACTTTATGATGGATCAAATCTCTTTGAAAAACCCGTAGACATTTTTGGATTTGCAGGATATATGTTAACCCCCACCTCCTTGCTATCTGCAACACACACACACTTTATTTTACTCACTTTTTCGCTTTAATATTCCATGTTCAGCTACCCTGTAACTGGAATAAAGTGATCTGGTGCTGTTTTTCAGTAATTACTTTGTGTGATAAAACCTGTCTTAAATACTTACCTCCTTAGAAGATTATACAAATCATTAGTGGAATTAGGGAATAATTTGAAGGAACATGGCTATATAGGCTTAGCAGTTTTAATTACAAAGAATAAAATTATAATGAATGCAAGAAAAATTTCAAAGATGTAATACTAAGGAATGTTTGAAAACAAACAGTACTAGGAATAAATTTCCAAATGTTATTTTCTGAAAATAGAATAAAGAATTATTTTTTGAAAGCATTCAGGAAGAAAGTTGTGTAATATAATAAAAACCTAGTGCTTTTTTGTCAGCCTATTTCTAGCTCATATACACATTTCTCATATAAATGTATAGCATCTATTTTAAAAACTCTTATTATGTTTTGCTGTACTTATATCTGTTTCACATTCTTACATATTTATTAATAATTCCAGAGAAAGAAGGTCCAGAAAAGAAAAAAACAAAAAAAGAAGCCGGAAACAAGAAGTCCACCCCAGTTAGCATTCTTTTTGGTTATCCACTCTCAGAGCGAAAGCAGATGGCACTTCTTATGCAGATGACAGCAAGAGACAACAGTCCAGGTGACACCATCATTGAGTTCATGTTTATTCTTAGTTTTCCTCAGTTTCTAGTCTTGTATTAACAATTATTTTTAACTACTTAAAATTTTCATCCTTACTTGGATTTAATCAGAATTTCTTGTAACATAAATTTGTAATTTTATATTGATTTGTATGACAATTGTTTATTGTCTGTATACTCCAGTAGATGAGAAGCTATAGAAGAGCAGGGGTCTTTGTAGTTAGTAGACTTTCAGAATATTTGCCACCTAAAATGAATAATTTAGAAATGGGTTAGTCACCTTGAGAAATCTGTTGCAGAACTTTGTGCTTTTGCCTTACTGAAGGATTATTTTACCCCAGTTTCTGTAAAGCAGCTTCTAGGTTTATAGTTCATTCACCTTGTAGTTCACTAGCACCCTGCTGATGAACTGGTAATCTTACCACATTATTACTCTTAGAAGCAAGAATGTAGTTTATGTTTTATTATTTAAATTTTATTTAAAAGGAAAAGTATATGCTGTATACTATGAAGTTTATTCATAATTCATTTCACACTTCCAATTAAGGTGTTATGCTATGTGTTTTTGTGGGTTTATTCATGTACTGTTCCCTCCAGAAATAACTGAAGATGGTTTACTGGCAGGACCAAAACAAAGAGGGAACAAACAAACCAACCTGCTTATTTATTAAAAGGAGCTAAGAAGGTAGATAAATTCCAGACAGATGGGCTGAGATAGTTATCACTATTGAGCATTGAATTTAACTGTGTGTTCTGGTGGCTAACAACGCAAATGAAAAATTTTAAGTTCCATAGTGCTTGCTCACTGGCTGATACAAGAAAGTAAATCACTTGTCAGAGGAAAAAAAAAACTCACTGGATCTTATACAAGACTTCAGGTGACATAACTTACCCTGTAGAAATACGTTGAAAAGGACATGGTTTTTGTAGTGAGCTTTTCCTTTATTGGCTCTTTTTTTTTTTAATTGGGACACTATGGTTAAATTCTTAGTCTCTATGTATTACAGTTTCCATCAAAGCATGAATGTATCTAATGTCTTTCACTAATAAAAACATGTTAAGGCAGCCTGCGTTTTTAAGTAGAGCATATTGTTTTGGTTATTCCCCAACCTTTCCACCCCAACTTGTTAAGACTGTGGCTTATTTAAAGATACTTTACCGTGTTAAAATTTTTAATGTTTCTGTAAAATGTTAACATTGAGTCAGACTTTAACAGCTTGGAAGACTTAGATTTCAGAACTGATTGGTTTTATACCAAGAACCTTAGAATACAAGAGTTAATATAGTAAGGCAAAAGTCCTCCCCCCATCTACAACATCCTCCCACTTGAGAGGCAACCAGTATTAATAGTTTCTTATCTCCTAGAAATTTTCTAGGTATAAACATTCAAATACATGTCTTTTATTGTAATTTGTTAAGTTAAATAAAATTATACTATAATATTGTTATGCAGTTGGGTCTTTCATTTAAGGGTTCATCTTAGTCAACTTTATTAGTTTATGTAAAACTAGAATTGAAAGATTTTTAAATGTCAAGCTGTTTGCCAGCATATATATATGTGTGTGTGTCTGTATATGTGTGTGTGTGTATACTTGGAATTTAGGATTCATTGTTTTGTCCATTACATAATTAATTTTCCATGTGTTATGTTTACCTTGATTGATATTATGAATGGTACTATTTTTAGTGTGTATGTGAGTATTATTTCAGTGTGACTAACAAAATTTTGCATGAATTAATTCCTTGCAAGTTGTGTGAATTAAAAAATATGTCCTTTTGTTAAGAAATTCTACAACTAATTTTCTTAGTAAATAATTTGACTGTAAAGATTATAATAAAAACTCATTTATTCTACAAGTAACTGCATGAGAACCGTTATGTTTCAAAAAATCTTCTAAGCAGCCAAGATAGAGTGATGAATAAGATAGACAAGGTCCTTGCTCTTATGGAGTGTACATTATAGAAATACATAGATAGGAAAGTGTTACTGACACAGTGTACTTTAAAATCCAAAAGTAAACCTTAAACTTTATTCTTATTTGAGGAAGAGATACTGCCTTAGCACTCTCATCATGTCAATTTGCAAGAAAATTTTTATGATGCTAGATTATTTTCCATAGACTTTTTTTATTTCAGCAGTTATTTCTTTTAAATGGTTGTAAATTTTCAGAATTAATCACTAACATTCTACATATATCATGAATCCTTAAATGATTTAGGAAACCAGTTTGTGGTTTTGTTTTGTTTTTCCCAGTAGTTCTGAATGGAAAGAACTTGGGCATGAGCTAGTTTAACTAAACTGAGTAAAACTCAAAAGATGGGAATCAAAACACATTCTCTCCTCTTTTTATCATCCCACTTTTTAAAGGCCTTTTTCCAGACTGTCCTTATTTCTTGTAGTTCTTAAGCTTACGCTGCATTTTCATACTAAAATCATCCATGATCTTAATTTGCACTTAAAATTAGAATAGAGTTCCAGAACTTGAGTCAAAAGTGTGAACTCTAGCCTTCAGTGTCATCTCACATAGGCCTAGAATAACAGAATTACATGCCATGAAAAATACATTTTTTTTTGCAGTTAATCAAATTATTCATTGAGCAAACACTTCAGGGCACACATTTGATATATTATCATTTTAAGCCAATTTTATGAATTGACAGAATAAAACAGTTTTTCTAAATTAACTCATGTAATAAGGAAGGTAGGAAGGAATTAACTCATGCAAAAAGGAAGATTTACTTCATATATTCGAGTTAAATTATTTATGTATCATCCAAGTCAAGGTTTGAGTTGTTAAGATGAGAAGATATTCCCCATGTTCAGGAAATTAGCAGTTACCTGTAGAAGCCTTTCATTAAATATACAAAATACTCAGCACCAAATTTTTGTTAACTTTATTTTTCTTACAGATTCCACACCAAGTCACCCATCACAAACAACACCAGCACAAAAGAAAAATTCCAGTTCCTCATCTCGACAAAAAGATAAAGTTAATAAAAGAAATGAACGCGGTGAAACTCCTTTACACATGGCAGCTATTCGAGGAGACGTGAAACAAGTCAAAGAATTAATAAGCTTAGGTGCAAATGTGAATGTGAAAGATTTTGCAGGTAAGACTGGTAACTAAAGATAAATACTCAGGAACTAAAATTTATCATCTAAACAGATTCTGGATATAACTTCTTCTATAATCTTCATTCTTTTGTTCTGCAATGAGTTTTAAAAGTGTACTTTATCATAAAACTGTTTTGGAGGGTGTTCATAAAACCCTGATCTCTGCTGCAATTCCATGTCATAATTACTCATTTTTAAATATTAAGCCTATATTTTAATAGACATATTACTGTATAATTCTTTATCCAATCTAGGATCTATTCTAGGTGAATTAGTTATATAATGTACTCAAAGTAGTTAGTTCATTCATAAGTCTTTCAAGAACGTTTATTAACTTGAGCCTGAGTACTAGAATAGAGTGCCAGTGGTATTTCATTTTAATTATTCAAATACTGTATCAATACATTCTTACCGTAAAGAATTTAAACAGTAGAACTGGACAGGGAATAATACAGACATTCCCTTTAGTTTCACATACTGCAATACCCACATGCACCCCACCGTGCCCCAGTTTTTTTTTAACTGAAGTATAGTTAACAATATTATATTGGTTTCATTTATACAACACAGTGATTCAACAGTTACACACATTATTAAATAATCACTCCAACTAGTGAAGTTAATATATGTCAACATAGAAAGATATTACAGAACCATTGACTATATTCTCTATGCTGAACTTTAATCCCTGTAAACAACTTATATTGTGATTGAATTTTTGTGCCCCTTTATCCCCCTCACCCTCCTCACCCACCTGCCCCAACCCCTCCCTGATGGCAACCACCAGTCACTTCTCTGTGACTGTTGCTCTTTGTTCATTTTCTTTTGTTTTGTTTTTATATTCCACAAGTGAGTGAAATCATATGGTATTTGTCCTTCTCCACCTGGTATATTTCACTTAGCATAATACCCTCTAGGTTCATCCATGTTGTTGCAAATAGCAGGATTTCCTTCCTTTTTATGACTGAATAATATTCCATTGTGTATCTGTAGCACATCTTCTTTACGCATTCATCTATTGATGAACATTTTGGTTGTTTTTGTGACTGTTGTAAATAAAGCAGCAGTAAACATAGGAGTGCATGTATCTTTTCAAATTAGGGGTTTTGTTTTTTTCAACTAAATTCCTAGAAGTGGAGTTACTGGGTCATACGGTATTTCTACTTGTAGTTAATTGAGGAAACTCCATACTGCTTTCCTAATTACATTCAGTGGCTGCACCAGTTTGCATTCCACCTAACAGTGTAGGAGGGTTCCCTTTTCTTCACATCCTCACCAACACTGTTCCTTCTTACCTTTTGGACAGGGCCATTCTAACTGGTATGAAGTGATAATCTCATTGTGGTTTTGATTTGCATTTCCCTGATTTTTAGTAATGTGGACCATCTTTTCATGTGCCTGTTGGCCATCTCTATGGTCTTCTTTGGAAAGACCTCCCATTTTTTAATTGGGTTATTTTTTTTTTTTGGTTGAGATATATGAGTTCTTTATATATTTTGGATGTTAACATGTTATTAGATAAATCATTTATAAATATACTCTCCCATACTGTAAGTTGCCTTTTTTTTCTGATGATGGTGTCCTTTGATGTACAGAAGCTTTTTAGTTTTATGTAGTCCCTCTTGTTCATTTCTTATTTTGCTTTTATTGCCCGAGATGTGTCCAGGAAAAAATTGCTCATGCTTATGTTCAGATTTTTGCCTAAGTTTTTTTCTCAGAGTTTTATGGTTTCATGTCTTATAGTTAGGTCTTTAATCTATTTTGAGTTTACTTTTGTGTATGGAGTTAGACAGTAATCTAGTTTCATTCTCTTGATGTAGCTGTCCAGTTTTGCCAACACCAGTTATTAAAGAGGTTGTCTTTTCTCAACTGTATATTCATAGCTCCTTTATTATATATTAAATGACTATATCTGTGCAGATTTAAATATGGGCTCTCTATTCTGTTCCACTGATCTACAGGTCTGTTCTTGTGCCAGTACCATACTGTTTTGATTACTGTAGCTCTGTAGTGTAACTAGAAATCAGGGAGCATAATACTCCCAGCCTTATGGTTCTTCCACAGGATTGCTTTGGCTATTCAGGGCCTTTTGTGGTTCCATATGAATTTTAAGATTATTTCCTCTGGTTCATTGAAAAAGGCCATTGGTATTTTGATAGGGATTGCATTGAATCTGTAAATTACTTTGACAGGATGGCCATTTTGACAATTTTAATTCTTCCTATCCATGAGCATGGGGTAGACTTCCATGTATTTGTGTCTTCTTTAATTTCTCTCATGAGTTGTCTTAATAGTTTTCAATGTACAGGTCTTTCACCTTCTTGGTTTGGTCTATTCCCAGGTATTATATTCTTTTTGATGCAGTTATAAATAGAATTATTTTCCTGATTTCTCTTTGTGCCACTTTGTTGTTAGGAATGCAACAGATTTCAGTGTATTGATTTTACATTCTGCAACTTTGCTGAATGCAGTTATTAGTTCTCATAGTTTTTTGGTGGCATCTTTAGGGTTATGTGTATGTGTGTGTGTGTGTGTGTATATATATATATATTGTGTGTGTGTGTGTGTATATATATATGTGTGTGTATATATATATATATATATATAGAGAGAGAGAGAGATCATATCATCTGCAAATAGTGAGTTTCACTTCTTCCATACCGATGTGGATGCCTTATATCTTTTTACCTTGCCTGGCTACCATGGATAGAACCTCTAGTACTCTGTTGACTAAAAGTGGTGAGTGGATATCCTTGTCTTATTCCTGATATAGAGGAAAAGCTTTCAGCTTTTCTTCATGGAGTATGATGCTAGCTGTGGGTTTGTTGTATGTGGCCTTATGTTGAGGTATGTACCCTCTGTACACATTTTGTTGAGTGTTTCATTATGAGTGGGTGTTGAATTTTGTCAAATGCTTTTTCAGCACCTGTTGAGATGATCATATGGTTTTTATTCTCCTTTTTGTTAATGTGGTGTATCACATTGATTTGAAAATATACCATCCTTGCATTCCTGGAATAAATCCCCACTTGGTCATGATGATCCTTTCAATGTGTTTTTTTAACTTGATTTGCTAGTAATTTGTTGAGGATTTTTGCATTTATGTGCATCAGGAATATTGATCTGTAATTTTCTTTTTTGCAGTGTCATTGTCTGGTTTTGGTATTAGAGTAATGCTGGCCTCATTGAATGAGTTTGGACGTATTCCCTCCTCTTCTACTTTTTAGAATATTTTAGGAAGGATGGGTATTAGCCCTTCTTTAAGTGTTTGGTAGAATTTAGCTATGAAGCCATCTGGTCCTGGAATTTTGTTTGTTGGGAGTTTTTTGAATACCAGCTCAATTTCTTTGTTGACATTTGGAATGTTCAGATTTTCTGTTTCTTCCTGGGTCAATCTTGGAAGGTTGCATTTTTCTAGGAATTTGTCCCTTCTACTTTGTCCTATTTATTGGCACAGAATTTTTCATAGAATTCTCTAATAATTATTTGTATTTCTGTGGTATCAGTTATAACTATTCCTTTTTCATTTCTGATTTTGTGTCCACTTTCTATTTTTCATGATAAAACTTGCTAGGGGTTTGTCTGTTTTGTTTATCATATCAAAGACCCGGTTCTTGGTTTCATTTTTTTTTTTATTGTTTTATTCTCTATTTTATTTATTTCTGCTCTTAATTTTTGTTTCTGAAAATAAGCAAAATACCATGGATGACATCTTCTCTTAGTACTATAAACTACTATATATTTTTTAACTTTATTTGAAAAAAGTTTCAGCCTTAGATAAAAGTTATATGGTTAGAGGAAAATGGTTTCCCCCAAATATCCATGCTGTAATGTCAGAAGCCTCCAGCTGTTTCTTTCAGTGCCTTTCAATTGAATTCCTATTAAGTTCTACTTCCCTTCTACCTCCCACCATTTTTTTCATGATTGTAATTTCTTTTGTGTAAATATTTTATAGAGGTACATATAATAAAATACACAAATCTTAATGTATACAACTCAACAAATTGACATGTATGTACACTCATGTAGCATTCAGATCAAGATACCAAGCATTCTGAATAAACTCAGACACTGAGAAGTGACTGATGGTCACCATGTAGGAGGGGCTATGGTGTGTGGGTGGGGAGGGCAAGGGGGACAAAGGAGCACAAAAACTCTCAAATCGCAATGTAAGTTGGTCACAGGGATAGCAGCACAGCATGGAGAATATAGCCAATGACTGAGTCATCCTCCCACGCCAACAGACAACGTCTGCTCTTGTGGGAGTGAGGATTCAACAACATAGGCAACTGTTGAACCACTGTGCCACACATCTGAAAACAAGATAACACATCAGCAGCACTCCAAAAAAATATAAAAGATACAGTCATTCTGTCCACTCTCACTTCATCTGTTTCACCCATCCCCCTACCTCCTCCACTCGTCTGTTTTTAGTTCTTTCAGGGGCTTATATGTACAGTATCTATGCCATTTTCTAATCTTACCCAAATGTAAAGTTCCTTCCCAGTAGGACAATATTACGAAATACTAGGATGCTAAATATTCACAACTAAGAATGTGATAAGAATTATTCATGAAATACATAGCTATCAAAGTATAAAGAATAAGAAATTTTAAAAGATACTCAAATTTTAATAAGATCCTATGTACACACATGTATTTGCTACTTAAAGCAGCATTTCAAAAAATTACTACAATTCAAATTTTGAAAACCAGAAAATCATCTTCCTGCCCTAACCATGCTCTAGCCAAACCACCCAATGTTTTCTTTATATTTCTTCTGCACAAGCTACTTTGCTTTGAATTCTTGATGTTGGATTTCATCCTATTGGCGTCAGACATCTCTGTTCTGATCTTAATATATTATGTCCCTCCTTCTTCTAACTTTGGGTTTCATTGGTTCTTCCTTTTCTAGTTCTTTAGTTGTGAGTTTAGACTGTTTGCAATTGTTCTCATTTCTTGAGGTAGGCCTGAATTGCTATATGTACTTCCCTCTTAGAACTGCTTTTGCAATATCCCATAACTGTTGTATTTGTTTTCATTTTTCTCCATGTTATTGCTTGACTTTTGTTTTGATTTCTTCATTGATCCATTGATTATTTAGAAGCATGTGGTTTAGCCTCCATGTGTTTGGGGGCTTTTTTGTTTTCTTTATGTAATTTATTTCTAGTTTCATACCATTGTAATCTGAAAAGATGCTTGATAAATTTCAGTCTTTTTGAATTTATTGAGGCTCTTTTTGTGGGCTAGCATGTGATGTATTCTAGAGAACATTCCGTGTACACTTGAGAAAAATGTGTATCCTCCTGTTCTTCGGTGGATTGTTCTGTAGATATCTGTTAAGTCTATATATCTGATGTGTTATTTAGTGCCTGTTTTCTTATTTGGTCTGGTTCCTCTGTCCATTGATATAAGTGATATATTAAAATCCCCTAATGTGATTTGAGTTGCAGTGTATTTCTCCCTTTAGTTCTGTTACTATTTGTTTTTCATATTTAGGTGCTCCTATGTTGGGAATATAGATAATTATAATGTTATATCCTCTTGTTAGATTGGCCCCTTTATCATTATGTAATGTCTTTCTTTGTCTCTTGTTACTATCTTTGTTTTCAAGTCACTTTATCTGATAAAAGTACTGCTACTCTTGCTTTTTCTCCCTATTATCTGCATGAAATATCTTTTTCCATACCTCCACTTTCAGTCTGTGTGTGTCTTTAGGTCTGCAATTATTCTCTTGTAGGCAGCATATACATCTTGTTTCTTTTTCTTGCCTTGGGACAAAGAAGGTTTAATTTGACATAGGCAATACATCAAAATGAACAACAGGTGATACAAAGCCACACAAATACAATATTTTTAAGTCTTGGAGCTTCATTACTTTCAGTCTACATGAGGAGTAGTCTCATGACTTATTAATCTGTCCACATGTATTTGTTTTTTTTTAATTAAGGTATTATTGATATACACTCTTATGAAGGTTTCACATGAAAAAAACAATGTGGTTACTACAGTTACCCAATTCATCAAGTCCCCACCCATACCCCATTGCAGTCACTGTCCATCACTGTAGTAAAATGCCACAGATTCGCAGTTTGCCTTCCCTGTGCTACACTGTCTTTCCCGTGACCCCCACACCATGTGTACTAAACATAATACCCATCAATCCCCTTCTCCTTCCCTCCTCTTTGGTAACTGCTAGTCCCTTCTTGGAGTCTGTAAGTCTGTTGCTGTTTTGTTCCTTCAGTTTTCCTTCATTGTTACACTCCACAAATGAGGGAAATTATTTGGCACTTGTCTTTCTCTGTGTGGCTTATTTCACTGAACATAATATTCTCCAGCTCCATTCATGTTGCAAATGGTAGGATATGTTTCTTTCTTATGGTTGAATAGTATTCCATTGTGTATATGTACCATATCTTCTTAATCCATTCATCTACTGATAGACACTTACGTTGCTTCCATTTCTTGGCTATTGTAAATAGTGCTGCGATAAACATAGGAGTGCATATGTCTTTTTGAATCTGAGAAGTTGTATTCTTTGGGCAAATTCCAAGGAGTGGGATTCCTGGGTCAAACGGTATTTCTATTCTTAGTTTTTTGAGGAACTTCCATATTGCTTGCCACAATGGTTGAACTAATTTGCCTTTCCACCAGCAGTATAGGAGGGTTTCCCTTTCTCCTCCTTCTCGCCAGCACTTGTTGTTCTTAGTTTTTTGGATGCTGGCCATCCTTACTGGTGTGAAGTGATATCTCATTGTGGTTTTAATTTGCATTTCCTGGATAATTAGAGATGTGCAGCATCTTTTCATGTGTCTGTTGACCATCTGAATTTCTTTTTTGGATAATTGTCTCTTCATATCCTCTGCCCATTTTTTAATCGGGTTATTTGCTTTTCGGGTGTTGAGGCATGTAAGTTCTTTATGTATTTTGGATGTTAACCCCTTATCATATATGTCGTTTACAAATATATTCTCCCATACTGTAGAATGCCTTTTTGTTCTGTTGATGGTGTCCTTTGCCGTACAGAAACTTTTTAGTTTCATGGAGTCCCATGTGTTCATTTTTGCTTTTGTTTCCCTTGCTCAAGGAGATGCGTTCAGGAAGAAGTTACTCATGTTTATGTCCAAGAGATTTTTGCCTATGTTGTCTTCTAAAAGTTTTATAGTTTCATGACTTACATTCAGATCTTTGATCCATTTCGAGTTTACTTTGTGTATGAGGTTAAACAATAATCCAGTTTCATTCTCTTGCATGTAGCTGTCCAGTTTTGCCAACACCAGTTGTTGAAGAAGCTGTCATTTACCTATTGTATGTCCATGGCTCCTTTATTGTATATTAATTGACCACATATGGTTGGGTTTATATCAGGGCTCTCTAGTCTGTTCCATTGGTCTATTGTTCTGTTCTTGTGCCAGTATCAAATTGTGTTGATTACTGTGGCTTTGTAGTAAAGCTTCAAGTTGGGGAGTGTAATCCCCCCAGCTTTATTCTTCCTTCTCAGGATTGCTTTGGCTATTCAGGCTCTTCCGTAGTTCCACATGAATTTTAGAACGATTTGCTCTGGTTCATGGAAGAATGCTGTTGTTATTTTCATAGGAGTTGCATTGACCCTGTAGATTGCTTTAGACAGGATGGCCATTTTAACAATATTAATTCTTCCTATCCATGAGCACGGGATATGTGTCCATTTATTGGTATCTTTAATTTCTCTCATGAGTGTCTTGTAGTTCTCAGGGTATAGGTCTTTCACTTCCTTGGTTAGGTTTATTCCTAGGTATTTTATTCTCTTTGAGGCAATTGTGAATGGAATTGTTCTTCTGATTTCTCTTTCTGCTAGTTCATCATTAGTGTATAGGAATGCAAGAGATTACTGTGTATTAATTTTGTATCCTGCAACTTTGATTAATTCAGATATTAGATCTAGTAGTTTTGGAGTGGATTCTTTAGGGTTTTTATGTACAATATAACATCATCTGACAACAGTGACAGTTTACCTTCTTCCTTACCAATCTGGATGCCCTTTATCTCTTGTGTTCTCTAATTGCTGTGGTGAGGACCTCCAGAACTATGTTGAATAAAAGTGGAGAGAGTGGGCATCCTTGTCTTGTTCCCGATCTTAAAGGAAAGGATTTAAGCTTCTTGCTGTTAAGTATGATGCTGTGGGTTTGTCATATATGGCCTTTATTATGTTGAGATACTTGCCTTCTATATTTTTTGTTGAGGTTTTATTATGAATGGATGTTGAATTTTGTCAAATGCTTTTTCAGCATCTATGGAGATGATGCTGTGGTTTTTGTTCTTCTTTCTGTTGATATGGTGGATGATGTTGATGGACTTTCTAATATTTTACCATCCTTGCATCCCTGGAATAAATCCTATTTGATCATGGTGGATGATCTTTTTGATATATTTTTTTTAATTCGGATTGCTAATATTTTGTTGAATATTTTTGCATCTGTGTTCATCAGGTATATCTGTCTCTAATTTTCTTTTTTTTGTTGTGTGTTTGCCTGGTTTTGGTATTAGAGTGATGCTGGCCTCATAGAATGAGTTTGGAAGTATTCCCTCTTCTAATTTTAGGAAAACTTTAAGGAGCATGGTTATTAGGTCTTCACTAAATTTTCAATAAAATTCAGCAGTGAAGCTGTCTTGTTCAGGAGTTTTGTTCTTAGGTAGTTTTTTTATTACCAATTCAATTTTGTTTCTGGTAATTGGTCTGTTCAGAGTTTTGGTTTCTTTCTGGGTCAGTCTTGGAAGGTTGTATTTTTCTACAAAGTTGTCCATTTCTAGGTTACCCAGTTTGTTATCATATAATTTTTCATTGTATTCCCTCATAATTCTTTGTATTTCTGTGGTTTCCATAGTGATTTTTTCTTTCTCATTTCTGATTCTGTTTATGTGTGTAGACTCTCTTTTTTTCTTGATAATTCTGGATAGGTGTTATCTATTTTGTTTATTTTCTCAAAGAACCAGCTCTTGCTTTCATTGATTCTTTCTATTATTTTCTTCTCGGTTTTATTTATTTATGCTCTAATCTTTATTATGTCCCTCCTTATACTGACTTTGTGCCTCATTTGTTCTTTTTCTAGTTTTGTTAATTGTGAGTTTGGACTGTTCATATGGGATTGTTCATCTTTCCTGAGATAGGCCTGTATTGCAATATACTTCCCTCTTAGCACCGCCTTTGCAGTGTCCCACAGATTTTGCAGTGTTGAATTATTGTTGTCATTTGTCTCCATATATTGCTTTATCTCTGTTTTAATTTGATCAGTGATCCATTGGTTATTTAAGAGAATGTTGTGAAGCCTCCATGTGTTTTTGGGTTTTTTGTTTTCTTTGTATAATTTATTTCTATTCTTGAAAATGTTCGATGTGCACTTGAGAAGAATGTGTATTCTGCTGCTTTTGGTGTAGAGTTCTGTTAGATGTGGGTTAGGTTATGTGTTCTAATGGGTTGTTCAGTACCTCTGTCTCCTTACTTACTTTCTGTCTCGTTGATCTGTCCTTTGGAGTGAGTGGAATGTAGAAGTCTCCTAGAATGAATGCATTGCATTTTAATTCTGTTAGTATTTGTTTTACATATGTAGGTGCTCCTGTGTTGGGTACATAGATATATATATATATATATATATATAATAGTTATAACATCTTGTTGGACTCACCCCTTTATCATTATGTAATATCCTTATTTGTCTCATTATTTTCTTTGTTTTGAAGTCTATTTTGTCTGATACAAGTACTACAACTCCTGCTTTTTTCTCCCTGTTAGTTGCATTAAGTATGTGTATGTCTTTGGGTTTGAAGTGAGTCTCTTGTAGACAACATATAGATGGGTCTTGTTTTTTTATCCATTCAGAGACTCTGTGTCTTTTGTTTTGTGCATTCATAATACATTTAGGTGGATTATTGATAGGTATGTACTTATTGCCATTGCAGGCTTTAGATTTGTGGTTATCAAAGGTTCAAGTTTAACTTCCTTACTATACAAGAGTCTAATTTAACTCACTTAATATGCTACTACAAACACAATCTAAAGGTTCTTTTTTTCTCCTCCGTTTTCTTCCTGCTCCATTCCCCACGCATTACGTATCATATTCTTCACTCTCTGTCCATCCCTCGAGTGACCCTGGGGGCAGTTGAACCAATTTTGCAGTTGCTTAGCAATGAACCATTCTATTTTCTTCACTGTGGTTTTATTAACTCTGGGGACAGGTACTAAACCTTAGGAACACTTCCATCTATAGTAGTCCCTCCAAAATACACTGTACAGACTGTTTATGGTGGTAAATTCTCTCAGCTTTTGCTTATCTAGAAATTGTTTGATCCCTCCTTCAAATTTAAATGATAATCTTGCCAGATAAGGTATTCTTGGTTTGAGACCCTTCTGCCTCATTGCATTAAATATATCATGCCACTCCCTTCTGGCCTGTAAGGTTTCTGCTGAGAAGTCTGATGATAGACTGATGAGCTTTCCTTTGTATGTGATCTTATTTCTCTCTCTGGCTGCTTTTAATAGTCTGTCCTTATCCTTGATCTTTGCCATTTTACTTATTATAAGTCTTGGTGTTGTCTTCCTTGGGTCCCCTGTGCTGGGAGATCTCTGCACCTCCATGGCCTGAGAGACTATCTCCTTCCCCAGATTGGGGAACTTTTCAGCAATTGCCTCCTCAAAGACACTTTCTATCCGTTTTCTTCTCTCTTCCTCTTCTGGTATCCTTATAGTGCGAATATTGTTCCGTTTGGATTGGTCACACAGTTCTTGCAATATTCTTTCATTCTTAGAGATCCTTTTTTCTCTCTATGCTTCAGCTTCCTTGTACTTCTCTAATTTCTGTTTCATTTATCGTCTCCTCCATCATATCTAATCTACTTTGAAAACCTTCCATTGGTGCTTTTTTACAATATCGGGGCATGAGCAATGTGGCAGAAATCTCCTCCCAAAACCATGTATATTTTGAAAATACAGCGAATACAACTATTCCTAAAAGAGTGACCAAAAGATACAGTACACAAGTCAGCTACATCTGTTAGAGCCCAATATCTCACAGAAAAGGGTAGGATACAAAGCCATAACCCGGCAGGACCCAAGCAATCTACCCACCCCAGCTCACTGGCAGGAGGAAGGGAACCAGAGTGGGGAGGGAGTGAAAGCACAGGGCTGATAAATCACCAGCCCTGGTTGTCTACCATGGGAGCACAGACACACATTGCATTGTGCACTAGATGTTGGAAGAGCAGAAAAGCAAGATCCGAGATTGAGACTGCGAACAGGTTCCCACAGCCAGATGCCCTGGGCAAAAGAAAAGCAGGCACTTTAAAAGTCTTAAAGTGACAAGGGTTTAACAGGTGGACAAAACCGTAGTGGCCCACTCAGCCCAGCAGACTGGGATCTTTAAGGAACATCAGGCGCCCTAATCCCCTGGGTGACAACACGGCTACAAGGCACCTCGCAGCAATAAGCAGCCTGCCATTCCTTTCCCCCCACCAGCACTGCAAGCAAACCAGCTGACCGGCCATTGCTGCACTGGGGAGCAGCCCCGCCTACTGCAACCACACAGCTTAGCACAGAGGCTTCTCTCTGTGCGCAGCTAACTGGCCCAGAGACTGCTTCCTGTGCGCAGTTGACCGGCACATTCAGCGGAACCCGCACAGAGTCCGGGAGGCACACAGGGACTTCGTTCTCACGGCAGAACACGCACCACTCACATGCAAACCTGCCAGTACCATAGGCCATTCTTAGGGCCGCCCCACCCATGGGAGCTTAGGGGATTAACCCGGAGGCTGCTCCCTGCATGCTGTTGAACAGACCTGACAGCAGAGACAGGCGCAGAGTCCTGGAGGCACAGAGGGGCTTTGTTCTCACTAAGACACCCGCCGGGGCCCTTGGGCATCCCGAGGGCCACCCCGCCCATGGTAGCTCAAGGGATTGACCCACAGGCTGCTCCCTAAGCGTGGCTGACTGGCAAAGATAGCAGAGACAGGCAAGGCAACCGCCAACCAGGAAGGGACTTTGTTCTCCCAGCTGATATACATGCCACTCGCCGGTGACCACTCCCATCTCCATGAAAATGCAGAAGAACCTTGTTCAGTTCAAAATCCCTCAAACACCAGAGAGAGGGTTTGTTGAGACTGAAATCACCAATCTTCCTGAAAAATAATTCAAAATAAAAGTCATAAGCATGCTGATGGAGCTACAGAGAAATATTCAGGAGCTCAGGGATGAATTCAGTAGGGAGATAACAGAAATGAAACAAACAATGGAAGGATTTAAGAGCAGACTGTATGAGATGGAAGAGACTGTTAATGGAATAAAAATAAGAACAGGAATACAGAGAAGCTGAGGCAGAGAGAGATAAAAGGATCTCTAGGAATGAAAGAATATTAAGAGAACTGTGTGGCCAATCCAAACAGAACAATATTCATATAATAGGGGTACCAGAAGAAGAAGAATAGAGAAAGGGGGAAAGAAAGTGTCTTTGAAGAAATAATTGCTATAAACTTTTCCAAGCTGCGGAAGGAAATACTCTCTCAGTCCATGGAGGTCCACAGATCTCCTAACACAAGGGACCCACGGAGGACACCACCAAGATATATAATGATTAAAATGGCAAAGATCAAAGACAAGGACAGGGTATAAAAAGCAGCCAGAGAGATGAAAAAGATCATCTACAAAGGAAACCCATCAGGCTATCATCAGACTTCTCAGCAGAAACCTTCTTAACAGGCCAGAAGGGAGTGGCATGATATATTCAATGCAATGATAAAGAAGGGCCTCAAACCAAGAATACTGTATCCAGCAAGATTATCATTTAAATTTGAAGGAGGAATTAAACAATTCCCAGGTAAGCAAAAGGTGAGGGAATTTACCCCACACAAACCATCTCTACAATATATTTTAAAGGGACTGCTTTAGATGGAAGTATGTCTAAGGCTAAAAAGCTGTCAAAAGAGAAAATAAAACCATAGCAAAGAAAGTAGACCAACCAAACACTAAAGGCAAAAAAAAAAAAAGCAGCTATCCACAAATCAGTCGTGGGAAACACAAAAGAGTACAGAATAAAACATGTCTAACATATAAAGAGTGGAGAAGGAAGAAAAAGAAGGGAGAGAAAGAATCATCAGACTGTGTTTATAATAGTGTAATAAGTGAGTTAAGTTAGATGGTTAGTTAATAAAGAAGATACCCTTGAACCTATGGTAATGACGAATCCAAAGCCTGCAATGGCAATAAGTAAATATCTATCAATAATCACCCTAAATATAAATGAACTGAATTTACCAATCAAAAGACACAGAGTAATAGAAAGGATAAAAAAAGCAAGACCCATCTGTATGCTGCCAACAGGAGACTCACTTCAAACCCACAGACATACATAGACTAAAAATGAAGGGATGGAAAAAGATATTTTATGCAAACAATAGGGAGAATAAACCAGGTGTTGCAGTACTTGTATCAGACAAAATAGACTTCAAAACAAAGAAAGTAACGAGATAAAGAAGGGCATTTCATTACTTAATGATAAAGGGGTCTGTCCAACAAGAGGATATAACCATTATAAATATCTGTACACTCAACACAGGAGCACCTACATATGTAAAACAAATAAGGATACAATTAAAGCAGGAAATAGAATGCAATGCATTCATTTTAGGAGATTTCAACACATCACTCACTCCAAAGGACAGATCAACCAGACATAAAATAAGGAAGGACACAGAGGCTTTGAACAACACCCTAGAACAGATGGACCTATATCTACAGTATTCTACACCAATAAGCAGCATGATACCCATTTTTCTCAAGTGCACACGGAACATTTTCCAGAAGACCACATACTAAGCCACAAAAAGAGGCTCAGTAAATTAAAAGAGATTGAAATTGTACTAACCAGCTTCTCAGATCACAAAGGTATAAAACTAGAAATAAATTGTACAAAGAAAAGAAAAAGGCTCACAAACACATGGAGGCTTAACAACATATTCCTAAATAATCAGTGGATCAGTGACCAAATTAAAACAGAGATCAGGCAATATATGGAGACAAATGAAAACAACAGCACAACGCCCCAACTTCTGTGGGATGCAGTGAAGGCAGTCCTAAGAGGCAAGTATATCCAACCCAGGTCTATTTAAAGAAGGAAGCGCAATCCCAAATGAGTAGTCTAAAATCACAATTATTGAAACTGGAAAAGGAAGAGCAAATAAGGCCCAAAGTCAGTAGAAGGAGGGACATAATAAAGATCAAAGAAGAAATAAATAAAATTGAGAAGAATAAAACAACAGAAAAAATTAATGAAACCTAGAGCTGGTTCTTTGAGAAAATAAGAAAAATAGATAAACCACTAGCCAGACTTATTAAGAAAAAAGGAGAATCTACACACATAAACAGAATAAGAAATGAGAAAGGAAAAATCACAACAGGCACCACAGAAGTACAAAGAATTACAGAATATTATGAAAATCTATGTGCTAACAAACTGGATAACCTAGAAGAAATGAACAACTTTCTAGAAAAATACAACCTTCCTAGACTGACCCAGGAAGAAACAGAAAACCAAAACAGATCAAATACCAGCTGTGAAATTGAATTGGTAATCAAAAAACTACCCAAGAACAAAACTCCCATACCAGATAGCTTCACTGATGAATTTTATCAAACATTTAGAGAAGACATAATACCCATTCTCCTTAAAGTTTTCCAAAAAATAGAAGAGGAGGGAATACTTTCAAACTCATTCTGTGAAGCCAGCATCACTCTAATACCAAAATCAGGCAAAAACACCACACACACACAAAAAAAACTACAGACCAGTATCCCTGATGAACACAGATGGAAAAATACTCAACAAAACATTAGCAAACCGAATTCAAAAATACATTAAGAGGATCATACACCATGATCAAGTGGAATTCATCCCAGGGGTGCAAGTATGGTACAGAATTCGAAAATCCATCAACATCATCCACCACATCAATAAAAAGAAGGACAAAAACCACATGCTTATTTCCATAGATGCTCAAAAAGCATTTGACAAAATTCAACATCCATTCATGATAAAAAGTCTCAACAAAATGGGTATAAAGGGCAAGTACCTCAGCATAATAAGGCCATATATGAGAAACGCACAGACATCAAACTTAGCAGCGAGGAGCTGAAAGCTTTTCCTCTAAGATTGGGAACGAGACAAGGATGCCTACACTCCCCGCTTTTATTCAGTATAGTTCTGTAGGTTCTAGTCATAGCTGTCAGACAACACAAAGAAATGAAAGGCTTCCAAATTGGTAAGGAAGAAGTCAGTCTGTCATTGTTTGCAGATGACATGATATTGTACATAAAAAACCCTAAAGAATCCACTCCGAAACTACTAGAACTAATACCTGAATTCAGCAAAGATGCAGGATACAAAATTAATACACAGAAATCTGTTGCATTCCTATACACTAACAATGAACTAGTAAAAAGTAATTCAGGAAAACCAATTCCATTCATAATTACATCAAAAAGAATAAAATACCGAGGAATAAACCTAACCAAGGAAGTGAAAGACCTACACCCTGAAAACTGCAAGACACTCTTAAGAGAAATTAAAGAGGACCTTAACAAATGGAAATTCATCCCATGCTCTTGGTTAGGAAGAATTAATATTGTCAAAATGGCCATCCTTCCAAAAAGAATCCACAGAGTTAATGCAATCCCTATCAAAATACTGACAGCATTCTTCAATGAACTGGAGCAAATAGTTCTAAAATTCATATGGAACTACAAAAGACCCCGAATAGCCAAAGCAATCCTGAGAAGGAAGAATAAAGTAGGGGGGATCTCGCTTCCTAACTTCAAGCTCTACTACAAAGCCACAGTAATCAAGGCAATTTGGTGTTGGCATAAGAACAGATCCATAGACCAGTGGAACAGAATAGAGAGTCCAGATATTAACCCAAACATATACAGTCAGTTAATATACAATAAAGGAGCCATGAATATACAATGGGGAAATGACAGCCTTTTCAACAGCTGGTGTTGGCAAAACTACATGTAAGAGAATGAAATTGGATTACTGTCTAACTCCATACACAAAAGTAAACTCAAAATGGACCAAAGATCTGAATGTAAGTCATGAAACCATAAAACTCTTAAAGGAAAACATAGGCAAAACTATCTTGAACATAAAGATTAGCAACTTCTTCATGAACATATCTGCACAAGTAAGGGAAACAAAAGCAAAAATGAAGAAGTGGGACTACATCAGGCAAAAAAACCTTCTGTACACCAAAGGACACCATCAGTAGAACAAAAAGGCATCCTACCATATGGGAGAATATATTCATAAGTGGCATATCTGATGAGGGGTTGATCTCCAAATGTATAAAGAGCTCACACACCTCCACAAACAAAATTCAAATATTCAATTTAAAAATGGGCAGAGGATCTGAACAGACATTTCTCCAAAGAAGAAATTCAGATGGCCAGCAGGCACATGAAAAGATGCTCCACATCGCTAATCATCAGAGAAATGCAAATTAAAACCACAATGAGATATCACCTCATACTGTTAGGATGGCCAACGTCCAAAACACAAACAACAACAAATGTTGGCGAGAATGTGAAGAAAGGGGAACCCTACTACACTGCTGGTGGGAATGTAAATTAGTTGCACCATTGTAGAAAGCAATATGGAGGTTCCTCAAAAAACTCAAAATAGAAATACCATTTGGCCCAGGAATCCCACTCCTAGGAATTTACCCTAAGAATGCAGGAGCCCAGTTTCAAAAAGACATATGCACCCTTATGTTTATCACTGCACTATTTACAATAGCCAAGCAATGGAAGCAACCTAAGTGTCCATCAGTAGATGAATGGATAAAGAAGAGGTGGTACATGTACACAATGGAATATTATTCAGCCATAAGAAGAAAACAAATTCCACCATTTGCAACAACATGGATGGAGCTAGAGCTCAGTGAAATAAGCCAGGCAGAGAAAGACAAGTATCAAATTATTTCACTCATCTGTCATATATAAGAACAAAAAAAACTGAAGGAACAAAACAGCAGCAAACTCACAGAACCCAATAACGGACTAACAGTTACCAAAGGGAAAGGAACTTGGGAGGATGGGTAGGAAGGGAGGAATAAGGGGTAAAGGGGACATTATGATTAGCACACATAATGTAGGGGGGGCACAGAGAAGATAAGTAGTGATTTTATAGCATCTCATTTTGCTGATGGACAGTGACTGTAATGGGGTATGTGGTGGGGACTTGATAATGGGAGGAATTTAGTAACCACAGTGTTGCTCATGTAATTTTATATTAATGATACTAAAATAAAATAAAAAAGTTAATAGGATAAAAACAAAAAATAAAATATAACCTTCCATTATATGTTTCATATATGATACTGTGTACTGTAATGATTGGATCTCTGACCTCAATTCATTCCTGAATTTTTGAATATTTTTCTGTACTTCCATGAGCATGTTTATGATTTTTTTTTTGAAATCTCTTTCAGGAAGATTAATTAAATCAGTTTCACTTGATTCTTTTTCTGGTGTATGTAGAATCTTGCTTTGAACCAGGTTCTTTTGACTTTTCATATTTGTATGTGGAGCCCTCTAGTGCCCAGAAGCTCTACTCTCTGCAGCTGCTCAGCGCCTGGAGCAATGTTGGGGGTCGCAGGGGAGTGGTGTTGCTGCCTGGGGGGTGGAAAGAGCTGTTGCCCGCTTCCCAGCTTCTATGCCTGTCTCCACTGCCAGAACCAGTTGGCCGAGCACACAGATAAAAACCTCTGTGCTTTGCGTTTGTCACTGCTGTACGCGGGGCTTCCCTCTGGCTTGGCTGACGCCAGGCAGGGTTTGCCGGTTTGCAAGCCAGGTGTGGGCTTGCAGCGAGGAAGGTGCAGCAGGCTGCTTATCAAAGAAGGGGCCTTAAAGCTGGTATCCAGCCAGGGGGCTGGAGCACCTGAAGATTGTGAAAGTTACCAACCTGCTGGGCAGAGTGCACCCAGACAATTTTGTCTACCTGTTCTTTCTCCTGAGCAGTAAGCTTTGTGCAATCCTTGCCCCTTTAGCAGCCCTCTCACTGTTAGGATGTCCCTCAGACTGCCTGCCTTTCTTTTATACCAAAGCAGCCAGATATGGATCCCTGTTTTCCACAAGCAGGTGGTATTCTACCTGTCTTAGCTTTCCAACTCCCCTAATCACCAGAGCACCATGCAATGTAGATTTATTCTCCCAGAGCAGATCTCCAGAGCTAGGTGTTCAAAATTCCCAGGCCTCCACTCCCTCCCCACTCCGTTTCTCTTCCTCCCACTGGTGAGTTGAGATCAGGGAAGGGCTTGGGTCCTGCTGGGTCACAGCTTTGGTACATTACCCTGTTCCGTGAGGTCTGTTCTTTTCTCCAGGTGTATGCAGTTTGGCACAGCCTTCTTTCCTGTTGCTCTTTCAGTATTGTATTAATTATATTTCTGTATTATGTTTGGTTTTAGAAGGAAGCCTCTATCTCACCTCTCACACTGCCATCTTTAATTCTAGATCTTGTTTCTTTATCCATTCTGCCACCCTGTATCTTGATTGGTGCATTCAGTCCATTTACATTTAAGGTAGTTATTGATAAGTATGTACTTACTGCAATTTTATTAATTGTTTTCTGGTTCCTTTTGTAGTTCTCTATGTTCCTTTCTTCCTCTCATGCTCTTCTCATGTTACTTGATGGTTTTCCTTAATGGTGTGATTATATTTCTTTTTTTAAATGCTTTGTGTATCTTTTAAGGTGTTTAGGTTTGTGGTTACCATAAAGTTTATAGTTTCCTAACTATATAAGTCTAAAGTTGATGGTTGCTGTTTTGAACACAATGTTAAAGTAATTCTTTTTCATTCTTCTTCTTCCTCCACACTTCATTTATTAGATGTCATAATATGCATTTTTGTGTACTCCTTCCCTGATTTTGTGTATAGTTGATTTTATTACTTTTTGTTTTTCACTTCATACTTGCTTAGTAAACAGTTGACCTACTACCTATCCTGTGGGTTTCTTTTTTTTTAATTAAGATGTCATTGATATACACTCTTATGAAGGTTTCACATGATAAACATAGTCGTTACTACATTCACCCATATTATCAAGTCCCCCCCATACCCCATTGATGTCACTATCCATCAGTGTAGTAAGATGCCACAGAGTCACTGCTTGTCTTCTCTATGCTACACTGTCTTCCCCATGACCCTGCACACACCATGTGTACTAATCATAATACCCCTCAATCCCTTCTCCCTCCCTCCCCACCCACCCTCTCTGACCCCTGCCCTTTGGTAACCACTAGTCCCTTCTTGGAGTGTGTGAGTCTGCTGCTGTTTTGTTCCTTCAGTTTTGCTTCATTGTTATACTCCACAAATGAGGGAAATCATTTGGTACTTGTCTTTCTCTGCCTGGCTTATTTCAATCACCATAATACCCTCAAGCTCCATCCGTGTGGTTGCAAATAGTAGTATTTGTTTTCTTCTTATGGCTGATTAGTATTCCATTGTGTATATGTTCCACATCTTCTTTATCCATTCATTTACTTATGGACACTTAGGTTGCTTCCATATATTTGCTATTGTAAATAGTGCTGCAGTAAACATCTTATGGGTTTATTTTCACTAATGAAAAATATTTAGGCTTGTGAAGATTTCTATCTACAGAAGTCCCTCTGACGTATCCCATAAGGCCAGTTTAGTGGTGGTGAATTCTTTTAACTTTCACTTATCTGGGAAACTTTTAATCCCTCTTTCAATTCTCAGCAATAATTGTGCTGGGTAGAAGACTCTTAGTTGTAGGTTCTTTTTCAGTACATTAAATATTTCATGCCATTCCCTTCTGACCTGTAAAGTTTCTGCTGAGAAATCTGCTGATAGCCTTATGGGGTTTCCCCTCTAGGTAGCTGTCTGCCTCTCTCTTGCTGTTTTTAATACTCTTTCTTTATCTTTAATCTTTGCTATTTAAATTACTGTATGTCTGAGTGTCATCTTCTTGGGATTCCTTTTGTTAGGGGCTGTCTTTGCTTCCAGGTCCTGGGTATCTGGTTCTTTACCTAGATTGGGAAAGTTTTTAGCAATTATTTCTTCAAAAAGATTTTCTACCCCTTTGTTCTTCTGGTACCCCTATTATTCAAATATTTTTTTTTGGAGTTGTCAAATCCTCTCATATTTACAGATTGTTTTTTCATTCTTTCCTCAGCTTCATTTTGTTCCTGTTCTCTAATTTCCATCTCATTGACTGTCTCCTCTACTTGCAGCAATCTATTATTCATTCCTTACATTGTATTTTTCATTTCAATTATTGTGTTCTTCAGCTATGAGTGGCTCTTTTTCATATTTTCTTTTTGTTGAAGTACTCTCCTAGATCATCTGTATTTTTTCCCTGTTCAGTGAACATCTTTATGACTATTACTTTTAAATCTTTATCAAGAATATTGGTAATCTCCATTTCATTTAGCCCTTTTTCTTGTGTCTTATCCTGTTCTTCTGTTTGGAATATATTTCTCTGCCTTCTCCTTTTGTCTGGGTTTCTGTGTCTCTTCCTTTGTATTAGAGCCACTTTGCCTCCTGGTCTAGAGAGTAATAGCTATATGAAGGAGTCCTGAGGTGCCCAAAAACTCAAGACTCTTTGCTCACCAGTGTCTGGTTATTTTCTGTAGTGGAGTCTCAGTTGCTGTTGCTGAGCTATGGGCTGGGCCACCTTTCTGCCTGTCTGTAGGCAGTGGCTGATCTCTTGTCAGCAGTGAATGGCAGCTCACCTCAGTGGGTTCTTTGTGAGCCAAGCAACTGCACTTCTGCTGGGATCCTTGTGGGACAGTTGGGTGTGGAGGCTGCACAGGCGAGAGCACTGCAGGGTGAGCTGCCAGCAAGGGTTATGTTTGGGGCTGGCTCCCACTAGCACCCAACTAGTTGGCCTGAGGGAAGGCTGGGAAAGCAACATCTACCTGTCCTTTCTTCTCTAGAGAGACCTCCCTCTATCCCCCACCCTTGTATCAAATCTTCCTGCTGCTAGTAAATCTTTAAAATTTCTGCGTTTGTCTTGGGTCTCAGTGGGACTGGCAGGGCTTGCCTGTTCTCCACAAGTAACAAGCTCAGCTCCAACTTTTCCTGGTTTCCAGCCCTGTTAATCACCAAAGCCCAATGCAATGTGGACTCATGTTCTCAGAGCAGATCTCCAGAGCCAGATGTGCAGGATTCCTGGGTGTATCCCCTCTCTGCTCCATTCCTTTCCCTCCCACTTGTGGGCTAGGATGAGGAGCTTGCACCCTGATCACTTGTGGCTCTGCCACTTTACCCTTATCTGTGTGGCCTTTCCTTCATCATCAGTGTATATGGTCTGTTATACAGTCTTCAAGTCATTTTCAGGGTTCGTTGTATTTGCTATAGTTGCTTCCTTGGTGTGTATGTGGGAGGAAGTTTCCACCTTGCTTTCCTATTCCACTGTCTTTTTCCCAATCCCGTTCCAGTTTCTTTCTTTTCCACAGAACTGTTGTTAACAAGTTTGAGGTTATCCTTTCCATTTGTTTTTATTATCATACATACGCAGTGAACATTTCTTATATATATAGGCTTTTTTAAAAAAATCAAATCACTCTATCTGTATCTGTCTGTAGTTCTGCAACCTGCCATTTTTATTTAATGTCTTAACAAACATTTCTATCAGTATATATAGGTAGTTATGCTTTATTCATTTCTGTAGCTGCATAATAGTGTATAGATTCATGGGTAATACTTTAGTGAACACTTTTGTAGAAATATTTTTGTGTATAGTTACAGAAGGATTTCAGTAGAGTTGAAACTGTTAAATCAAAGGGGATGACTACTTAAAAATTTTTAATACAGGTAAATAGGCATCCAAAAATATTTTTAATCAATTCACACTACCATCAAGAGTATATGATGGAGCCCTTTTCTTCAAATACTTACTAAAACTGGATATTATCAGTTTGATTAATAACATTCTAACAAATGAGAAAAAGACCTGATTGTAGTTTGGATATTCATATTCAACAGTGACAGTGAATATTTTTCTTGTGAATGTTATAAACTTACATGTTTTCTGTGAATTGCCAGATCCAGTCCTTTACCTATTTTTCTTACAGTTTGACAGTACAATTAATACATAAGAGCCTTTCATTTGGTGTAGATTTTAATTTTCTATCAAATATGTGCAGGTTTTTACTCAGTGGCTATATTTGAATTTTCATGAGCGTTTATTATACTAAGGTTTAAATTTTTTAATCGTATCAGTTAATCTTTTCATTTACAGATTCTTTGGTATTTTATTTAAGGTTTTCTCTGCCCCTATCATAAAACTATACCTCTGTATTTTGTCATTTCCAAATTTTGATTTCGTTTGGTTTTTAGATGTAGCCTAATTAAAATACAGCTGAAATTTATTTCTCTATTTGGTGTGAGTAGCAAAAAGGGTTATACACAGGATCTGCTTTAAAGAATGAGACTTAAAATGTACAGCATCCTTTCTAGATAGTATCTGATAGATACTTTCTATCATAAATCAAAACAATGTATTTTATGTAGTAATTCCACTTCAGGAATTTTAGAAATTATTTTAAACATTTAGTTTTAGTGCGTTAAGATTTAGTTTAAAGATAATGTGTTGCAACACTATTTCTAATACTTAAAAATTACAAATAATCTAAATACCCCGTTTTGGAAGCTTGTTTAAATAAACTATGGTAAGTTCAATCAGTGTAATACTATGCTGTAGAAAGTATAATGTCATGGGGAATTATTTTCACTGTAACAGAAGAAGAAGCAGGTTAAATAACTCCTCAGTTTTTCTAAAAATTATAAATATGAGAGGGAGGAAGTTAGTACGATTTATGCAAGACTTTCCAAATTCTTATACCTGGGTGGTAGAATTTTTCTCTCTTGAACATGTAACTTTTATTGCACAAGTGACTAAAATGATTAATTTATTTCAGTTAAAGTAAATATTAAGTCTGAAAAAGATTATATCACCAGATGAAAGCCCTTAAAACATAGGGATTTTGCTTACTGTAAGACCCTAATAATGAGCTTATTAATATTCTACCTTTTTCTGTAGTTCAAATGATTATTATAAATATAGTAAGTTTATATTTATTGAATAAGCTTAAATTGTTAGTAGCTCAGTCAAGTAATTTAGTTCCAATGGAAATAATCCTACCATGAATGAACCTTCGGTAAAATTGGTAGTGTTTTTAGGTACATACTTCCAGCAGCTTGTTTGTCACTCCTTTTTCCTTCTGTGCTATGTATATGTGTAATCAATATGTCACAGATAGCTGTGTATATTAAAAACATATATTCTATTAATACAAGTTAATTATATGTTAAATTAATATTCCAACTTTAGGTTGGACCCCACTGCATGAAGCTTGCAATGTTGGATATTATGATGTTGCTAAGATACTTATAGCAGCTGGAGCAGATGTTAACACACAAGGATTAGATGATGACACTCCACTACATGATTCTGCTAGTAGTGGGCACAGAGATGTAAGTATGATAGAAAAATCAATATACATTTTCAAAATAAACTCAACCCATTTCACTTCTTAGTCATACCGTCTCGTGTCATATTTCATTCATAGCCTAATCAGCTCATTAATATTTATTTTCCCTTTTTTTTTACTTACTAACTGCTAATTCCTATTATAGTCAGATTTAACATTATCTTTGCATAAAACCTGTTTTATTTGATAGCTAAACAGGTTGGCAAGTTTATTTCAGGGCTATTCTGTTGTCAGATAACTGGGTGTAGTATAGAATAAAAATTTTATATTGTCATGCTGTCTTTGTTTGATTGTTAATATTTAATGATCATTCTATATATAACATCTATTCCTACATTTTAGCTGACATTATTTAACATTTATAATTTATATATTAAATATATTTTTATTAGTATACTTATTTAATATATTCAGATGGCTTAAGTGTATAATAATAAAAACATCAAACATGATTATGCTTACAAATTAATGGCATCTTTAAACATCATGTTTAATTTGTTTTGATGTAATACTACAAACCATGCTAGGTTTTAAATGCTATTTGCATTTTCAATGTCTGGCATGTTTATATCAAAGCTAAATCAGTCTTTGTTGAAATGAAGCTCATGTTCAAGTATGTTTAATGCTTAATTCCACTGTAACCTATTCACAAGCAAAAGCATATCAACCTGCAGCACTATTAGTAGTGGTTCTGAAGCAGGATTTTGTTTTTCAAAGAAAAAAAATTTGTTTTTCTGCGTACCATTTTTATCAAAGAATACTTGCACATAGTTTAGAAAGTTGAAAAGTACAGTTCAGGTTATAAAGATAACTGCAGACTCCCTCACATCTCTGCTCACTTCCCAGTACCTTTAGCCAAAATCAACTGTTGTAGGTATTTATTCTAGTAGTTAACCTCTGTAACAAGATGAAAGCTGTTTGTTTTGCTTTTTAATTTTTAGTCATTATTTATTGACCTCCAGCAAAGAATTTTTTTAAATGATTGCTGCTCAGAAACTCAGAAAACATATTGTATTTTGGACTTTTTAAATATTTGTTTATTACCTAGGTTAATACATTGCCTTGTTCTTTGTTATTTAGTTTTCCATACATATGTTCTTATTCTTCCCTACTGTCTCTGACATAACTCTCAATGCCTCTAATTAAGGCCAAACACGTTGGTCAGTTTACTATTTTTGAGAACCACCTCTGGGATTTCAATAATCCTTGTGTACAAAATACCTCACATCCTTCTCTAACCAGGACTCTTTAAATCTGTAGCATAGTTGCTATCATGGGCTATCCCTACCATTAATTCCCTGTGGAATTCTCACAGTCTTTCCATGAGATTTCCTGTTTCTGGGTGCCCATTTTAATTCTCTTAGGATATTAATTAAATGATTTGTTCTACTTCCTGCATAGTCATAGATTTCCCCAAGGTCCTTCATGTTACTGCTCTGTTTGATATACTTTTCAAGTTAGAGATCCTCTGCTTACTTCTCTTCATTCATATTTAAATGAAGATCTGAAAAGCCTGCTTGAATAAGATGTGTGATGTATAGAGTTTGTTGACTGGTGGGTGTCTCTGGATAGTGTCTAGAGGACAAGAATGCCGTTTTGTTTGAAGTCTCCTAAATGTTAATATTTGTAGGTTCTTCCCTTGGAACAGGTAGTTTCTCCAGAAATACCCTACTGTCCTGTCTGGATGGCATAAGATTGTTTTCCAGCGTTCTAGAAGCCAAGCAGGGGAAGAGTTTTTTACATGACAGTGGTGAGGGGAAACTATGAACTCATTCTGTCTAAGAAAACTTTTATTTAATCCTCCTGATTTAAGTACTGTAAAACTGGTCTCCACTGTACTGATATGTAAACCAAGAAAGTTATTCTTATTTTGAGAATAAACCTCTTTTCTCCAAAGATGGAGAACGTATATTCAACTGGCTGTGAGAACTGGAGAAAGGAATTATAGTCATTTTAATTATTACTTCTCTGGTACCTCTCAAAGGTCTGCAAAGTTTGATCAATGACATGATCGCCATATGCCAGGGCTGTTAATACTCCATCTCATGGTCAGCCAGCATGTACTACAGCCCCCAAATCCTGTTTTAGAGTTTTTAAAGTTTGCTTCTAGGATCACTCTCAATAGCATCTGCTGTAGTTGGGCATCTTAGGATTCTGAGACAGAATTTTGCAGGTGATTGCAGAGGTAAGAGGAGGAGTGACATGTTTTAGGAACAATACCTGTAAGGTTGTGACAGCAGGAGGATAAGACAAAGTGAGAACTGAACTGTGAAGCAGCTGCAACAAAGGCTTCAGCCAAGCTCACAGGGAGTTCTTGATACTAGTATGCCCTTCCGAGGTGTTCTGAATTGAGGTAAGAGGGCTAGGGCTTTGTGCCCCCACATGGACCAGTCATTAGATGCAAGCTGCTGACAGCAAGGAGGCATAACCCTTAAGTGAAGCCTTTGGCCATGGCAGGGCCTGGTGAGGAGCTCAACTGTAAGCTGTAAGCAAGCAATACTCAGAAATTGGGGGAATATGTATCTTAGTCCAGAAGAGGGGATCTAAGCAATGCACTACATCCACTATACACTTAAAGCTTCTGCATTATACTCTTACCTGTTCCTGCTGATCAATTTGCAGGTGCCTCTCAGCTCCAGTGCACAGTATAGGCTTGGTGCATAGAAACACACAACATTTCCTTGCTTCTAGTAAACATGCAGATGTCTTTCCATGACCACTCTCCCTCCTTGCTTTGATACCAGCAGGAAATCCAATCAACCTTTCACACAGGTTTCTCCAGGAAGAGTCAAACCCTGGCCTTTGTGAACCCCAAACTCTAGACACTTAGGTAAAAGTTTATTTTCATGGTGACCTCAAACCCAAGTACCCCTCAGTTGGTGTAAGGTTAGGAAATTCCCTTAAAAAAAATTACTTCATACATTGTTTGTCTGTTGAATAGACTAGTGATAGTGGTAGAAGTAAAGGATCTACGAAATACTTGGATATCTTTTATCAAGTCTGGCAACATATGCATCATTTCTCTTTAAACTGGATGAACACTCTGTTTTAACTGTCATCACGTTTAATATCTTTCTATATTCTGCATTCCATGAAGCCTGTAATTTCTCTGTTTGAAGCTCTCTGCCATAAATAACATTTTCTTTGAGGAGTATTTAAATAATCTGCATGGAAGTGTACACAGGTCTTTTACGTCTTTATTGTAAATGAAGATAAAATTGCCCATTAATTTAAACATTTGGAGTTACTGAAATTTTTCATACTAAGATTTAGTGATGTAATGTCACATAAATTTTTTTTTTATCTGAGGTTCTTATACCTTTGCATTTTCAGGTACTTGCATTTGTCTATCTTCTTTGAGTCAATAAACTCCAGTGAATTTTTCCCAAAGTCAAATAACTTAATATGAAGTATCAGGTGACAATAATGGATATTAGATTCTACAGTAAAAAGTATACTGAGTACTCACATGACAGTATAGTGACTGAGATGTGAAGCTAAATATTATGAATAACTTGTCCTTCATGATCATTTATTTTGTGTTATTTTGTGGACTACATTGTATTACCTTCTCATAGCAATATTTGTGTGTTTTTGCTGTGGAACAAGATGTGTTCTAAATACTTTGTATGAATTAATTCTTTTACTCATCACAAAGAGAAGAACCTTCCAGTGTCTCTTGTTAAAGCTGTATGACCTATTATATTCTAACACCCTCAGTCTCTCCCAGAGTATGCAGAAGCAATGAAACAAGAGGTCCCACTCTTCCAAGACACTGCTGGTATATAGATACTCTAAATTAGTGGGAGTCCAAATTAAGGAGCTTACAGGGATAAATGTCAGTGTCTTTATAAAAGAAAAATGAGATAATGCTTCATTAATCTGGAAGAATTGTTAATACACTGTCTCTACTCTCTAGTGAATAAGATAGAGCATGCTTTGTAATGTACTAGATTGTGCTACATTGGATTTGATATCATCTCATACCTTTCTGCAGGAAAATCCTTTTTTTCTCTCTCTTTAACAGCAAACATTCTCTGCCCTCTTTTCTTTTTGACACACAACAAAAATGTTAATGTCAAGCTGCCTGTCTTTTAAAAGACATTTCACTTTGGTTGAAAAAGTGGAATTTGGAGTGGAAGATATGAATTCAGTTTTGGCCTGGCAAGGTTACCAACTTCATCACTGTGAACAAGTTACTTTTTCCCTCTGAACCTCCATTTCCCCATCTTTAAGTTATGTACCTGTCTAAAGTGAACATTGTGAAGAAAAAAAGAGGCACTGTGCATTTAAATGCATCTTGACATCTATAATGTTGTAGAAATGTTAGATGTAAAAGATTAAAGAGCTACCTTTATAATGCTGTATTTCAAATATGCTCAGTATTTTAGAACTCAAAAATGCTATTTTTCTTAATTATATTTTTCTGTAAGGTATTCTTCATGATCTCAAGTTATAGTTTTGAAGAAAATTTTAGCCTGTAAATGATATTTTTCCTAACTGGTCCTTGCTTACTACCAGACAGTCATGCCTGCTCCCTTGGCAGATTGCATATACCTATATGATAGCACTTGGTACATTATTTTTTACTGATATGTATGTCTTTCTCATGCACTGCACTGTGAGTACCATATATACAGAGTTTTTGTATTATTTTGTGTTCCTGACACGTGAAGCACTTAATAAATTGTGCATGAATGCATGTGTAGGTACGATGGATGAGTGAATAAGACTGAGTATAGGCAGAATGCTAAAGACTTGATCCAGAAGGCCTGACAATATACAGGGTACATTTCCCTTTCCACTGAATTTATCAGAAACTGATTTATTTTCTGGTGTTATATTTTAAATACTGTACTTCTTGGCCCCCCCCCCCTTTTAAAACACTATTGACAGTTTATCAAAGGTGAATACTTTTCTTTCAAATATGATATATAAAGATTTCCTGGTTTCTAATATTAAAGATTTGTGCCTTGTAAGATGTGTTTCTGTGAATACAAGTCTCTAAATATGCACAGAGCTGCAGAATATTTCCAGAAGCTGACCTTTGAGCTCATATACTTACAGGGACTTAAACAGTATTTTCAGTCTCTTTCCAGAGGGAGCCTGGCATGCAGTTTTCAAGAGACCTTTGCTTTTCCTCCTACCAACATGCCTAGGATAGTAGGAGTCACAATTCAGAGCTGTCGAGAGCTATTTTCTCCTTGTTCTTTTACTTGTGCCTAAGGAGGAGGAGGGAAATGAGTGACACCAAAACCTCATTTGTATATATCTGTACCTTCTGTTATGAGTCTCTACCAAAGAATAGCCTTTCTTCCACCCATTTATGCTCATGAAACTTCAGCCATCCGTAAAACATTTTTAAGGTGGGAGAAGCAGAAGAATAGCTGTTTCATAGCCTGTTCTAAATGATTTAGAGTAAGAGTTAACATAGTTAACATAGTTCTTAGTAAGCTATGAACCTGATCTTTGGTCTACCTTTTGCAAATGTATGTAGTACTTAATGGTATATATTTTTTTCTTTTTCTTTTTCTTTTTTAATTGATATACAGCATTATATTAGTTTCAATTTTACAACATAGTGGTTCAACAGTTATCCATATTATTAAATCCTCACCCCCACTAGTACAGCTACTATTTGTCAACATAGGAAGATGTTACAGAATCATTGGCTATATTCTCCATGCTGTACTACTGTCCCCATGACCATCCTACTTTATGATTGAGATTTCCATGCCCCTTTTATCCCCCTTACCCTCCTGACACACCCACTGCAACCTCTCCCCTATGATGACCAGCAGTCCCTTCTTAGTGTTTATGAGTTTACTACTGTTTTGTTCACTCTGTTTTGCTTTGTATTTATATTCCACAAATAAGTGAAATCATATTTGTCTTTCTCCACCTGACTTATTTCACTGAGTATAATACCCTCTCAATCCATCTATGGTGTTGCAAATGGCAGGAATTCTTTTCTTTCTAGGGGTAAATAATATTCCATTATGTATATGTACATGGTAAACATTTTTTACAATAGTATTACTCCTAATTCTATTTTAAATACCGATCTTTATTTTCTTGTCACACCATTTTTACCTACTTCTAATTTCTTGCCTGATATGTTTTAAACAACTTTAAGTTACCTTAATTCATTTTTAGAATTATTTATATATGACAATGATCTATAAAGTAATTGATTATTTAGGTCAGGCTTTTCATAACATGTTTGATGTAATCAAGACTCAAGCCTCCTTGCAGCAGCCAGAATGCTGACAGTAAGGCATATAGTTGTCAGCATGAACTGAAAGATTTCTCCACAGGAAATTGAACTAGCCAAGAAGGGGGGTCCAGTGAAATGACCCAGTCATATCACAGTAGCATGAAGTCAGCAAGTCCTATCCATACCTACAAAACCTTCAGTAAGTCTTTTAGTGCCTTATTTTTAAATGTGGATAGTGATCACTTGTCATTTGAGAAAAACCTTTTTTATAGAAGGCAAAGACCAAAGCAAGCTAATAGAAAAGTAGGAAGTTGGAGGTCACAATGAATGATGCCAGGTGGAACTTCAAAAAAAAAAACATTAATTTCTCCAAGGAGATAAGGTGGTAGCCATGAAACAAGAGCTAACTAAACAAGGAACAGCCGATTGATTTTTTTTTTAATTCTGGGAAATTAGAAGTGAGTACTGAGGGTGAAAGATAAAGTGGAAGAAATTTCCCAGAAACTAGGAAACAAAGATGGAAGAAGCAAAATGAGGGGGAAAAAATGATTAATTCAGAGATCCATTATCTTAACAAGAGTTCTTAGAAGTTCACTGAAAACATAGAAAGGACATTATCAAATAAGTAAAACTAGAAATTTTCCCAAAACTGAAGGAGCATGGGTCTTCATATTGAAAGAGCAGTTGAATGCTCAGCACCATGGATGTAAAAAACCAAGACCAAGATACAGTAGCCTGGCATTTAAGAACAGTGGAAACAAAGAATGTCCTCAAGCTTACAGAGAGAAAAAGTAAGTCACATATAAAGGTAAAAAGATCAGAATGCCATCAGACTTTTCAGTAACAACTCTAGAAGCTAGATGATAATGCACTAGTACCTTCAAAATTGTAATGAAAATTATTCCCTGTCGAGACTAAGTATTAAATTAAGATAGGATAAAGGTATTTTCTAATGTAAAAAATCTCAAAATGCTCTTTCTCAGGGATCTCCTGGGGTTGGTGATTCAACAAAATAGGGAGTAAACCAAGAAAGAGTCTAAAGAATCCAACAGAATTGAAGGAAGGGTATTTCTGGGATGATAGGATAAAGGGACATGCCAAGATGACAACTGAGAAGCAAATCTAGAGAACAGGCAGTCCATCTTAGAACAAGTTTAGAAGGGTTAGAGAAAGGCATCTCTAACAAAAATGGTAGAGTATTGAATTGAAGATATCTATACTTGCAGCAGAATAGGGGATGAATTAAAGATGAGTATGTAAAAAACTGAGTAAGTGAAAATCAAGTTAATTAACTCCATGGGGGGAAATGAAAGTGTATAAGAATGGAAATTTAGTCATACTGTACATCTTGGCTCAATATTTATATTAGTCATAATGCACAAAAAAAAACACCCACATATATAAAACAATATTGGAAAGTCAGGAGGATGGGAAGTGTGTGTGTGTGTATGGGAGGAGAGGAGATGGAAGTTGGTGAAAGAGCTGAGTCCACATCTTCCATTGTGAGACAATAAACAAGGCCTAAAATTGAAAAATACAGAAGCAGCAAGCTAGTATGATAATTAAGTGTATGGAAATAAGCGTCAGGGACATTTGTTCTTCACCAACAGCCTTGAAAAGCTATTTGATCTTTTAAAATTGTAAGCATGTATAATTTGATAAAAATAGTAAACAAAAAGGAATAAAAAATATTAGTATTTGGGTTCATGAATAATTTGTTTTCTTTATACATTCTTACATTTCAGATTCAACATTAATAGTTTATTCTTTCACAGTCTTGAAGAAATTTTCCATTATTTTATTCAGTGCAAATCTTCATTATTCTTATGTACTTTTCATTTGTTAGAAATTCCTAATTTTAGCACCTTAACATTGTTTTTTTAAAAAGACATGATATATTTTCTAAGTTCCAGAAAACACCATAGTTATGTGTTGGGAATACAAAGACTTGATCCCACATGAAGTTTATGGTCTTAGATTAAGGGGAGAAATGTGTGAATAAATCATAGTATAAATTTACATATGTTAGAACACTCTAATGTCACTGGAAATAGAAGCTCAGAACAACATGAGATAGTAAGGAAGCAGAATATTGTGGTATCAGTCACAGAGAATGGAAATAGATAAAAGATAAGGATGCAAGTTTAATGAACTGAGTTCATTATGATTTCAGCTATTGTATTAAAAAATACAAATATATTCAGTTGAATATAGCCAACATAAACATCTGGATATTTGGGTTTGGAGCTTAAGAAAGAGCTGAGAAAAAGAGAACAAGCAAGGAAATGAAAAGGAATGAATAGATTGCATGGTTGTCATCATATTCTAACAGAGTGGGTGAGATCTCCAAAGAGATGATGTAGACTAGAGCCTGAGACAGATAAGGACAGAGCTCTAGAGATAGAATATTTGGCTTAGATCTTTGCCGGTCTTAGAAAACTCATTTCATAGGACTGACGGTAGCATAATTTTGGGTAGAAAAATGAAGGGCCAATAAAAAAGTCAAGACTACAAGGTTAAATATTTTCTGGAGCTTGACTGTAAAGGAAAGAGGAGATTTGGCTAGTGGAGAGGAATACTGTATTGAACAGCTTCTTGTTTTGCTTGTTTTATTTCTTTTTTGGCATCTTTTTAAGGTGAAAGAGACAACTGGAAATATTGGCTTCTAGAAAGGAGCCCATCAAAGAGAGTTTAAAACTATGGAAAGGAAGAGGATAAGAAAACAACAAACAAAATAAACGTTGACTAACCAGACAGATCCTGGTTTTGTAGAGTTGGAAGCTTATATAATTTGGTGGAGAAGAAGACGGTTTCTTTAAGAAAAATTTCAGAGTAATTAATACAAAATTAGATATAGTGCTATATAAGGGGACCATGAAAGTAAGGGGCCTTGAAGTTGAAGCTTCATTAGTTCAAAGTAAATCCATCAGTTGATGATAGCTTAAATTCCTGGGATCTGGGGAAAAGAATAAGATTAAGAACATTGGTAGTAATATTAGCCTTCAACAGAAAGGAAATACTTCATTTGAGTCTGTAGACTGTACATTCCAAGAGGTCAGGGAGCTTGTTATTCTTGTTCAGTGATTTATCTACAGAACTTGGAGCAGTGCTCAGTAAATATTTGTTGAATATTTGATGAAACAAGAAGAAAAATGATGAGATTTAGTGCCAAAATAGCCCATCTTAAATTTAAGGAGAAAATTTCTTTGTTTTAGATAAAATCTTCAGATGGAGAGGTGATTCAACAAAATAGGGAGTAAACCAAGAAAAATAATGAAAATGAAACTCGAAGAGAGTAATCATAATAGGGAGGAATGGAGGCAGAATAGGTGAGGCAAAAGGGTATAGTGGGTCTTACCAAGATAATGGTTGAAATGATACAAACTATGAAGGGACTAAATCTTCCTCTTTAATGTTGCAGATAGTGAAACTGTTACTTCGTCATGGTGGAAATCCATTTCAAGCTAATAAACACGGAGAGCGTCCAGTAGATGTAGCAGAAACAGAGGAGTTGGAATTGCTGCTAAAAAGAGAGGTGCCTTTATCTGATGACGATGAAAGTTACACAGGTTTGTTTCAGATACTCTGCGTTCAACAGTATGCTTGACATGAAATTTAGTAGAACCTCCTCCTCCTTGAAAATGTTTGAGTACCTTAGAAAGAGCTAGCTAGCTGTTAAAAATGGTGAATTTAGTAATCTAGGTATTTGCTACTCATCCTCTGTATAAGTGGAGTCATAATGCCATTGCCCTATTTCCATGATTTTTCCCCCCAAATTGCCATCATTACATTCATGCCTACTGAAGAGACTCTCCCCATTAATAGCCACCACCACTGCTACTCTGACTTTTCATTCTTTTATAAATTAGAGAACTACTAACCAAATCCTCCCTGTCTTCCTAATATTAATGAGTCATCTGTGCATTTTTACTTCTATGATTTAGGTGATTGAGCTCTGGTCATTGTTGCAAGGGACATTCACAGTTTTGCAAACACAATTTGAAAAGGAAAGATCCAAAAGAATATTTCAGAAAACTTGGGACATACTCAGAGTTTAAAAATAAATAATTAAAAATTCAACAGAAAAAAACTTTCCTGTATAGAAGAAAGCCTTTTATGTAACAGACTGGAAGAGTTCACCATGTTTCAGGCAAAAAATCAGTGAAAGAAAACATATTCAGTCTCATAACTGGCCATATTCTCACAAAATCTTAAAGAATTCCTACAAGCAATTAGATAATGCCATGTATTGTTACATGTAAGGGAATAAAAATCAAACTATACTCATTTAATGTCAGCCATTGCCTAAAGGCAGTAAAATAACTAGTTTTGAGGCACAAAGGTCTACCCTTTACTTTTTTTTTTATGTATAATTGACATATATAACATACCAGTTTGAGGTATACAATATAAAGATTTGATGTTTGTATACATTGCAAAATGATCACATTTAGTTAATTAACATCCACTACAAAAAAGTTTTTCCTTGTGATGAGGCCTTCTAAAAGAGGCAAATATCAAATAAACAATATGACATTATTAACTATAGTCACCATGCTATACATTACATCCCCAGGACTTATTTATCATAAAACTAGAAATTGGTACCTTTTGACAGTCTTTACCCATCTGCCCACCTACATCCCCTTCTCTGGCAACCAACAATCTGTTCTCTGTTACATGAATTTGTGGTTTTGTTTTATTTTTAGATTGTGCATGTAAGGGAGGTCATGCAGTATTTGTCTTTTTCTGTCTTACTTCATTTAGCATAATGCCTTCAGGTTGCATCCATGTTGTCCCAAATGGCCAGATTTCATTCTTTTTTATTGCTGAGTAGTAATCCATTGTGTATATATTCCACCTCTTCTTTATCCATTCATCTATCAATAACACTTAGATTGTTTGGGTTTTACTGTAAATAATGCTGCATTGAACATGGGATACATATATCTTTTCAAATTATTGTTTTCATTTTCTTAAGATAAATACCCCGAAGTGGAATTGTTGGATCATATGGTAATTCTATTTTTAATTTTTTTAACATAAACCAGGATATTTTCATGGCTTTTTCACATTACAAGAGAGAAGGGAAAATACCCAATGATTACATAGGGGAGAAATCCAGCAGCTCCTAACTGTGTGATCAAAATTAACATCAAAGGAGGGACAAAAGATGGACAGATACAGATCTGGGAGACCTAACAAAATATGAGTAATACTTATTTATGGGAACAGAAAGAAACAGGTAGAGAGAGGATAGTTCATAATTATATTGATAGAAGAAAATTTTCCTGAGCTGAAGAAAGCCTGAGTCCTGAATCTATATCAGTTAGCAAGCTCAGTGAGTTCCAAATGGATTGATGAAAACACACACACAACAGCCCCCCACCAAGCCACAACATACATTTGTCAGATTCCTTAGTTCTGAGTGTAATTAATTAAGCTGCAAGTCACATTGGCACTGGACTTCTAACCTAAAACAGTTAAAGATAGACTACTGAGAGGAAAGAACTACAGCATAATCTTCTACCTGCCCAAGGTATTACACACCTGTCAGGGGAAAAGAAAGATAATTCCAGACACTTAAGGATTTAAAAGAACCAATATGTATATTTTCTTATTTAGTTTAAAAGAAAGAATGGAAGAATAAACTAACAACTTATGGAAGTGGTTACCTAATAGGAAGGATAAAAAGGGAGGTATGTGGGAAGATGGCGGTATGAGCAGGGCAGCGGAAATCTCCTCCCTAAACCATATATATCTATGAAAATACAGCAAATACAACTATTCCTAAAAGAGAGACCAGAATACACAGGACAGCGCACAGCCTGCATCTGCACCCGAGAGGACTTGGCACCCCACGAGGCGGGTAAGATATGAAGCCACGTCCCGGCGGGACCCGAGCACTCCCCCACCCCAGCGCACCAGTGGGAGGAGAGAATTCACAGCCGGGAGGGAGTGGAAATACAGGCCTGCGAAATAACCAGCCCTGGTGATCTGCGCCGGGAGCACTGACACACAGCACACAGTGTAGCGGAGATTGGAGAGGCAGAAGCTGCAGGTTTTGAGCTGGGAACATGCCCGGGTCCTTGCAAGCTGACTCCCAGAACAAAAGAAAAGTGCGTGCTTTTTTCAGCAGTCTTACGATCATCCCAGCACACTCAGCCCAGCAGGCCGGGAGTCCTGGGGAATTTCAGACCCCTTGGCTGGCGACTGGGAAAAAGTAGCCGCACTGAAACTTCACACAGAGAACAATAGCCTCCCATTCGTTCCCGCCCAAGCCAGAGCTGCAGAGCTGCAAAAGGCCCAGCGGAGTGGCGCAGCCGTGGCTGTGGAATAGTGGAGCAACAGCACCACCTACAGCATCCTTACAGAATCTACTACTCGTGGGCTTTTTTTCTTTCTTTCTTTCTTTTCCCTTTCTTTTCTTCTCTTTTCCTTTTCTTTTTTCTTTCTTTCTCTTTTCTTTCTCTTCCTTTTTTTTCTCTTTTCTTTCTCTTCCTTCTTTTTTTTAAGTCTTAAAGAGCCCAGCTGACATACGTGGCACCTGCCAGCGACCACTTCTATCGCCATGAAAAGACAGAGGAATATGGTACACACAAAGCTCACCCAGACAACACCAGAGAGGGAGCACGAAGGGATGGAAATGCACAATCTTCTTGAAAAAGAATTCAGAATAAAAGTCATAACCGTGCTGATGGATCTACAGAGAAATATGCAAGAGCTGAGGGAGGAAGTAAGGAAACTCAGGAAAGACAATGCACAAATGAGACAAGCCATCTACAGGCTTAGCAGCACACTGGATGAGATGCAAGAGACTGTTAATGCAATAGAAATCAGAGAACAAGAATACAGAGCAGCTGAGGCAGAGAGAGATAAAAGGATCTCTAGGAATGAAAGAATATTAAGAGAACTGTGTGACCAATCCAAACGGCACAATATTCGCATTATAGGAGTACCAGAGGAAGAAGAGAGAGAAAAAGGGATAGAAAGTGTCTTTGAAGAAATAATTGCTGAAAACTTCCCCATCCTGGGGAAGGAAGTAGTCTCGCAGTCCACAGAAGCCCACAGATCTCCGAACACAAGGGACCCAAGGAAGACAACACGAAGACACATAATAATTAAAATGGCAAAGAGCAAAGATAAGGACAGAGTATTAAAGGCAGCTAGTGAGAGAAAAAAGATCACCTACAAAGGAAAACCCATCAGACTATCATCAGACTTCTCAACAGAAACCCTACAGGCCAGAAGAGAATGGCATGATATATTTAATGTAATGAGGGCCCCGAACCAAGAATATTGTATCCAGCACGATTATCATTTAAATATGATGGAGGGATTAAACAATTTCCAGACAAGCAAAAGCTGAGAGAATTTGCCTCCCATGAACCACCTCTACAGGACATCTTAAAGGAACTGCTCTAGAGGGAAGCACTCCTAAGGCTAAAGAGATGTCACCAGAGAAAATAAAATCATACCAAGAAAACAGACCATCCAAATACTAACTAAAGGCAAAGAATAAAACAACTAGTATATAAAGAATGGAGGAGGAAGAATAAGAAGGGAGAGAAATAAAGAAACATCAGACTGTGTTTACAATAACTTCACAAGAATGTTAAGGTAGATTTTTAGATACTAAAGAAGCAACCCTTGAACCTTTGGTAACCACGAATCTAAAGCCAGCAATGGCAATAAGTACATATCTATCAATAATCACCCTAAATGTAAATGGACTGAATGCACCAATCAAAAGACACAGAATAACAGAATGGATAAAAAAGCAAGGCCCATCTATATGCTGCCTACAAGAAACTCAACTCAAACCCAAAGATATACACAGACTAAAAGTGAAGGGATGGAAAAAGATATTTCATGCAAACAACAAAGAGAAAAAAGCAGGTGTTGCAGTACTTGTATCAGGCAAAATAGACTTCAAAACGAAGAAAGTAGCAAGAGAAAAAGAAGGACATTACATAATGATAAAGGGGTCAATCCAACAAGAGGATATAACCATTATAAATATATATGCACCCAACATGGGAGCATCAGCATATGTGAAACAAATACTAACAGAATTAAAGGAGGAAATAGACAGCAGTGCATTCATTTTAGGTGACTTCAACACACCACTCACTCCAAAGGACAGATCAACCAGACAGAAAATAAGTAAAGACACAGAGGCACTGAACAACACACTAGAACAGATGGACCTAATAGACATCTACAGAACTCTGCACCCAAAAGCAACAGGATACACATTCTTCTCAAGTGCACATGAACATTTTTCAGAATAGACCACATACTAGGCCACAAAAAGAACCTCAGTAAAGTCAAAAATATTGAAATTCTACCAACCAATTTCTCAGGTCACAAAGGTATTAAACTAGAAATAAATTGTACAAAGAAATCAAAAAGGCTCACAAATACATAGAGACTTAACAACATTCTCCTAATTAATCAATGGTTTAATGACCAAATCAAAACAGAAATCAAAGAATATATTGAGACTAATGACAACAACAACACAAACCACAACTTCTGTGGGACGCAGCAAAGGCAGTTCTAAGAGGAAAGTATATTGCAATCCAGGCCTATTTAAAGAAGGAAGAACACTCCCAAATGAATAGTCTAAAGACACAATTACTGAAATTGGAAAAAGAAGAACAAATGAGACCCAAAGTCACCAGAAGGAGGGACATAATAAAGATCAGAGAAGAAATAAATAAAATTGAGAAGAATAAAACAATAGGAAAAATGAATGAAACCAAGAGCTGGTTCTTTGAAAAAATAAACAAAATAGATAAACCCCTAGCCGGACTTATCAAGAGAAAAAGAGAATCTACACACATAAACAGAATCAGAAATGAGAAAGGAAAAATAACGACAGACCCCACAGAAATACAAAGAATTATAAGAGAATATTATGAGAATCTGTATGCTAACAAGCTGCAAAACCTAGAAGAAATGGACAACTTCTGAGAAAAATACAACCTTCCAAAACTGACCAAACAAGAAACAGAAAAACTAAACAGACCAATCACCAGCAATGAAATTGAATCGGTAATCAAAAAACTACCCAAGAACAAAACCCACGGACCTGATGGATTCACCGCTGAATTGTACCAGGCGTATAGACAAGAAATAACACCCATTCTTCTTAAAGTTTTCCAAAAAATAGAAGAGGAGGGAATACTTCCAAACTCATTCTATGAAGCCAGCATCACTCTAATACCAAAACCTGGCAAAGATCCCACCAAAAAAGAAAATTACAGACCAATATCCCTGATGAACATAGATGCAAAACTACTCAACAAAATATTAGCAAACCGAATTCAAAAATACAATAAGAGGATTATACACCATGATCAAGTGGGATTCATCCCAGGGATGCAAGGATGGTACAACATTCGCAAATCCATCAACATCATCCACCACATCAACAAAAAGGAAAAAAACCACATGATCCCCTCCATAGATGCTGAAAAAACATTTGACAATATTCAGCACCCATCCATGATTAAAACTCTCAACAAAATGGGTAAAGAGGGCAAGAACCTCAATATCATAAAGGCTATATAAGGCAAACCCACAGCTAACATCATATTTAACAGTGAGAAGCTGAAAGCTTTTCATCTAAGATAGAGAACAAGACAGGGATGCCCACTCTCTCCACTGTTATTCAACATAGTACTGGAGGTCCTAGCCACGGCAATCAGACAAAACAAAGAAATACAAGGCATCCAGATTGGTAAAGAAGAAGTCAAATTGTCACTATTTGCAGATGACGTGATACTGTACATAAAAAAACCTAAAGACTACACTCCAAAACTACTAGAACTAGTATCTGAATTCAGCAAAGTTGCAGGATACAAAATTAACACACAGAAATCTGTTGCCTTCCTATACACTAACGATGAACTAACAGAAAGAAATCAGAAAAACAATTCCATTCACAATTTCATCAGAAAGAGTAAAATACCTAGGAATAAACCTTATGAAGGAAGTGAAAGACCTATACTCTGAAAACTACAAAGCACTCCTAAGAGAAATTAAAGAGGACACTAAAAAATGGAAATTCATCCCATGTTCTTGGCTACGTAGAATAAATATTGTCAAAATGGCTATACTACCTAAAGCAATATATAAATTCAATGCAATCCCTATCAAACTACCAACAGCTTTCTTCAATGAACTGGACAAATAATTCTAAAATTTATATGGAACCACAAAAGACCCCATATAGCCAAAGCAATCCTGAGAAGGAGGAATAAAACAGGGGGAATTATGCTCCCTGACTTCAAGCTCTACTACAAAGCCACAGTAATCAAGACAATTTGGTATTGGCACAAAAACAGACCCACAGACCAGTGGAACAGAATAGAAAATCCAAACATTAACCCAAACATATACAGTCAATTAATATTTGATAAAGGAGCCTTGGATATACAATGGGGAGACGACAGCCTCTTCAGCAGCTGGTGTTGGAAAAACTGGACAGCTACATGTAAGAGAATGAAACTGGACTACTGTCTAACCCCATACACAAAAGTCAACTCAAAATGGATCAAAGACCTGAATGTAAGTCATGAAACCATAAAACTCTTAGAAAAAAACATAGGCAATAATTTCTTGGACATGAACGCGAACGACTTCTTTATGAACATATCTCCCCAGGCAAGGGAAACAAAAGCAAAAATGAACAAGTGGGACTATATCAAGCTGAAAACCTTCTGCACTGCAAAGGACACCATCAGTAGAACAAAAAGACATCCTACAGTTTGGGAGAATATATTCATAAATGACGTATCCTATAAGGGGTTGACATCCAAAATATATAAAGAACTCACGCACCTGAACAAACAAAAAGCAAATAATCCAATTAAGAAATGGGCAGAGGACATGAATAGACACTTCTCTAAAGAAGAAATTCAGATGGCCAACAGCTACATGAAAAGATGCTCCACATTCCTAATCATCAGAGAAACGCAGATTAAAACCACAATGAGATATCACCTCACACCAGTGAGGATGGCGAACATACAAAACACAAACAACAACAAATGTTGGCGAAGATGTGGAGAAAGGGGAACCCTTCTACACTGCTGGTGGGAATGCAAATTAGTTCAAGCATTGTGGAAAGCAGTATGGAGGTTCCTCAAAAAACTCAAAATAGAAATACCATTCTACCCAGGAATCCCACTCCTAGGAATTTACCCTAAGAGTGCAGCAGCGCTGTTTGAAAAAGACATATGCACCCCTATGTTTATCGCAGCACTATTTACAGTAGCCAAGAAATGGAAGCAACCTAAGTGTCCATCGGTAGATGAATGGATAAAGAATATGTGGTACATATACACAATGGAATATTATTCAGCCATAAGAAGAAAACAAATCCTACTGTTTGCAACAACGTGGATGGCGCTAGAGGGTATTATGCTCAGTGAAATAAGCCAAGCCGAAAAAGACAAGTATCAAATGATTTCACTCAAATGTGGAGTATAAGAACAAAGAAAAAATAACTGAAGGAACAAAACATCTGCAGACTCACAGAACCCAGGAACGGACTAATAGTTACCAAAGAGAAAGAGACTGGGGAGGATTGGTGGGAAGGGAGGGACAAGGGGGAAAAAGGGGCATTACGATTAGCAGATGTAATGTTGCGGGGGCACAGGGAGGACTGTACTACTCAGAGAAGACAAATAGTGATTCTATAGCATCTCACCACTCTGATGGACAGTGACTGTAATGGGGTTTGTGGGGGGGACCTGATGAAGGGGGTAGTTTAATCACCATAATATTGCACATGTAATTGTAGATTAATGATGCCCAAATAAATTATAAAAAAAGGAGGTATGTGAATTATTAGTCTTTTTGAAAAAGTCTGCCAACAGCTAACAAAATGCAAGAGCTTTTGTCTTTTAGAGGTACATACTAAAGTATTTCTAGATAAATTGATGCGATGAATGGGATGTACTTCAAAGTGATGCAGAGATAGGATAAGATAGATTGGCCAGAGATTGATGGCTATTGGAACTAAATGATGAGTATACGGGGGTTCGGTACAACCTTATGTCAACTTTTGTGTAAGTTCAAAATTTACCATTATAAAAACATTGTAAAACATACTTAATGCTCCTTGATCTGGCAGTCACACTTCTGGGAATATCCCATGTTTATTACAGCACTCTTCTTAGTGTTAAAAAATACATAGTCATATGGGAGATTGTTTGCAAAAATCAAGGCATATAGGCACACCATGGACTGTCATACAACCGTGAAAAAGTATGTCTTAATGCTGTACTGGTTACTTGGAGAGATCTTCATAAGATGCTGAGATAGAAAAATCAAGATGAATAATCATAATATCTCATTTTTGTAAAATGAATGTTTTAAAAATCTATATGTATGTTTGTATATGTACATATATTTGTGTAAAATTATATAAGTGTGGATCAGGGTCTGGAAGAATTATTCCAGGCTGCTGATGAAACCTATAATGGGAAGCTAGTGGCAGAAGAGGGGATGATTCAGTTAGAGAGGGAAGGAAGCTACCTCTGGACACAGTCATATGAAAAATTTTTGTACACATAAATATATATGACACAACAAAATTTTTTCTTGCCCTGTACACCTGATTATTTGATTCCCTATGCCCTTCCCTTCACAACTAAGCTTCTTAAACTGCATTGTAGTACACTTAAAGTTTACTCCATCGAATCTGTTTATTAACATCACACGTGATCTTCTAACTGCCAGATCTCTTATCGGTCATTTCACTCTCTCTGTAGAATTTGACTGTTCTTCACGTTCTTCCGAAAATTCTCCTGTCTTAGTTTCTGGAACATATTCTTTCTTGACTTTCATCCAGCTTCCCAGACTGTTCCTTCTAAGTTTCCTTCTAGAATCTCATCTTTATTTCTTCCCCATTCCCTTCCCAGGATTTTTCTGAAGATTTTACTTTCTGGACCCTATTCTCATGCCATGTATTCTCCCAGATGAACTTAACACCTACAGTTTTGACTACCGTCTCTATATGGTGATGCCTTCCAAATATTTCTCTATCCCATGCCTATTTTTTAAGCTTCAAACCTATATATTTAGCTGCTCTTTGGATGTTATAGTTAGAGTTGCCACAGAAATAGTGTACTTGAACAGGTCTTCTTTTTTCCCCATTTACTACTCCTCTTCTTGTTTTTCCTATGTCAATTAATGTTAATGTCATCCAGCTATACATATGTCCTATATTTGGTAGTCATCCTGATTTCCTCTTCCTCTTCCTTCAGCTCAATTATTCAACTATTTTTGAGTGCCAATTATGTGTTAGGTATTGCATAAGCACTGGGGCTACAGCTGATTATGAAAATGAAAATGAAAATACTAACCCATTCCATGGTCCTTTTCTGCATAAAAAATTCACTAACCCCTGTCAATTTCTCTCAAAATATTTATAAATCCATCTTACCAGTTACAAGCTGAAAGTCATTTGAACATATTTGTGCTGTGTGAAATCAGGATTATAATAGCTGAAATTACATTTGCTTCTGTAAGAAAGGAAATACTTGAAAAATAGAAAATTCCTGTATGGTGTGTTAATTCTCCCATTTATTATGGCTGTGAACTCTGTAACTCTAGTTTCTTCAGAAAGCAATAGCTGTGAAAAACAGCTTTTGTTGTATAACTTTCCATAAGAAAGAAATGCTGCAACAGATTTTTCCCTTGGAAGAAGGAAGGTACCTTACTTGATTCCTAATAGCTGTTCTTGATTTTTCACTGATTTTTATTGTTTCATGTGTTCATCAGCTATGTATTGGTTTTTCAGAATATTTGTTTTCCACATGGTGAATGTACCTGAATTATTGCTTAATCAAGAAATGATGCAAAAATCATCAGTAAGTATCATACAAAGATTTTGGGGTTGCTAAAAAAGACTGATAAAAATACCCAAATTTATTGCTTAATTTACATGAGGTCCTTGTTAGACTTAACCTTATCAAAAACTTCATCCTATCTACATTCAGAATGTATTAATATTTAATTAATTTAACTGCCCATAGATATTTGTATGTGTAAAGTCTGATGACATTGTTACCCATCTTGGTATATCATGTCATCCATGTGACAGATACACTTAAAGTGTTGCAGAATTAAAGAATATAACCAGACTGAATTTCAGAACTTAGTAAGTTTGGAGTAAATACAGGGTGTTATATATGTAACATTTTAAAAATGGTTTATTCCATTAGGCACCACGCTTAATGACATAGCTACTCAGAGTAGCTGTTCCACAAATTTTTACTGGTTCTCAAGATAACTTGTGCTCGATTGTGAATCAGTTCACTGCTTCCTTCATCAGAAAGCAGAAAATGCTATGCAAAGAATGTCAACTGAACTAAACAGTGCTGGTGACATAATTGATTTCCATTTTTGTCGTGGGCTCCTTATTTTATCACAGATTAGTAATAAATAATATGCAGACTGGCCTCAGTTCATGGTCCACACTGACTGAATAGCAGTTTTATGTCCCTGATACCAGACATTTATGATATTGTTGTACTAAAGAACCATGTCCCAGTTAGTACAGCTTATTTGTATACAAATATGTAGCACTTGGATATTTGCATAATTCTTTAGTCTTTTTCCCCTCTAACTTCTGCCCTTTTTCCATGGTCCTTTTCTGCATTACCTTCTTGTACAGAAATTCTATCTAATAATAACATTTGCTACAAATTATTGCTTCTTGCTACCTTGCTGAGAACTTGGAAATATTCAGAGCCAGATCATGCTCATAAAACCTAATCATGGTAATGGACATGTAGGTAACTGTCACATAGTGCCCTCTTCATCCATAAGTTCCGATACTCATTAATTGCCAGAGTAGAGACTCTGTTACAAGTTTGCAGGTACAGATTTTATTGAACAGAACGCCCAGTGGACAAAGTTGAAAATGCCAGTCATTGTCAAAAGAATTATTTACCTTTTCTTATTACTTTGACTGCAAATAATTTGGTGTTATTTATTAAGCAGCTGCTATAAACTTTCCTCACTTGTATTCTTCAACTCAAGCAAGGAAATGAATGCTCCATTATAATGAATAGATGAGCTACTTTTTCGAGTCTACAGTAAAACAGATTGGGAAACTTTAAAGAAGACAGTGATACAGTTTTACCCACTGGTGTTTCCCAAGTACATTTTTGTGTCATAAAATACACAAAATGATCCGTATTTTGAAAACTTATTAAATTTAAAGTAGCAAATTGTAACTATTCTAAACATATTGTCATAATTTGTGAAACTAATTTCCTCAGTTTTGTATTTTAGGAGCTATGAACATTTAACTTGATACATGCATATATAGAATTATAAAAGTTAATATCAAGAGCTCTAGAAACAATTACTTAAATCAAAATATACCAGAAATTTGTATTAAATGGGTTATGTAATGTTAAACAGTTTAACCATACGTAGGGAAAACATCACCATAGGAAATTTTAAGGTAAACCTTGTAACCTTAGATGTATAAAGACTACAGGAATAAGTTACATAAGTTTTCAGAGGGTCAAAATAAATATCAACATATTTGATCATTAGGAATTTAGACTTGATAGAGCATTTTATAGGGTAAAGGTGTTTGCATATTAGTATACCTAAAATTAAAGATTCCTCCATTTAACATGTAAGGAATATCTTATCTTCCTGATTTCCAAATGGCATTTTAAAATCACTTCCAGTATATGCATTAGGTGATGGTTTAGGCCTCATATGAAAAACCATAATCTATTTATATAACCCAAGAACCTTATTTTATTTAACCAGGACTGTTAGCAACCTCTTTGATTAAATCTGTTTCTGAAGTTAAATAGCAAGCTCCACGTTTGGTGTTCAGCATCCTTTATTTTTCACATATCCCTGTGGTATCAGTGCTCAGAAGAAATGAAAAGGCACTTAGGTATCCATTAATGTGCAGAGGGCTGAGCATACCGCATGATAGGCAATGAGATAGGCTCTTATTTAATGACCAATTAAAAGAAATTCCATCACAGCATTTGGCAAATTGCTTTTTCTCCTCTGCTTTGTAACATAATAATGACACTTTACACACAGTTCTGAATTTTAATTTTTCAAACTTCTTTCTAAACATCACCAGCTACTTCTACCTGAACCTTAAACAAACCTCTGCAGTTCTCTTATTTGAAGATCAATACTTCCAGATCAGTACAGGTTTTATCATGTGTTTTATATGCACTAATTATATCAACCTAGTTCAAAGCTTAAGAATTTTTTATTTTAGGTAGAATGTTTTTTAAAGAAAAAACAATGTCAAGTTTTGTTGAGTGTAAAAAAAAAGAAATTATTACTATAGATTGTAAATAAAATACCTTACCATATATTGTAAATATTCTCTGTTTAGCAGTGTCTATAAATATTACATAGCTCTGTATTTTGACTTGCTCATATATCAGAAAAAGGAGATTGTGATTGCAGCTGACATGTTCTTTGGATGTCTGAAAATGAATATATCATAAGTCTTTAAATCTTATGTTACACATAAAATAATAGTCTGCTAAATATCTCTTTGAAGGTCATGTAAAAATAGTAGTCAAGAAATAGCAAGTTTTTTTGACCAAAATATGTAAAATTGTTTATTGCAAGTATCAAAACTAATAGTTCTTTGTTAAAAATGTTTCCTTAATAGTTTTCCTTAAAAACTGAATTTTTGCCAGTGCCTAGCAACTTCAAGTGAGTCTGTCACATAATTATAGTAGTTGAGAAATTGCTGAATATTTAAAAGTAAAACTCTATAAAGGGTACATTTGGGCAGAACCCTTAAAAAAAGACTTTTGACTTAAAAATTAATTATGTATAAATATATTTAAATGAGTTCAGCCATAGCTATATCATCCTGTCTGCAGAAAAATAGTTATGGTTAAAAGGACCTCCATGTAACACACGTTCATAGTGGAATAGCTGAGACTGGGTACTTCTGTCAGTTTCCTTTAGTGACGCTGAAATTTTTGTAGGGATACTAGGCATATTTTCAGAGGGGAAAAAATAATGATTAATTTATTCTTTATAGAATCAGTTTCTGTGTTACTGGTATTTTAGAAGAAAGACAATTAAGGGAGTGTATGGAGTTCTTTGGTACTTGATTTGACTTACTAGATTTTGTTTTTAGATTTAGTGTTTTCAACTATTGATTATATTCTCTTTCCTCTCTGGCTTACCCCTAAACTCTTAAATGTAATTCTCTTACTTTATATGTATTGCTATTGAAATTCAGTGAAAATATGTTCTCCTTTGGCATACTTATTTCCAAATAGATGTATGACTTCTTTTCTCCTATAAAGCAGTAATTAAAAAACCTGGTCTTTACTTAGGAAAAATTGAGGTCTATAAATGGAGATTTAGAAGAGACTGTTATAAAATTACATAATATTTTATTTCCCTGTCTCTAAGCTACATTTCTCAATCAATTTATTGGTATGAAAGATGTAAAGATTTGTTTCCTGAAATGCAGGTGTATTTTTCTAATGTTACTTCTTTGGCTAGGTAACTTTAAATAAGTTATATTTATAGAATTAATGATTAAACATAATAGTTGTGGTTAGTGAGCTATTGCAGAGCAAAGGAAAAACCCAAAATAGACATAAAGAGAGTCCTTAAAAAATTGTGAAATATTCCTACCAGTGAAGCCCCAAAGACTCTGAAACTCAGGAGTCAGCTCTTCAGGGAACATTCTCAGCAGACTGAGATTAGTGAGAACCACAGATCACTACAAGCAGGTCTCTTACTTGAGAGAGTCTCCACAAAACTGCTCAAGGAACAAGTTTTTCCCTTTATTTAATATGAAAAGAAATTCAGAGACTTGGGGAAAATCAACTGAAAGAAAGACAAGAGGGGCCAAGATGAACAAACAAAAAAATTGATCCTGGAGAATGCAAATAATATAGGATTACAGAAGGGTAAGATTGTCTCAGTATTCTTGGAGATTCTTGGAGAGCAATTGATCCACTAACCATAACAATAAAAGGCTACTGTGAAAAAGTACACCAAGAATGTCCTTGGAATTCAAAATATTTATCATTACTGAATTAAAGAATAGACTGGACACTGCTGAATGTCTAATTTGAGAACTAACTAAGAGACATGTAGCACATAAAACATTTTTTTTGGAAGGACACTGGAAATATAAAAAAAAGGTAAAAACAAAAACAACCATATGCAATATTTATCTTACAAAAAAGAAATTCTGGGAAGAAAATGTTTTTAATTGAAGAAAGTGTCCCTTAACTGAAGAAAGATTTGTGTTTGTATGTCAAAGAGGAAAGTTTTAAGGAAAAAAAAAAACATATAGATACATCCTGTAAGCTCCCAGAATCAGAGGGAAACATGTTATCCACAAAAGAAATCTGGCATCAGATTTCTCATTCTTAAGTATGCTGCTAGAAGACAGGTAGAGCTGTAGTTATAACAAGTCTATGAAAAAATTATTTTGAACCTAAATTATTCCCAGCTATAACTCAAGAGTAAGGGATAAAGAAAATTATCCTTGGACATACTTACTATTCTCTTTCTGAAAAAAATTATTCAAATATATTACTTTTCAGTGAGACAAAATTCAAGCCTAAAAGATATGAGAACTAACTCAGGACTGTGATAAAAAATTGCAGAGTGATGGACAGTGACTGTAATGGGGTATGTGGTGGGGACTTGATGATGTGGGGAGTCTAGTAACCATAATGTTGCACATGTAATTGTAGATTAATGATACCAAAATAAAAAAAAATTGCAGAGTGACAGCAATGAGCAGTTGGTATATTTTAGAACAAAATGTTAGACAACTTTGTGAAGAATGTTTAAAGGAAAATAGTAGATAATGATACATATATTACGTGAATTAGGTTCTGAGAGTTCACTATGTCATGGTATTGATTCGAAGGCACACTATATCTATTCTGATAAGCAAGAAAAAAGGCAAAAACTCCAGGGAAAATAAATTATATGAATAAGTCATTGGCTAAATATAAAGCATGCTAAAATGTGACATGATTTTGGGCTGCTCATGAAATATAAGCATGCTTTCAGAAATGACAGTGATAGGTCTCCCATACTTAGGTGATTTAGAAGAGCTGAAAGAAAGACTTGAGGTTCAGAAATTCTGTTTCTGTATCATTTCTAAGTTAGTTTAAATTTGAATAGAATCAAATGTTATAAAGAATGATTCTCTTATGTGGTAGAGAATTTTATGACTAGCTTTTCTACTTTACTCATTTCTGTATTTTTCTGATTTTCTAATGTGAACCATTTTAACTTTTATAATAAAAGAATGATAAATGCTATTTGAAAATAAATGAAAGACGGTCTTAATAAAGATCACCAAGGAAGAGTATAGCTTAGGAACTCTGTTTTATGCATTAGTCATCTCTGAATAAAAATGACATGTAAACAAATACCATTCCAAATGTGAAGATTTTTTTTAAAGTAGTACTCTTAGTGTTGAAAGAATACTTAATTCTTTAAGTTGAGTACATTATGTGGGGGGAAGAAAGGTTCACCATTGTAGACTTTGGCAGTTGAAATTGAATCACAAACCATCAATTTTTTTCTACTCTTGGAATGGCTGTGTTAATCACAAGAGCTCAGGTTTTAGTACTCCTATATTCTCTAGGTTTGATCCCAGGATCTCTAATCATAGGCAAGTGAGTAAAATAGGGATCAGTAGTACATACCTTGTTGGAGATACAGTAAGTAAAGGTTGAGTAAGTTAACATGTGAATGCACATAGATTATCAACTGACACAGAGTAATCACTTGATAAATATTAGCTTAAAAAGTAGGGAAAGCTCACAATTAAAAACTTTTGACAAAATGGATATAGAGGGTACGTACCTCAACACAGTAAAGGCCATATATGGCAAACCTACAGCTAACATCATACTCAATAGCGAAAAGCTGAAAACTTTTCCTCTAAGATTGGGAACAAGTCAAGGATGTACACTCACCATATTCAACATAGCACTGGAGGTCCTAGCCACGACAACCAGGCAAGATAAAGAGATAAAAGGCATCCAAATTGGTAAGGAAAAAGTTAAACTGCCACTATTTGCAGATGACATGATACTATATATAGAAAACCCTAAAGACTCCACCAAAAAACTATTAGAACTAATAATGGATTCAGCAGAGTTGCAGGTTACAAAATTAATACACAGAAATCTGTTGTGTTCCTATATACTAACAACTAGCAGAACTAGCAGAAAGAAATCAGGAAAAAATTCATTTACAATCGCATCAAAAAGAATAAAATCCCTAGGAATATACCTAACCAAGGAGATAAAAAACCTGTACTCTGAAACAGTCATGAATGAAATAAAAAAAGACACAAACACATGGAAATCTATCCCATGCTCATGGATAGGAAGAATTAATGTCAAAAATGGCCAGCCTACTCGAAGCAATTTACAGATTCAATGCAATCCCTTTCAAAATACCAATGGCATTTTTCAAAAAACTAGGTTCATTTTTCAGTGAGTCCTAAGATGCGTATGGAACCACAGAAGACTCCAAATAGCCAAAGCAATCCTGAGAAAAGAAGACAAAGCTGGGGAGACTGTACTCCTTTACTTCAAGCTATACAGCAAAACTACAGTAATCAAAACAGTATATATGGGCACAAGAACAGCCCTATAGATCAGTGCAACAAAATAGCCCAAGTATAAACCTATGCATATATCATTGGTTAATATAAGATAAGGGAGCCATGAATATACACTGGACAAAGACAGCCTCTTCAATAACTGGTATTGGGAAAACTGGGCAGCTACATTGAAGAGAATGAAACTGGATTACTGTCTAATTCCATACACAAAAGTAAAAATATAGATCAAAGACCTGAATGTAAGACATGAAACTCTTAGAAGAAAACATAGGCAAAAATGTCTTGAACATAGCATGAACAATTTTTTCTTGGACACATCTCCTCAGGCAAGGGAAACAAAATAAAAAAGGAAGTGCAACTACATCAAACTGAAAAGCTTCTATACAACAAAGGACACCATCAGCAAAACAAAAAGGCAACCTACAGTATGGGAGAATATATTCATAAATAATTTATCTGATAAAGGGTTAATATCCAAAATATATAAAGAACTCATATGTCTCAACAACAAGAAAGCAACCTGATCAATTGGGCAGAGGACCTGAACAGACATTTTTCCAAAGAAATACAGATGGCCAATAGGCACATGAAAAGATGCTCCACACCACTAATCAGCAGGGAAATGCAAATTAAAACTACAGTGAGATATCACCTCATACCAGTTAGAATGGCCACTATCCAAAAGACAAGAAATATCAAGTGTTGGCAAGAATGTGAAGAAAAGGTAATCCTTCTATACCATTGGTGAGAATGTAAATTGGTACAGCCACTGTGAAAATCGGTATGGAGGTTCCTTAAAAAAATAAAAATAGAGATACCATATGATCCAGTAATTCCACTTCAGGAATTTACCCAAAGAAAACAAAATTCCTAATTTGAAAAAATACATGCACCCCTGTGTTTATCACTACATTATTTACAATAGCCAAGTTATTGAAGGAAACAAAGAATCCATATATAGATGAATGGATAAAGATGTGATACATAAACACAATGGAATATTACTCAGCCATAAAAAAAAAAATCCTGCCACTTGGAACAGCATAGGTGAACATATAGGGTATTATGCTAAGTGAAATTAGCCAGGCCGAGAAAGACAAGTACCATATGATTTCACTTGTGGAATATAAAAACAAAACAAAATGAACAAAATAGCAGTAAACTCATAGACACTGACAAGTGACTGATGGTTACCATGGGGGAAGGGTTACGGTGGGTGGGTAGGGAGGGAATAAAAGGGCACAAAATTCTCAATTGTATGATAAGTTGGTTACAGGGATGGTAGTACCTCATGGAGAGTATAGTCAAAGATTCTGTAACATTTTTTTATGTTGACAAATAATAACCGTACTAGTCGGGGTGAGGATTTAATAATATGGGTAACAGTTGAACTACTGTTTTGTATACTCGAAGCCAATAAAAGACTGTGTATCAAAAAATGGTTAAAGAAATTAGGAAATATCTGAAATAAGATTGTCATGTTAGGCATGTCCAATATTTTATATATTCAAAACCATACTTTATATATTACAGCCTTATATAATATTTAAATTAAAAATGTCATTTGTATTTACCATTATATATAAAGATGAAAAATTAGAGTTCACTAGTTTATAGTCATTTAAAGTAGTCAAAATATCAGTTTTTTTTTCCTTTTTCCCCCTAACTGACATATAACATTGTGTAAGTTTTTGCTGTACAGTGTAATACCTTGTATATGTATATGTTGGGAAATGATTGCCATAGTAAGGTTAGTTGACACATCCATCACCTTACATAGTTAAAATTTTTTGTGTTGTGAGAACTTTTAAAATCTACTCTTAGCAACTTTCAAATATACAGTACAGTACTGGTAGCTATAGTCACCATACTGTATATATTACATCTCCAGATTTACTCGTCTTTTAACTGAAAATTCATATCCTTTGATCACCTCCACCCATTTTCCCTATCCCCTGACTTTTTTTTCTATATAAATTGTATTAGTCTTGAATGAGGTGTTTTTAATCTATCTTATTTCATGCACTCATGGAATATATAAATCAAGATACTGTACATCTAAGATGTTGTATCTCAAAATCAAGCAAAGAATAGACAAATAGCAAACTCATATTTGAAATGCAACTTTAGCCCCAGGTGGGTATGTTTAACAGCATTATGTTATTGTTTATTTTTTCCATTCAAAGCATTTACCTGTAATTAACAGTAAATCTCATGTAATACTTTATTTTAGAGCCTAGATTTTTGCAGTAGAGTTGTTTTCTCAATATACTCAATCATGAAATAAATAACACAAGTAGAAGGTACTCATTTGAGTGCTTATGGAAAAATTACAGATTATGGCATCATTTTACTAGGCATTTTTGACTATATTCAGTGCCTTGACTATATATTCGTCCTGTCTATATTCAGTGCCTTTCATGCACTCAGAAGTAGCATAGCATGATTGTTCTGAGTACCAATTTTAGAGCTAGAGAAACTTGGGTTTGAAAACCTAGCTTCGTCACTTGTTAACTGTATGGTCATGGACAAATTTATTAACATTACATAGTGTAATCTAGGCATATAAAGTGGATACAAAGATGAATGAGACAATTGATAGACTTGATTAATGATGATACTCATTTTAAGCTTTCACTAAGGATTATTTTCAACAAAATCTTCCACTTGTTAAATTGTAGAAACACTTTTTAAAAATCTTTACATTAAAGTACGGCATTAAATTGCAGTTAGCAATTGAAACAAAATTTATCATTGTGGTCCCTCTTCTGCATCCCTGCTTCTCTATCCCTACTCCCACTTTTCCTCTTCCTTTGAAGAATACTAAAAAATATTTTATATAAATGGTTGTCAATTATGACTAGTGCTTTTATGTATAAAAACAAATTCCACCAGACACTATGTTAATATAAGAAAATTTTTTCTTAGTTGGCTCTCTTTTCTCCCCTCACTGCCTTTTCCCTTGCACTCAGGAAAAGTCTTGTTTCTGCATATGTCCCTTGTTTACTTGAAAGACTAGTGTTTCCACTGCTCTCATTCTAAAGGACCACATACCTACATTGTTGTAAGCTTCTAATAAGTGAAAAAAGTGTATGGAGTCAGCTTTAGTCTTTTTGTCTTCACTCTCCTGATACAAAATTCAACAAATACGAAAAGCTATAGAATATAACTTTGGCTTTTTTTAATTAACGTGTGCATTATTCAGCTTGGCAGTATTTGATATTAAATATATATTTTATTTAAATGCTTTTAATTTAACAATACATTTTTTCTCATTTTTTTCTAGGGAGTGAGTTAATATTTATCACATGCATGGTATATGCTAGGATATGCTTAGGCACATTACATAAATTAGTTCATTTAATTCGCACAACAACCCTGTGAGTTAAACTTTAAAAATAGAATAATGACCTGTTAAGTGGCAGAGCAGAGATTTCAACAGAGAGCTGATGGCAGAACCTGTGTACTTTTCATTATACCATGCTGATTGTTACTGAGTATGAGAAGTTCAAGTCAGATCACACTTATGTCAGTATAGAACCATAGTATGAATTTACTGTGTGTTTATTTGACTTAATGATAGCTGTTAAGAAGTGTAACTAAATGCTTCATTATATTTGAGGATAGCACCTTCTGTTGGGCCAAAAATGTTCTGAAAATGAAAAGTAGCTGGTGTTTTTTGTTCTTTGCCAGAGAGCCTACCATTAACTAAAGTCTTTAATAAATAAATACATTTTCATATATGATGTATTGCTGAAAATATGCTTATATGTTGCCTGATTTTGTACTCAGAAAGTTATTTTTAAAAACTCCCTTAGTATATATGTCTAGGGTTTTGGTTTTATTTTGTATATTGCATAATGTATTCATTTTTTAACATTTGAAAGATAAATGTGAATTGTAAGCAAATTGTTTTTACTTTTTATTACAGAAAATTTCAAATATATGCAGAAGTAAAAAGAGTAGTATTATGAACCCATATGTATTTATTACCCAGTTTTAATAAATACCACCTTATGATCAATCTTGTTTTGCCCTTCTCCATTTTTCCCTACGCCATCATTTTGAAATTATTTCAGTAGGTATCTCTAAAAAGATAGGAATATATTTTTTTATTTAAATATAATCATAGTACCATTATCATACCTAGGCTAAATTTTATTACTATTAAATATCCAGTTATTACTCCAAGTTCTGATTGCCTCCTATAATGGTTTTTTTAATTTTTAAAAATTAAATAAAATCCATATATATGTCTGAATATCTTTTGAGCTATAGATTTCCCCTTTCTATCCCATGTTCTTGCAAATTTTTTGTTGAAATAGCCTGATCACTTGCCTGGTAAATTTTCCCAAAGTCTAGATTTTGCCCATTACATCTCCAGATTTCATTTAAGGAAAATTATTTTCTAAGTATTTTCTTATCTCAATTGCAAATTTTTATAGTTTACTTCAAATGAATTAATGGTAAACTGGCTAATGTTAGGAAGAAAAATTGCTTGTGGTTATTACAAGGGGGTTTGCTGGAGTTTAAGCAGATTATTTTATGGTTCTGATCAATTTTCTTCATTTTTGTCAAGACTGAGGTAAACTTTGAAGGTGAAGAAGATGAGCTACCTTTGAAACTAATTTCTAGCACTTAGAATTGGTATACACTCTCTGAATAAGTCACTAAATATTTTACATGCTAACATTGCCCATAATTATAAACCTTATTTTTCATTGCTCTTTTTCAATTTGTTGACTCTATATATATCTAGTACTTATATGAGTTCTCTAATTTTCCTTTTCTTCACAACTGAACAATCTTCATTTTAGAGGACTTCTGAAGAAGGCTAAAGATTTGCTACTATTATTAAATCTAGCAGTTCCCATCTTGTAATCTCAATTGTATATCTAGTGTCACAAATTTTTCCATTTCATAAAATACAAAGTATATGCATATTGAGATAATTGTACAAACACCACTAATATAAAGGTGGTGCCATTCTTAAAAATAAATACCTCACTAAAAAAGGTTCAACGGCTGATGTATAAAAAGCATGATTTGAGTATAGGCATATAGGTATCAGTGTATAATATGTGAAAGTGCAGGCTATATGAAAGCTAAGGGTGACTTAAAGCAAATGAAATAGCAGACATTGCTTTACGTAGCAGGTGATATGAGAACTTATGGCATGTAGATGAAATATTTGCCACCTCTTCAAATTGGTAAGTTTAAAGGAGACATCAGCAATGAATTACCCAAATAGTAGTCCATGGCAATACCATTTGCCACCTGCATACTACACAGAATTATAAAGTGGATAAATTTGTATTTTATGTTCATGTCCCTTTCCACAACCCTCCTTCCTGCCCCTCCATAAGCACCAGCACTTGATTTTTTTAATGTCTTAATGTGGTTCTAAATCTCTCTATTTATATATTCTGCATTTTCTAAGCAGAATTACTATATGCTAGGTATTATGAAAGTCCTTAAGTTTAAATCACAAACTTATATTTGAAGTATCTGTTGAATAATGTGGAAAACAGAAGCAGAAAGTTACCACTACCTCACTGGAGGTTACCTTCCCACAAGACTCCCAAGTTCATAAATATGCTTTTCCCCCTCAGTAAGCACACTACCACCCCTACCATTCTCCATCCCACAGATATACAAGTTAATCATTCTCTAGGTGCTTTAGATTTAGGCAAGTGCTATAATACAGTATATATTTTCATAAGTTTGCAGGAAGCTGGATCGTGTGTGTGTGTGTGTGTGTATTTAAGCACTTACGCATATATAGAATAGGTGGAATGCATTGGGGATATTGTGGAGCAAATAGCCTTCCCTTTGCCCCTTGCCTTTTTTTTAATTCATTTCTTTTATTTTGTTATCATTACTATAAAATCACATGAGCAACACTGTGGTTACTAGATTCCCCCCATTATCAAGTCCCCACCACATACCCCATTACAGTCACTGTCCATCAGTATATTAAGATGCTATAGAGTCACTACTTGTCTTCTCTGTGCTATACTGCCTTCCTCGTGCACCACCCCTACATCATGTGTGCTAATCGTAATGCCCCTTATTGCCCTTCTCCCTCCCTTCCCACCCACCCTCCACCCCCCGCCCAGTCCCTTTCCCTTTGGCAACTGTTAGTCCATTCTTGAGTTCTGTGAGTCTGATGCTGTTTTGTTCCTTCAGTTTTTGCTTTGTTCTTATGCTCCACAGATGAGTGAAATCATTTGGTACTTCTCTTTCTCCACCTGGCTTATTTCACTGACAATAATACCCTCTAGCTCCATCCATGTTGTTGCAAATGGTAGGATTTGTTTTCTTCTTATGGCTGAATAATATTCCATTGTGTATATGTACCACATCTTCTTTATCCATTCATCTACTGATGGACACTTAGGTTGCTTCCATTTCTTGGCTATTGTAAATAGTGCTGCAATAAACATAGGGGTGCATATGTCTTTTTTAATCAGGGATCTTGTTTTTTTTTCAGGTAAATTCCTAGGAGTGGAATTCCTGGGTCAAATGGTATTTCTATTTTGAGTTTTTTGAGGAACCTCCATACTGCTTTCCACAGTGGTTGAATTAATTTGCATTCCCACCAGTAGAGTAGGAGGGTTCCCCTTTCTCTGCATCCTCACCAACATTTGTTGTTCCTAGTCTTTTCTATGTTGGTCATCCACCTGGTGTGAGGTGATATCTCATTGTGGTTTTAATTTGCATTTCCCTGATAATTAGCGATGTGGAGCATCTTTTCATGTATCTGTTGGCCATGTAAATTTCTTCTTTGGAGAAATGTCTTTTCATATCCTATGCTCATTTTTTAATAGGGTTATTTGCTTTTTGGGTGTTGAGGTGTGTGAGTTCTTTATATATTTTGGATGTTAACCTCTTGTCATATGTTATTTGCAAATAATATTCTCCCATACTGTAGGATGCCTTTTTGTTTTGCTGATGGTGTCCTTTGCTGTACAGAAGCTTTTTAGCATGATGTAGTCCCATTTGTTCATTTTTTGTTTCCCTTGCCCAAGGAGGTATGTTCAGGAAAAAGTTGCTCTACTTTATATTCAAATGATTTTTGCCAATGTTTTCTTCTAAGAGTTTTATGGTTTCATGACTTACATTCAGGTCTTTGATCCATTTTGAGTTTACTTTTGTGTATGGAGTTAGACAATAATCCAGCTTCATTCTCTTGCATGTAGCTGTCCAGTTTTGCCAACACCAACTGTTGAAGAGGCTGTCATTTCCCCGTTATATATCCATGGCTCCTTTATTGTATATTAATTGACCATATATGCTTGGGGTTATATCTGGGCTCTCTAGTCTGTTCCATTGGTCTATGGGTCTGTTCTTGTGCCAGTACCAAATTGTTGTCTAGATTACTGTGGCTTTGTAGTAGAGCTTGAAGTCTGGGAGTATAATTCCCCCCAGTTTTATTCTTCCTTCTCAGGATTGCTTTGGCTATTCGGGGTCTTCTGTGGTTCCATATGAATTTTAGAACTATTTGCTCTAGTTGCCCCTTGCCTTTTCTGGGCAACAAAAGTCCTACATCCCAGTGATCAGAATAACAGGGATACAAAATTCACACCTTTTGGAATAGTATCAAACCATTAATATTTCCAAGGGGTAAATGAGAAGTTAACTCTACCTCTTTCCAACCACTCCAAGTAAACATGTAACCTAAGTAAATGCCACTGCAAACATAGCCTCAAGATAAGTCCCCTGCCCAATACCCTCCCCATAACCAAATACTACCCCTAATCCCTTTATACGTAGATTTCTTGAGCTGCTCCTCTCCCTAACCGCTAATTTAAAATACCTCCTAATTAATTAAAATGGAAATTAATAAAGAGCAACTGATCAGAATTCATATAAATATACATGAAAGTTTGGGGAAGAGAAAGTAGTATATTGGTATAGCTAATGTGGATAGCAAAAAGGAATGAAAGACAATACAGAGCACACTATGAAGTCAAACAAAAATATCCTGGCCTACATTCCCTAATGGTAAAGTGTCCCTGGACAAGCTACTTTACTGAGTCTGTTTACATGACTGTCAAACAGGGAAAATTGTTGTTTTAAATATCAGGTATTTGCGTTAACAAAAGGAACCAATAAGTGGTAGTAGTATTGCTTCAGATTTTGAAAAGTCTTACACCAGGACCTTTGGAGTTTTTATCTTATCGGAGAGTGGGAAGCCTGCAGATGAGGAGATACTTAGTATCTATAATGCTGGCCACATTGTGGTTTAACGTGATAACTGATCTAGGCAAGAAATGTTGAGAACCTGAGCTAGGACAATAGAAGTGGGAATAAAAATAAGATAGATTTAAGAGATAGTCCAGAGATCGAAACTTTGAACAGTTGAGTTTGGAAGATGGAGAGTTGAAAATGGTCCTCAGTTTTGAGTAAGTAGATTGGTTGTTAAGCCACAGAGTGGGAAATACTGGCTTTAAGCAGGAAGAGGAAGCAGTTGTGGAAGATAAAGAATGAATCGAGTGTTTTTAATCCTCAGAATGCTTGAAAGGAGTCCAAGAAGTTACAGGTTAGGCAGTTGAATCTCAGAGGAAAAGTAAAGATTTGGAATTGCCTATGAGTTCTTTTAAGTTTAGGGTCATGGTATATTTAGTTTTGTATCATCATCACCAACTCCCAAAATAAATGTGACATCAGTAAAATAGTTCTGTTTCCTAAAAATGTATAACCATTAATATAATTGAAATTTTTAAAAGCCCAGCATCTGTTGACTTTCTTATTAGTTATGAATGTGAAATGTAATTGCTTTGTCAATGTACGCTGGCTGTTTTGGAGAGATTTTGAAGGAGGGATTTACTTTATATACTGTCATTTCTTTACATTGGTCATAGCTGCTCTTTTTGATTGCCATACTAGAAAAGGTGGAAGTGTATGGTATTCTCAGAAGACAAAAAGTGAAGCCTAAAGATGATAGTGATGTCAAATAGCATTTAGCCATTCTTTAAATGTCACTAGAGTTAGCTGTAAATATCTGAAAGTGTCTTGAGATGTACAAGAGCAACTTTCAAATGTATTTGTGTTTCTAATCAAGCTCTATTTTATCACTTAACAATTTTTCATGGAAAAGAAAAATAGTTCAATGAAAAATTCAATGTTTTAATGATTGTTTAACCTTTCTATTTCTCATCATCCTTCCTAGTTTTCCAAATAAAGTTGTTGTGATGATAAACATTTTTTAAAAGAGCTTTTTTTTGATAAACTTAAAAAAAATACAGTTTCAAATTTACTGACTTGAATAGATATTAAAGACCAAAATATGGAACAAAGTGGAAAATAACTTAGTATAATGATAACCATGGCCATTCTGATTACAAGAATTTGAGGATATGGAGATCCTAGGTAGGCAGTCATCTCCTAAGAAAGGCAGAATAAAACTTGTTTTGAAAAGTTACTCACAATTAGAATTCTAAGACTAGCTCGACCTACTTTCCTGGATAGCTCAAGTAAATCAAAAGGCTTAGGGCTGTTTAGGGAAGAGGAGAAATTTCAGCCTGGTCTGCAAGTGAGATGGCATCATGGAGGGATCCTTTGCTGATATCACACACTAGCCAGCTCCTGATGCACTCCTCAGCAACCAGAGCCAGGTTAGGGTCCTTCCACACTCTCATCATAGGCACGAATTAGTGTAAGACTGACTTACTCACTGTAGAGTTTACATTCTTTTCCCTTTTAAAGTAGGAGTCTTTTAAAAAGAAACAGAAATAAAGGCATATTTGCATTGGGGAGCATTGCATAGTTACTTTCAGTTGACAAATCAGGAACACAAATGACAAACCTTGCATGTCTTAGGGTGCCCGTATATGTGTAACTTCCTTACAGAATGTGTATTTAACCTCTAATGTGTACATTCAAAACAGTAAGCACTATGATACAAGTGAAACATATACAACATTATGTGTGTAGTATAATTCAAGCAATGTATTGATAAGCATAGGCAAAAAAAAAAGAACAGAAGAAAATAGGCTGAAGAAATTATGAAATGACATTACACAGGAGGAAGTAAACACATGCAAATATGAGCCATACCATTAATCAAAAAACTAAACAGTCATATACTATTTAAAGCTTATTAGTGAACTTTTAAAAAATACCTTTCCTGGTGATAAAAGTAATATGTTATGCCAGGAATTTGGAAAACAGAAAAGCTTGAAGAAGAAAAAAAATCACCCATAACTCCTCCAGCCAGTTTACTACAGAAACTATTTTGATGTATTTCTCATTTCTTTCTCACACGCACACATTGATATGCTACTATTTCAAGTAACAATATATACAGTTTTTTCATTATTAGATGTCTATAATTTGAAAGAATTTGAAAGAATCTGAATGTATCCTCAATAGAAGAATCAGTTTAAATGATTGCATATTAACTCAATGTGATATGTGATATGCAGCCCTTAAAATAATAATGAAGAAAATGTAACTCAGAAAAAATGTCTACAGTCTGTTGAATCAAAAAAAGCCATATATGAAATGGAACACAATCTGTGATTTTAGCTGCTTGTTTATATATTTTCATGCCCATAAATTTTACCTGAAATTCCTGTTTGTCCTTTCTGCCTCAGCTTTAGTGCTACTTCTTTGAGACTCCTGCTTCCCTTCTCTAGTTCTCCCAAGCAGACTGTTTCTCAGTGCACCCACTGGACCTAGTACCTACTGCCATTTTAGCAGTTAACTATATTGTATAACTTCAAAGAGGCAGGACTGTGTTCTTGTGAAGCATAACATTTATTGAAGACAGATTCTAAGTATAGAACTGAGGTTTTATGGGACATAAAAAGGAAAAAGTTATTCCTGCTTTCCAGTAAAACTATAATCATCTAATGAAAAACAATGTAAATAGAAGAGCAATGTGTATGTATATACCATAAAGAAGTAAATCCTTAAAAACTGCAAGTGGGGAAAAGTTCTCAAGAACCTATAAATAAGGTGTTAACAGAGAAAATAACACTTGTTTCCTAAGTATATATTCTTGTATTCATTAAATCAAGGACCAAAATAAATACTCCCAAAATAGTCATTGTTCCCTTTTATGCAGCATTAAGATCTGTAGTTTGATATTATGTTGCAGTATTGATAACTGGGAGTGGAGAGAATTTTCAACATATGTACAAGCAGTTATAAATCCAAAAATCTTCTTATACCATGTAGCATTTATTAATAATACTGTCTGGGAATATTACCACCTCTCCAAAAACAAGATTGTGATCTTTCCAGAGCTCCTATACAGGTCCCAGTACCTCAAAGACACTCCAGAATGCTTCAGGAATTTGAATTTTCATGTGAAGAGAACATTTGGGAGCTAGATCTCTTTAGAGGAAGCTTAATGTATTAAAATGTACAACTTTAACATTAAATACTTAGTCTGAAGTGCAGTGCTTAATAATCATTTTTGTAGTAAGTTTGGATTTTTCCCCATTGGTCAGAGGCCCCAGCTTTCTTCTCCTTTAGTTAGAGCCCTAGATTTTTTTTTTTTTCAGTTAAAGGCCCATGTATAAAACATAACATTTCAGTGAAGAAAAGATGCCCATCGAGGGTGGAAATGATATAATGAAATAGAATCTAGCAGCACTTCGGCTATATTTATACAACAGCTGGGACACAGATTTTCATGTACTTAAATTTTAATGTTCTTAAAAACATACGGAAATTGAGCCTATTATTTTCTCCATTGTACTAAAGTACATATTAGTATCAAATGTAAATTATAGATATGAAACTAGGGAATAGAATAGCTTTTTCCAATTACAATATCCAGCTTAACCTGTTGCAATCTTGATTATGTAATTGGGGGATATATTTCTTTTGATTTTTTTTTTTAACCTGGTAGTCATGTTTTTTGTACAAACCACTCACCTTTAAGTTACTGTCTTTATAAGAGTGAGTTATCTCCTATGATTTTACTAATAAAAGCTCTTGAGACATACAGAACCATCTGTGATTTTAATTAATTAAACACTTAAGGTAGTTCTGCTTAATCTTTTTTTTTAATCAGAGAATCCTAGTTCAGTTCAATATTCCCTCTCCAGGAAAAAAATATATATATATGTAAAATTTTACAAAACATTAGTAGCCAGTGTTTCCCCTGAATCTAATTTCCTGTCTTATGAACCTCTCCTTTATATTACACACTTTTATTATATATTTTTGATACATTCATTGTAAACTCAGTATATTGTATGCTTTTAGAAATGTCAAGGAATCTCAACATAAAGCAGATTCTCCATAAAGCTTTTCCACAACACTAGCAGAGTTCTTATATATTTCTAATACATTATTCACATATAAACCTGAACCTTTTCTGAACTGTTTGAAATATTTACTATATATGCTCTTATTTTTCTCTCAGTCTTACTTTTCCAACAGTTGTCTTTCGACCAACAACAGATTTTTTTTCTTACTCTTAGATTCTGAAGAGGCTCAATCCATAAACCCTTCCAGTGTTGAAGAAAATATTGACTCTGAGACAGAGAAAGACTCTCTCATCTGTGAAAGTAAACAAATAATTCCCAGTAAAGCACCTCTTCCATCTGCCCTTGATGAGTATGAGTTCAAAGATGATGATGATGAAGAAATAAATAAAATGATTGATGACAGACATATTCTTAGGAAAGAGTTACGAAAAGAGAATGAATCTGAAGTAGAAAAGAACAGTTTATTTGCAAAACAGGAAAAAGCTTTCTATCCTAAGTCATTTAAAAGTAAAAAACAAAAGCCATCTAGGGTTTTGTATTCAAGTTCTGAAAGTTCAGATGAAGAAATTCTTCAGAACAAAAAGGTTTCTGTCCCTGAAACATCAAATTCTGATACACAAACCAAAAAGGAATATGGAGTTTCAAATGAACACAAACAGAAAGGCAAAGTTAAAAGAAAATTAAAGAACCAGAACAAAAATAAAGAGAACCAAGAGCTGAAGCAAGAAAAAGAAGGGAAAGAAAATACCAGAGTAACAAACTTGACAGTTAACACTACACTGGATTGTTCAGAAAAGACCAGAGAGGAAGGAAATTTTAGGAAATCGTTTAGCCCAAAAGATGATACTTCATTACATTTATTTCATATTTCCACTGGTAAATCTCCTAAACATTCTTGTGGACTTAGTGAAAAGCAATCAACACCATTAAAACAAGAACATACTAAAACATGTTTATCACCAGGAAGTTCTGAAATGTCATTACAGTCTGATCTTGTCCGGTATGATAATACAGAATCAGAATTCTTGCCAGAAAGTTCAACTGTAAAATCTTGTAAGCATAAGGAAAAAAACAAACATCAGAAAGATTGCCAGTTAGAATTTGGTGAAAAGTCAAATGCCAAAATAAAAGATGAAGATCATAGTCCAACATATGAGAATTCAGACAGCACACTGAAAAAAATTGATAAAGAGGGTAAAACATTAAAAAAGCATAAATTGAAACATAAAGAGAAAGAAAAAGAAAAGCATAAAAAAGAAATTGAAGGTGAAAAGGAAAAATACAAGAATAGAGATGGTGCTAAAGAATTACAGCGGAGTGTGGAATTTGATAGAGAATTTTGGAAAGAGAATTTTTTTAAAAGCGATGAAACTGAAGATCTGTTTTTAAATGTGGAACATGAGGCCCTAACATTAGACAAAAAATCCAAGTTGGATAAAAACATAAAAGATGATAAGTCAACCAAGGAAAAGCATGTTTCAAAAGAGAAAAACTATAAAGAAGAAAGAGAAAAGATGAAGAAGGAAAGTGAGAAATCTTTTAGGGAGGAGAAAATAAAAGATTTAAAAGAAGAAAGGGAGAATGTACCCATAGATAAAGAAACAGAATTCATTTCTTCAGGTGTAAGTGCCAGTGAGGAATCTATAGGGTTACAGTCAGTGGAAAAGGAGATAGACATTGAAAAACAAGAAAAGCATATAAAAGAAAGCAAGGAAAAGTCTGAGAAACGATTTCAAACTAAGGAAAAGGACATTGAGAAAATAGACAGAAAAAATCCTGAAAAAGAGAAAAAGGTAAAACATGAGCATAAGTCAGAGAAAGACAAATTAGATCTTAGTGAATGTGTCGACAGAATAAAAGAAAAAGACAAGCTGTATTCACATCACACAGAGAAATGTCATAAAGAAAGTGACAAGATAAAAACTGTTAAAAAAGCTGATGACAGAGAGAAGAGTAGAGAAAAGATAGATAGAAAACATGACAAAGACAAGTCTGAAAAAGAGAGGCATCCAGCCACCGAAAGCAAAGAAAAGCACTTAATGGAAAAAAAAAACAAGCAGTCAGATAATAGTGACTATACTAAATCAGAAAAAAGCAAAAATAAAGAAAAAGACAGAGAGGTAGATAAAAAAGAAAAACCTAAAGACAAAGAAAGTGTAAGTTTAACTAATTCCAGACACTTCCAGGAAGAGAAGAGGTCAAGTATAGCAGACAGCAGTAAAGCACAACTTGAAAAAATGTTACCCCTTAGAGAAAAAACAAAAGACGAACCTTTGAAAACTCCTGATGGAAAAGAAAAAGATAAAAAAGATAAAGATATAGACAGATACAAAGAACGAGACAAACATAAAGATAAAATTCAACTTAGTTTACTCAAACTAAAATCTGAAGCAGATAAACCTAAACCTAAGTCATCACCAGCATCAAAAGATCGACCTAAAGAAAAGAGGTTAGTGAATGATGATTTAATGCAGACGAGTTTTGAAAGAATGCTAAGCCTTAAAGACCTCGAAATAGAACAGTGGCACAAAAAACATAAGGAAAAAATTAAGCAAAAAGAAAAGGAGCGGTTGAGAAATCGTAATTTTTTAGAACTTAAAGTAAAAGATAAAGAAAAAACAAAGCATGCACTAGCTGAGTCCAAAAATAAAGAACTTATTAGGTCAAAGAGTTCAGAGTTGACTGATGCTTATACCAAGGAAAAACAATCTAAAGATGTTTTAAGTAACAGATCACAATCTGTCGACACCAAAAACATAATGAATTTAGGGAAGTCATCCTTTGTTTCAGATAATAGCTTAAACAGATCTCCTAGATCAGAAAGTGAAAAGCCAGGCCTCAGCTCCAGATCTGTATCCATGATTTCCGTTGCTAGCTCAGAAGATTCTTGCCATACGACAGTGACCACCCCAAGGCCTCCAGTTGAGTACGACTCTGATTTTATGTTAGAGGGCTCAGATTCCCAAATGTCCTGTTCTCAGTCACCTTTTTTGCCAGTTGCCAAATCTCCTGCCCTTCATGAAAGGGAGTTGGATAGCTTAGCTGAACTGCCAGAGCGGATTAAACCACCATATACAAGCAGACTTCCAACACCCCATGTCCGATCATCATCTGTAGAAGATGTTAAACTAGCTATAAATGAGGGGAGACCAACTGTAGAAGTTCGAAGATGTAGCATGCCATCTGTCATTTGTGAACATACAAAACAATTCCAAATAATATCAGAAGAAAGCAATCAAGGTGGTTTAACTGTGCCAAGAGATAGTTGCCCTTCTCCCAAACCTGAGATATCATCAAATGTGCCTGAAAGAGAACTTTCAAATGTGTCTAACATACATTCCAGTTTTGCAGCCTCTCCTACTAGGTCTGTAAACAGCAAATATATTTCAGCTGATATAAATGTTGTCAAGAGTACTGCTCCAGTGAGCACTTTAATGGATAGTCCTGTGCATTTAGAACCATCGAATCAGGTTGGTGTGATCCAGAATAAATCATGGGAGATACCTATTGATAGATTGGAGTCATTAAGCACCAGTGACTTTATTTGCCCAGATTCTAGTACACCTGATCAAGAGTCTTCTGTTCAGGGTTTTTGTAATTCTGAAAACAAAACATTGAAAGAACAGAATACTGATTTTTTATCCCTTCATCAGACTGAACTGCCAGGAAGCTCTTGTGCTCAGGATCCAGCATCCTTTCTGCCTCCACAGCAACCTTGCTCTTTCCACAGCCAATCACTTTCAAATGCTGAATCTATTTCTAAACACATGTCTTTGTCATATGTTGCCAGTCAAGAGCCAGGTATTTTACAACAGAAAAATGCAGCTCAAATTATCAGTTCTGTTTTAGATACTGATAATGAATCTACAAAAGATATGGAGAATGCATTTGTCCTAACAGATGTTCAAAAGACAGGTGCCTTTGTCTCAATGTACTCTGAAAGTACTGTTCAAGAAGCATCACCAAATTTTGAGAAGACTAATGTTTTGCCTGTATTACCATCAGAAAAGGACTTTAATGGAGGTGATGCCTCTTCCCAGCTAAATACAAATTACACATTTAGCAAATTAATGTATAAGTCTTCCAAGGGCCATGAGGTTGAAAACAGCACTTCTGGTATTCAGGTTATTTCACATGATAAAGAGAACAAACTGGAGAGTTTGGTCTTAACTCATTTGAATGATAAGTGTGATCTTGATTTATGTGAGATGAATGCAGGGATGTCAAAAGGAAACCTAAATGAACAAGATAATCCAAAACATTGTCCTGAAAGTGAGAAGTGTTTGCTTTCCATCGAAGATGAAGAATCACAACAAAGCACTTTATCAAGTCTGGAAAACCATTCACAACAATCAGCTCAACCAGAAATGCATAAATATGGTCAGTTAGTTAAAGTAGAGCTAGAAGAAAATGCCGAAGATGATAAAAGTGACAACCAAATCCCTCAAAGGATGACTAGAAACAAAACAAATATAGTGGCAAATCAAAGCAAACAAATTCTTGCTAGCTGTACGCTGTTAGCAGAAAAAGACAGTGAATCTTCATCTCCTAGAGGAAGGATAAGATTAACTGAAGAAGATGATCCTCAAATTCACCACCCACGGAAAAGGAAAGTATCACGTGTACCTCAGCCTGTGCAAGTGAGCCCCTCTTTACTACAAGCAAAAGAGAAAACTCAGCAGTCTCTTGCAGCCATTGTAGATGCTCTGAAACTAGATGAGATTCAGCCATACAGCTCAGAGAGGGCAAACCCGTATTTTGAATACTTGCACATTAGGAAAAAAATTGAAGAAAAGCGCAAATTGTTGTGTAGTGTTATTCCTCAAGCACCTCAGTATTATGATGAATATGTGACATTTAACGGATCATATCTCCTGGATGGAAACCCCTTAAGCAAGATTTGCATTCCCACAGTAAGTAACATCACTTGATGTATACATCTACAATCCTGTCCAATAGAACTATAATGCAAGTTGCATGTGTAGTTTTAAATATTATAGTAAAAAGAAACAGGTAAACTTAACCCAATATATACAAAATACTTTCTCAAAATACAATCAACAGAAAAATTATGAGACATCCATGGGGTTTTTTTGTACTACATGTTTGAAATCCAGTGTGCTTACAGTATATCTCAATTCAAAGTAGCCACATTTCAGTAAGTGCCCCCTCCATAGTTGTATATGGCAAGTGGCTACCTTACTGAACAGCAATGGTCTTAGGTACCTATTTTTTCTGCCTTTCCTTTTGTCCCAAAGGACATATGTGTTCTATTTCTTTGAAGGGTGATTGCCTTACATGTGTTTTTGATCCCATTCCCTCCAGTCTTCTTTGGAACCTTTCTCTTTTAAAACATTTCTCACTGGCATATTTTTAATTTTTCCTCTCCATTGTCCTTTATCCACCCAGTCTGTTCTAAGGTCAACTGTACATTATTTTTCTTACTTTCAAATGTGATTTTATGCATTTACTTCCACTCAGCTAATTGTCATTTTAGCAAAGTACTGTCTTCATGTTTGTGGGATCTAGTTATAGAACCCATTAGAAATGTGGTGAAAACATCTCCAAAGTTAGGTTAAGTGTTTATTCTTCTGTTAAATATTTTTCTTATAATTTAATCAGAATGCTGCCATTTTTCTAGAGATCAAGGGAAGAAAAATATGACTGCAGGTGAAATTCCCAAAAATCAAGTAAACAGGGGGAGGGGGGAAAAAAGAAAAAGACTTGTCACAACCTGGTATCTACTGTGGTTGTTGGTACCAGCACACAGAAACACTACAGCAGGATTCCAGGAGTGGTTACTAACAAGAAAGCTGCCAGATTTTATAGTCTAGAGACTCCTGGGACTCACAGATAACCAAAAGACAAAATCTCCAAGCATGACTATGATAATAGTAGTACAGCATGGAGGATATAGCCAGTGATTCTGTAATACCTTCCTATGTTGGCATAACTGCATTTGTGAGGGGGGTGAGGATTTCATAATATGGGTAACTGTTAAACCACTGTGTTGTATATTTGAACCCAGTATAAGATTGTATATCAACTATACCTCAATTAAAAAAAAAATCTCCAAGCATGATTTACTTAAAGGTAAATGAGGAAAATAGCAAAGGAAGAATTTTCCTCAGAAAGTATACATATATTATTTTGGTGGTTTTACTACTCTATACATTGATATATGTTGAGAATTCCCAGATTTATATATTCCCAAATGTCTCTTCCCAGCTTCTTTTTGCTAACTGGGTAGCTCCACTTGGATGTCCGTGAGCTCCATGCACTCAACATGTCAGCACTGAATTTAAAAGGCCTGCTTCTCTTTCTCTTCTCATGGTCCCTCCAGTGGTCTCTGTGACTAAGCCATGTCCTCATACTAACAGACCTGCAAGGATTCCTTGGCTACTCTTTCTTTTTTATCCTTTTTCAGTCAATCACTCATTTTTTAGACCCCCATCCCTTTCACTCTCTCCTCCATCTCACACCAGTGAAACCAGTGATCTGCTTCCTTACTTCCTTGCTTAGAATCTTGTCCTCTAACGTGTATTCTCCAGACACAACAGTGAGCTTTAAGACTTTTCAGTGATTCCCCATCACATACAAAATTTACCCTAATGTGTTATGCATTATGTCTGTCTCACAGCACGTTAATTAAATACCTACCAGGGGAAGGGGGACTTTCATGGTCAAATAAGTTTGGGCAACACCATTAATCTAAAAATAAATAGGTTTCCTCACTGCAGGACTTCTCGGAACCATTAAAATTTATTTTAGTTGTGAAACACCTAAATAAGCACATATATACAATGTTTCTCAAACTTTGGGAAACATTTCCTTTAAGTCATCTTTATAGACCTAATGTTCTGTGGAAGATACTTTTTAAAAAGCTGGTTTACAGAATAGACTACATCCATTATTACTTTGGCCCTGCTGATCTCCCCATCCTGTACCCCACCATTCCTTCCCTCCGATTTGATGTTCTAGGAACTCAAGGCTGCTTGTAGTTGCCTCTAGCCACCCACCATACTGTTTGTTCATGCATTTGAGCAAACCCTCTTCTAGGAATTGTCTCCTTCCCTCCTTTCCCTTTCTTTTTTACCCCACAGCTCATTTATCTCTTAACTCTGGCTTTTTCTTAAAGATTTAGCTCAGGCATTACCCCCTAAAAGAATCTTTCTTGGACACCCTATCCTCAAAGAAGTAAAGAGTCTTCCTCTGTGCTACTTGAAAGGGAGACCCTTATGACTTTGCAAAACTAAAACAATAGCACCAAACTCCACTATTACTCTTGTTAAATATAGAGATGTTTAAAGGACACAGAAATCAAACATATTGTTGTAGTTTGAGACCTGAAAAATTGTCAGCCCCAGTTATTTGTCTTGTAGAATTTTCTGCATTGATTCAATTGAATCCTTGTGATGTTATTTAGCATGTTTTCTCTGCAATTCCTGTACACTGTTTACTGAGTATAGAGTCTTGATAAGATCAAGGATGATTCTTTGGCAAGAACTTTTCATGTGTGCTATTGTGTAATTTCTAGAGCACCATCTCAGGAAGCACATAATAGCTGCTAGTCCCACCTTCAGAAGAGTCAGCTAAGTTGTTATACCGAACATACTGAGGTATCTTACTTTGCCCTCATATGCTGACAATTGTAAGCGAGGATGATACTCTAAAAGGCAGAGGGAAAATACTCAGGGAACACAGGCAGTCATTGCCATGCTTGGATGTCTGTAGTAACAGTAGAGTGAATGCATAGATTCTAGAGTCCGTTTCCTTAACCTCCATCATCTACTAGAAAGCTAGAAAGCACGGTCCCCTATAAAAATCAAATTAGAGGTGAACCAACTCCAACATTTTTGGAGTATGGATAGACAAAATGAGTTATCACACATAATAAAGCTTGAAAACCACAAATCTATTAGAAGCCAATTCCACCTATTTTTATAAAAGACTTAATTTACTAAATGTAAAACTCAGCGCTTCAGTTTGATTTTTATCATGTCTACAAAGAGACTTCACTTACTATACTGATACACTCCAACTGCTGTAATCTTTAGGGCTGTTTGCTCAGTGCTTTTCTGCTCTGTGACTCCTCCCTCTGAGCTGTCACTGATGCTCTGAAATGTGTCTCTAGTAAATAACTTCCTTAGTTCTTCTAATTTGCTCTTTGAAATTTGCTGTGGCCTCAGAATTAAAACATCTAAATTTCCTGGAATGCTCTGCTGTGTTAAAAACAGTTAAAATTTACTGAGAAATAACAACCAGTTGAATAATTACTACTGTGTTACCAAATTCTGAGAACATCAGGATTGTTTTCATTAGGTTATACACCAAGCCTTTAAATTTATAAGACTAGCCCCATTATTATAAATAAAACCTCATATTTTTTAATTGTATATTTTTTAAAAATCAGATTACACCACCACCTTCACTGTCAGATCCACTTAAAGAGCTTTTTCGGCAACAGGAAGTTGTAAGGATGAAACTACGTTTGCAACACAGTATTGAAAGGGTAAGAAGTATTTAAATCTACATTTATGCATTATTACACATTATTTTGTAACTGTTTTAACAGTAGATTATAATGGCAGCTTTTTATTAATGGATTTTTCTTAGAACCATTTTGGGAAATGGTATGATCGTGCCTATACAATTAGATGGAGAATTTTTAAGCCTGTTTTAGGATAGCTGCTCTTTTGTTACAATTCATGTTGAGTATATTTTTGATGTATAAAAATCTCTAGTAATTTCTTGTTATTTGTTGGATTTGTAGAACTATAGCAGTAGATTTCTAGATGGACATTGGATTTCCAAGTTTTACAGAATACTTAGAGAGACTTCTTATTGGTCCTTCCAGTTCTACCTTAGTCTTCCATTTCCTTGGCATGAAATGACAGGAAAAACCTGTCTATTTATAGAAATCATAAAGGTATTTCACTCGAGTTGACAAAAATTTAACAGCTTCTTAATCTTTTGGGAGGGTCAGGGACTTCTGAAATGGTGTATATGAAACTGATCCTTCACAGAGATACACACCTACTAATATATAAACAAAAACATGTGTGCAATGTCTTTGATCCATACATGATTAAGTCTCTAAAGCAAAGGTTCTTAACCTTTTTTGTGCCATGGACCCCTTTAACAGTCTGGTAAATATAAAGCCTTTTCTCAGAATAATGTTTTTAAATAAATAAAATAAATGTATAGTATTACAAAGAGAACAGTAAATAAAAGAAAGAAGTACTGATAACTTATGATACTGTGCATGACCTGTGTCAATGAGCAATTTGTTAGCAATGAAAAGTTATGTCATATAACACAAGTCAGTAGCTATTTCAACTATCAGACATGTTTCAAGCCACCTAATAAATACTCATCTATGCATCTGCCCCTCTTATAAAAGCCATGCCACCTTATGGACAGTTAAGAATTCTCATTTGAACTGTGTAATTTGCAGAACTTTAACAAATAGCAAAAATGACTCATATCCTTCCACATACTGACCAACAAACAATGTAGAATTACAGAATACTGGAAAGCAACTTAAAAATCTGACTAGTGTGAGCACAGTTTATTTTGGTGGCAAGATAAACATCTGGCTACAGCAGTGCTTGGTAGTTGGCCAGCTATTTTGTGCAAGTGTCTCTACACAGGAAAACTGCAATCATGTGTCAGATAGCAGCAGCTCTAATAACTACTAGGATTTCAAAGAAAAGATTAGTGTAAAACTTTGGGGCAATATCTGCAACAACTATAATATGAATTGAAAATATTTGTGATTTTATGGGTAGCGAAGTTGCAGATCCTTCTGAAATTACTGTGGTTTGTGGCCTACATTCACAATTAAAAGAAATGCCAAATTGGATATTAGTGTAATAAAGATGATTTTTTCCCATCCCCAAGTTCACAGATGACCCTTCCCCTGTTATAATGATAGGCTTCTTGGGAATGAGAGGACCCCAGTTTAAGAACTTCCTTCTGTTCTAAGGTCATTTTTCCCATAGAAACTGGTGACATTTGAATGCTGTGCTACATGAACACTACTGGCAGCCAGACCTCTGGCTCATTACCTCAGAATTACCCATGTGCCACTCTGCCTCCGCAAGCACTAAGAAGCAGCAACACTCTGAAATGTGCATAACCCATATTTGTAGAAGATATTCTTTGAGAGGCTCTACTTTAGAGTCCAAAGACACAGCATTAAGAATGATGATCTAAAGTGGAATATTTGGGCTATCATTTAAGCAATATATTTCTGTTAATTATTTTAGGGGTAGGGGTTCTGACTTAAAAATATATTTCTTTCTCATATTAAGGGGTATTAAGGGGTTTTTGATTATTGATCTAATCTCTACAGGACTTCAACCAACTTTTTAGGAAGGTTTTTCTTCTAATAATTTTTTCTCAGTATCTGATCACGTTGTTGGATATTTAGCACTTAAAGTCCCACCTTAAACTTATACTTATTAATAAATCATAAGTGTTTCATTTATCTCTTCTGAGGCCCAATTTGTTACATAAGAATTTAAGAGAGATTAGTTAGAACTGTGTTTCTTTGTCTTTTCACTAAATATAAATGCAGTAAAACTCTACAATAATGCATATTTAGATATAATGTGACCTGCATTCTCCAATGGGGGAAGGATAAAATTTTGTCAGTTGAGGGAAGAATAGGGAACATGGTAAGGAGAAGACCAGTCACATCCTTACTGTTGTTCCAGACCAGGCCAACAAAATGAGGAATGTCATATACCTGAGGGATACCTGGAGTCACTACCTCTGTCCTTGAAGTTCTAACCAAGTACAGGTCCCAGGGTTGTCTCCACTGATGTTTAAGCCAAAGAAGACAATCACCACCAGATGGCACAATCTGTAAGCAGGATCAGGATGGATCAGGATCTGCAGCTGGACCTTAGAAATTCCCAGTCTGCTAAATGCAGAAGATTGCCTAGATAATTTCATTAACATTATGATAGGGTGACTCCGCATGTGTACATAATTGGAACTTTTGAACTCCACTTAACACATTACAGCTGGATTGTACTGTGATTGTCAGAGGTTGTACAAGTAGTTAGCATCAGAGTACAGTGTGTTTGTTTTTATGAAAATATTCACTGTAAAAGAGAAGCTGCTACCACCATCGCATACTACTTTACACCTGTTAGGAAATAGCTATAATAAAAAAGACAGACAATAACAAGTGTAGGCAAGGCTATGAAAAAATTGGAACCCACAGACATTGCTGGAGGAAATATAAAATGATATAACTGCTGTTGAAAACAGTTTGGCCATTTTCTCTACAAGTTAAACAAAGAATTACCATATGACGTAGCATTTCCACTCCTTAGTTATTTACCCAACAGAAATAAAAATACACATCCAAACAAAAACTTGAGCATGAATGTTCATAGCAGCATTATTCACGATAACCCAAAGGTGGAAACAAACCTAAAGACCATCAGCTGGCAAATGTATAAATCAGATTTATATAATGGAATATTATGAAATATTGATACATGCTGTAATACAGATGACCTTGAAAATGTGACGTGAAAATTCAGTCACAAGAGACCACGTATTACATGATTCCATTTATATGGAATGTTCAAAATAGCTAAATTCATAGAGACAAAAGTAGACTAATGGCTTCCAGGGCAAGAGGGGGAATGGGGAGTTGACCACTGATGGGCATGGGGTTTCTTTTTGGAGTGAGGAAAATGTTCTGGAATTAGTGGTAAGGGTTGAGCATCTTGCTGAATATACTCTAAAAGCCACCATTGTATACTTTAAAAAAAGACTGCCAATTTTGGAAATAGAAAATTTACTTTGATTTTTAGAACACTTTTCTCAAGCTTACTGCAAAGAAAAAAAGTTTTCTGAGATTCAGCTTCTTTAGCACATTTTAAGTAATTTTATTTTATTGGAAAACAAGTGGTTGAAGAATTGATTTTTTTTTTTTATTCATCTAGGAAAAACTAATTGTGTCCAATGAACAGGAAGTTCTACGAGTTCATTATAGAGCTGCAAGAACATTGGCAAATCAGACACTGCCATTTAGCGCATGCACTGTTTTATTGGATGCAGAAGTGTATAGTGTGCCACTGGATGCTCAGGTAAAATGTTCACTCATGCAGTTAGATGTTCTTATGTACAACTTAGGTGTGGTAATTGATGTCCATAGAAGAAACTTGACTTCAACAATCAGTAAAGCTCAAAGGAGAAAAACAGCTCTTACAGACTAAAGTACTTTCATATCAGCTGATCCTTTTCTGAAGTTGTCTATGCATGGGCTTATCTTATAAAGCAGATAATTACAAAATATGTGTTTGAGATAGTGCCCTTACAAATAACTTGTTTCTAAAGTGGATGTTTATACATTCAGTTCTGACCTTCAAGAAATAAAAAGTTGTTATAAGCTAAAAAACAATACAGGCCAATTGAACATCTAAGTTTGTGACAGTGTTAAAACAGGGTCAGGCTTTTGTTTTGATCTTGGATGTTGTTAGAATAAATTAATGTAATTAATTTTGAAAAACTAGCTGTATCTTGAATAAAGTACTGTTGCACATGAATTACATGAACTCAGAACCAGACATCTCAGTTATCTGAATTTTTTTGTGCTTCATAAACCAGAATGAAATTCACTGGTCATAAGGAAGTAAAATAAAGAGTACAAACATAGAAAGGATTATCACCAATAAAGACTGGGAATTGCTGTTTTAAATCAGACAAACTTGAAACACAGGATATAGAGTATACTACAGAGAAAGTTAACTTAGTTTTCTCTGGGCTTTATTTTTCTCGTGAAAAAAGGAAATTAAACTAGATCAGTAGATTTCAAACTTTCTTAAACTACCAACTCTTTTATTCAAATGAAACTATTCAGAGATACCTGAAAAGCCTATTAAAGTGAATAACTGGATCTTGAGAAAGAACTAATTAGACAGTGGAAAGGCCACTGAAGGACTTTTCATAATTCCCAACTTTAAAGATTTTAAAGGGAAGAATGAATTGCTTTTAATAACTGAAAAGAGTAGTTTAACCATGTTGCTAAAGGCTGGATTAGACCATGTGATATCTTGAGGTCTTTTATCATTTCGTGCAATTATGGAGTAATGAAATCAATTTTAGAACAATACAATATAAATCAAGCTATAAAGAAAGTCTCTTGAAGATTTCTGGTTCAGAAAGGTTTATGTAAACATACCTGTTTATTTTTTCTTCCTCCCAGAACTCACTGAAATGATGAAAGATGTGTAAAATAAAAACAAATCATAGCAGAGCTGGAAATTGAGATGGAAAGCCACAGGACTAGAGCATTGAGACATTTCTGATACAAGACAGATGAGACTCTATTGATAGTGAAATAAGCAGAGTTGGGGAATTTATAGCCCCAAGTGGGTTGTAAAGAGATTTCAAAAATAAGGGAATTTTCCCAGTAAACCCTCAGAAGACCCCAGAATCAGACTAAAGAGGATCAGGCCATACTGGCCTAATAAGTAAAGGGCAAAAGAACTTAGTTATACTCTTGAAGAAAACTATAGAACTGTTATACATCCTTTTACAGCTGACTTTAGAGCAGGTGGTCTCTCAACTGAGTAGCAGTCTATTTCATAAGAGAATAGCCTCTGAGGAACTAAAGGAAAAGAAAGTAAATCTAACTTGGCTGGCTAGGGTCTTGGATCACTCATTAGCCTATTCTCATATCAAACTTGTAATATTAAAAAGGATTCAACAATAAAATTTTAAATAGTCAAAACATCTTACTTGAGGACCAAGGAGTAAGTGATAACAGCTAAAAATGTGAGTTGTGTGACTGTGGGGCTGCCTGATGGCCTGGATGTCTGATAGCCCTGGCATAACAGTAGTAAGTAGTAATTATCGTAGCCAGTGTTTATGGGATTGAGTGCTTCCTGCATGCCGAAGCATTATGGTGACAGCTTTACTGGCAAGTCTCAAAATAAGAATAAAAAAGGTACTCTTACCCATTTTGCAGAATAGTGAATTGAGAGTACATAATTACTTCAAGATTATGCAGTAGGATACAGAGTTGCTGTTTGAATATAGACTATCTTAATTCCAAAACCGGTATTCTTAAAAGTTGATCAGAATTTTTTTATATGCACTCCAAAATATTGGTCCTCGAATAAGTGTCACATTCAAAGGCCTATTTCCCACCTTAACACTTTTCCTACCTACATATGGTAAATTTTAACATTAAACTTAAATATAAAACCAACTATAATAAGAATGTCACAGGCAAACTACTTCATGTAACATGCTTTTTTGAGAAACAACTTTGACTCACAGAATAATAGGATTCTACCTAATAATTGAACCCAGCATCCTAAGAATTCTAGTAACTAGTCTGTTTATTCAATATGGAAATAAACTCTTTATCAAATTTTTTAAATATTCAAGTAATATTTTATCCTTTTTAAAAATAAATATCCATCATTCCTTTGAAATAGAATATACCATAAAAAGATATAATGGCATACATACAGATTTTAAAGTGAGTTATTGAATCTTATAATATTCAGCTACTTTCTTGTTCTCTTTCAGTCTGATGACAGTAAAACTTCTGTAAGGGATCGCTTTAATGCAAGACAGTTCATGTCTTGGTTACAAGATGTGGATGATAAATTTGACAAATTAAAGGTATGTATGTTTAGAAGTTCAGTTTAAATGGATGCTTCCCTCTCATAAACAGAAATTGCATTTATGTTAGAGAGGAATGATTAGGAAAGGAAATACTGGTTAGTCATGAGTCCCCCACTCCAGGACACAATGGGAAGATAAACACCACAAGTCCATTTTTCAGGAAAAGTGTAGTATAAAAGATGAAACTACCACAGAAAAAGCAGTTTCTAATGGACATCTTGATGCTTATTATCAGTATACAAGTCTGGTTATAATTTAAACATATGGAAGAATGGGAGAACAATAGGAGAGAGAATATATTTTGCAAGTAACTTGTTTTAAAAGTTTCTTTGAAGGATAAACATTTTGAGTTGTTGGGTCATTTCAAAAATCACTTCTCCCTAGATTTTCATGGTTCTTTTGATAATGTGAAATCTCGTTTTTCAAAAAACAATTTCAGAGTCAGAAAGATGAGAGTAAAGTTGCAAACCCAGAAATAGTTGGCATATGGGAATACAGATAGGGTAAAACAGAAATGAACATGCAACTCAAAAACTTTACCCCTAAAAGATATATCCATCTTAATCCCTAAAGAAACTATGGATGAGATTAACTTTTTTTTAAATATAGTTTGGTATCATTAATCTATAATTACATGTGCAATATTATGGTTATTAAACTACCTCCTTCATCAGGTCCCCCCCCCACCAACCCCATTACAGTCACTGTCCATCAGCATAGTGAAATGCTATAGAATCACTACTTCTCTGAGTTGTACAGCCCTCCCCATGCCCCCCAACATTACATCTGCTAATCGTAATACCCCTTTTTCCCCCTTATCCCTCCCATCCCACCCATCTTCCCCAGTCTCTTACCATTTGGTAACTATTAGTCCGTTCTTGGGTTCTGTGAGTCTGCTGCTGTTTTGTTCCTTCAGTTTTTTTCTTTGTTCTTATACTCCACATATGAGTGAAATCATTTGATACTTGTCTTTTTCGGCTTGGTTTATTTCACTGAGCATAATACCCTCTACCTCCCTCCATGTTGTTGCAAATGGTAGGATTTGTTTTCTTCTTATGGCTGAATAATATTCCATTGTGTATATGTACCACATCTTCTTTATCCATTCATCTGCTGATGGACACTTAGGTTGCTTCCATTTCTTGGCTATTGTAAATAGTGCTGCAATAAACATAGGGGTGCATCTGTCTTTTTCAAATTGGGCTGCTGCATTCTTAGGGTAAATTCCTAGGAGTGGAATTCCTGGGTCAAATGGTATTTCAATTTTGAGTTTTTTGAGGAACCTCCATACTGCTTTCCACAATGGTTGAACTAATTTGCATTCCCACCAGCAGTGAAGAATGGTTCCCTTTTCTCCACATCCTCACCAACATTTGTTGTTTCTGTTTTGGATGTTGGCCATCCTCACTGGTGTGAGATGATACCTCATTGTGATTTTAATCTGCATTTCTCTGATGATTAGCGATGTGGAGCATCTTTTCATGTGCCTGTTGGCCATCTGAATTTCTTCTTTAGAGAAGTGTCTATTCATGTCCTCTGCCCATTTCTTAATTGGATTATTTGCTTTTTGTTTGTTGAGGTGCATGAGTTCTTTATATATTTTGGCTGTCAACCCCTTATCGGATACATCATGTATGAATATATCCTCCCATAGTGTAGGATGTCTTTTTGTTCTACTGATGGTGTCCTTTGCTGTACAGAAGCTTTTCAGCTTGATATAGTCCCACTTCTTCATTTTTGCTTTGGTTTCCCTTGCCCAGGTAAATATGTTCATGAAGAAGTCGCTCATGTTTATGTCACAGAGATTTTTGCCTATGTTTTTTTCTAAGAGTTTTATGGTTTCATGACTTACATTCAGATCTTTGATCCACCTTGAGTTTACCTTTGTGTATGGGGTTAGACAGTAGTCCAGTTTCATTCTCTTACATGTAGATGTCCACTTTTTCCAACACCAGCTGCTGAAGAGGCCGTCATCTCCCCATTGTATATCCAAGGCTCCTTTATAAAATATTAACTGACTGTGTATGTTTGGGTTAATGTTTGGATTTTCTATTCTGTTCCACTGGTCTGTGGGTCTGTTTTTGTGCCAATACCAAATTGTCTTGATTACTGTGGCTTTGTAGTAGAGCTTGAAGTCAGGGAGCGTAATTCCCCCTGTTTTATTCCTCCTTCTCAGGATTGCTTTGGCTAATCGGGGTCTTTTATGGTTCCATATGAATTTTAGAATTATTTGTTCCAGTTCATTGAAGAATGCTGTTGGTAATTTGATAGGGATTGCGTTGAATCTGTAGATTGCTTTAGATAGTATAGCCATTTGACAATATTTATTATTCCTAGCCAAGAGCATGGGATGCATTTCCATTTGTTAGTGTCTTTTTAATTTCTCTTAGGAGTGGCTGGTAGTTTTCAGAGTACAGGTCTTTCACTTCCATTGTTAGGTTTATTCCTAGGTATTTTATTCTTTTTGATGCAATTGTGAATGGAATTGTTTTTCTGATTTCTCTTTCTTTTAGTTCATCATTAGTGTATAGGAAAGCAACAGATTTCTGTGTGTTAATTTTGTATCCTGCAACTTTGCTGAATTCAGATATTCTAGTTTTGCAGTGGAGTCTTCAGGGTTTTTTATGTACAATATCATGTCATCTGCAAATAGTAACAATTTGACTTCTTCTTTACCAACCTGGATGCCTTGTGTTTCTTTGTTTTGTCTGATTGCCATGGCTAGGACCTCCAGTACTATGTTGAAAAACAGTGGAGAGAGTGGGCATCCCTGTCTTATTCCCGATCTTAGATGAAAAGCTTTCAGCTTCTCACTGTTAAGTATGATGTTAGCTGTGGGTTTGTCGTATATACCCTTTATGATGTTGAGGTACTTGCCATCTATACCCATTTTGTTGAGATTTTTAATCATGAATGGATGCTGAATTTTGTCAAATGCTTTTTCAGCATCTATGGAGATGATCATGTGGTTTTTGTTTTTCTTTTTGTTGATGTGATGGATGATGTTGATGGATTTTCGAATGTTGTACCATCCTTGCATCCCTGGATGAATCGCACTTGATCATGGTGTATGATCCTCTTGATGTATTTTTTAATTCGGTTTGCTAATATTTTGTTGAGTATTTTTGTATCTACGTTCATCAGGGATATAGGTGTGTAATTTTCTTTTTTGGTGAGGTCTTTGCCCAGTTTTGGTATTAGAGTGATGCTGGCTTCATAGAAAGATTTTGGAAGTATTCCCTCCTCTTCTATTTTTTGGAAAACTTTAAGGAGAATGGGTGTTATTTCTTCTCTATATGTCTGGTAGAATTCAGAGGTGAATCCATCTGGTTCGGGGGTTTTGTTCTTGGGTAGTTTTTTGATTACTGAATCAATTTCGTTGCTGGTGATTAGTCTGTTTAGTTTTTCTTTTTCTTGTTTGGTCAGTCTTGGAAGGTTGTATTTTTCTAAGAAGTTGTCCATTTCTTCTAGGTATTCCAGCTTCTTAGCATATAGATTCTCATAATATTCTCTTATAATTCTTTGTATTTCTGTGGGGTCCGTCATTATTTTTCCTTTCTCATTTCTGATTCTGTTTATGTGTGTAGATTCTCTTCTTCTCTTAATGAGTCTGGCTAGGGGTTTATCTATTTTGTTTATTTTTTTCAAAGAACCAGCTCTTGGTTTCATAGATTTTTTCTATTGTTTTATTCTTCTCAATTTTATTTATTTCTTCTCTGACCTTTATTATGTCCTTCCTTCTGGTGACTTTGGGCCTCATTTGTTCTTCTTTTTCCAATTTCAGTAATTGTGTCTTTAGACTATTCATTTGGGAATGTTCTTCCTTCTTTAAATAGGCCTGCACTGCAATATACTCTCCTCTTAGAACTCCCTGCTGCGTCCCACAGAAGTTGTGGCTTTGTGTTGTTGTTGTCATTTGTCTCCATATATTCTTTGATTTCTGTTTTGATTTGGTCATTAACCCATTGATTAATTAGGAGAATGTTGTTAAGTCTCCATGTGTTTGTGAGCCTTTTTGTTTTCTTTCTAAAATTTATCTCTAGTTTTATACCTTTGTGATCTGAGAAGTTGGTTGGTAGGATTTCAATATTTTTGAATCTACTGAGGTTTTTTTTGTGGCCTCGTATGTGGTCTATTCTGGAAAATGTTCCATGTGCACTTGAGAAGAATGTGTATTCTGTTACTTTTGGGTGCAGAGTTCTATAGATGTCTGTTAGGTCCATCTGTTCTAGTGTGTTGTTCAGTGCCTCTGTGTCTTTACTTATTTTCTGTCTGGTTGATCTGTCCTTCAGAGTGAGAGGTGTGTTGAAGTCTCCTAAAATGAATGCATTGCTTTCTATTTCCTCCTTTAATTCTGTTAGTATTTGTTTCACATATGCCGGCGCTCCTGTGTTGGATGCATATATATTTATAATGGTTATATCCTCTTGTTGGACTGACCCCTTTATCATTATGTAATGTCCGTCTTTATCTCTTGCTACTTTCTTCAGTTTGATGTCTATTTTGTCTGATACAAGTACTGCAACACCTTCTTTTTTCTCTTTGTTGTTTGCCTGAAATATCTTTTTCCATCCCTTCACTTTTAGTCTGTGTATATCCTTGGGTTTGAGATGAGTCTCTTGTAAGCAGCATATAAATGGGTCTTGCTTTTTTATCCGTTCTGTTACTCTGTGTCTTTTGATTGGTGCATTCAGTCCATTTACATTTAGGGTAATTATTGATAGATATGTACTTATTGCCATTGCTGGCTTTAGATTCATGGTTACCAAAGGTTCAAGGGTTGCTTCTTTACTATCTGACTATCTAACTTAACTTTCTTGGTGAGTTATTGTAAACACAGTCTGATGTTTATTTCTCTCCCTTCTTATTCTTCCTCCTCCATTCTTTATATACTAGGTGTTTTATTTTTTGCCTTTAGTTAGTGCCGGGGCCTGCCAGCAGGAGTCGAACAGTCCCTGAGTGGGGGCGTCGGACTGTATATACAAGACAACAGGAGGGCAAACTGTCCGGTGCAGAATGCAAAGATGCTTTATTCTGGCATGGCTTATATTCACATGAATTGCCTATAGATTAGATTCACACACCCTTCTCAAGGACCTCAATCCAGTCACTTAAGTATTGCCCACAGATCAATCCAATCGGACATTAATCCAATACTTAAGTCACATACGCCTGGGGGCATCTGGTCCAGGTGGCTGGCCTTGAGATAAGACCTCCCTGCATTCCTGAGATACTTGTTCCTGGTTTTAGGAAACTTTTCAAGGTTTCTTTCAGAGTCAGGCCCAGTTCAGGCCCTAGATGGAGACTAGGCACAAAAACACACTCAGTCCTGTCCTGTACTCTTGCTCCTTCTGTCCCAACCGCTCTCCACATCTCCCCCTTTTTTATTTTTTAAAATGCTTGAATGCATGGGATGACTGTGCCTGTCTTAGGTTGGTCAAGAACAGGGATGGCCTTACCCGTCATCGGGCTGAGGGTTGCATGACCCATTCCCTGTCTTAGGTTGGTCCACTCCCCTTCTTGCCTTACCCGTCACTGACTATCCAGCCTCCTGAGCCAAAATTGGCTGGGTGGGTTGAGTGATAAGTTTTTGCTTGTGGAGGCTTCCATAGATTTGCTTCAGCACTTTTTCTACCAAACGTAGTGCTGTAGGGACCAATATAAGTAGAAGAAAGAGCATTAGAGCGCAGACAATGAAGGGGCTCAAGAGCTATTTTGGTAGAGGCCCAGGTCGGGACTATGGGGCTTAATTATCTACAAAATCTGCAGTCTGAATTTCTGATAGAGAAGTTACACAGGAAGTAAAGTTACAATTATTGCAGCTAACATTGAATTTTGAATTATTCCCCACATTTATATAGACATCACCGATTAATAAAGATAAGAGGGATTGACACAAGCAAGCACTGTAAAATCTTTTGCATTATCATTAAAACCCTACTCCTCATTTTGATCATTCATGTTCACCCTTCGTCCTAACGCAGCTACCAGCTTCCAAATATAAGTTTGAGGATGCCCATTACTAGACCACCACATTCCAGCCGTCAGCTGATGATCTGAACAGTTATCGCAGGTAGACCAGTCCCAATAGTGCCCTGTTGACACATTATACCGTTTTGTTGTTCTTTCTACACAACAGGTCCATAAGATTGTTGCCTTAACCCTCCTATTCTCTGTGCCACAATAAGGCACTTGCTGAGGGGGAAAAAGGATGTCCATGGTCATGGTCACATTTCGATTTACTCTTGGAATCGTTAGTCATCCCGGGATAGGACATATTCACCGTGGGCATGCGCACTCTGTTACCTTTATTGTCCATAACATTGATACAATTGTCAGAAGGCCCAGCATGGAAGCACACCAGTATTCCTGTTCCTTCGGCTGAATAATTCTGATAAGGGCTCAGGGCAGGTGAATTCCTGGAGGGAGAAGGATAGCCCAGAATCCTGGTGTCATTGACCTGGACAATGATCTCCAGGCTGTCCCAAAACACTGGGTGGAGGATCGGAGGGTCTGGCACAAATGCCCAGTGTGTGTGGTTGGCTCCCAAGGCGGTCAGCAGAATGCAGAGGCATATGAGCTTCAGCATGGCGGACCAATCTTTCTGGGAGCCACCTGGCTCCTTCTGCATCCTGTGGAAAAACACAAACATGCCCTCGTCCCCAGATTAGTACTGGATTTGGGCCATTCCATTGACCCGTGAGAGGATCCTTCCACCTCACCCTACCATATGAATCTTTTGTTTTTGGATGCCAAAATCTATCCGCTGCAGACCTGCTCTGTGCATCTACAGTGAGAAAATTTAAAATAAAAAGTGCATGGTTTAAATAGTTTGCGGGAGTTTCTGGGTATAACTCTCTCTTTTTTATTTTTTGAAGCTGATGCTTCAGGGTACTGTGTGTCCTTTCCACAATACCTTGTCCTTGGGGATTGTAAGGAATACCTGTTTTGTGAAGGATTTGAAATTGCTTGCAGAAATGCTGAAATGTGTGGATCGTATAGCCGGTCCCATTGTCTGTTTTAATCTCTTGGTACTCCTGTAATGCCAAAGCATTTTAAGCAATGGGCTATAACGTGTTTAGTGGCTTCTCCAGTTTGTGCTGTTGCCATAAGAAAGCCAGAATAGGTGTCTATAGAAATATGGACATACTTAAGTTTAGGCTAATTGTTTTACAAGGAGAAGGCCTGCATCTGTATCTCCTATCAATCACTAGATGTTTGCATCAAATGAGAAACAAAATCTTGAAAAGGCTCATATGGCCCTTGCCTAATTTTAGATAAATCTTCGGATCATGCCCCCCTGAGGGCAGTTTCATCCAAGCTTGCTTAACAGCGTCATTTATTTGTGCATAGGCGGCAGGATCGAAATCTAACTGCCTGTTAAGATCACTGTAGGGTCCGTCCCCTATAAGCATTTCAAAAGTTACTGGATGATTTTGAGCTCTATTAATATCAGCTGTCTTTGGACATTGCTCCGCATATTCTGATCTCCACGATAGATAGTCTCCTCCACTTAAACAGGCTCGAGCAATAGCTTTCCGATCAGAGGGCGGGGGAGCATCAGCCGCAAAAGCCTCGAGCACAGCTTGTGTAAACGGAGCAGTGGCCGCATAGGATGAGCAGGCCAGTTTCAGCTCTTTCAGCTGTTTGAATGCTAAAGGCTGATGGATTCTGTGCCTCACCCCCTGCTCATCCACTTCCTCAAAGACCCGACAGGCTACGAAACCCATAGTATCTTCCCCTCTCTCTGAAGCTTGTTTCACAGCCTTGGCAGGGGAGAAAGCTGTTGTAGTGGCAACAGCTGTCTTTTATCTGGTCTAGGTTTTAAAGGCAAGACGGCCAAGGCTGTAAGAGGCGGCGCAGGGGGATCAAGCCCTGCAACAACTGACTGAGGGGGAATTGGAAGAGTATATTTCAATGCACTTTCAGCCATAAGCTTGCTAAAGGTTTTACACAAGCAAACCTCTGGCAGATCTAATTTTTGGGGCCTTTGTTCTTTAAGGTCTATTAAAGAGCCGCGATTGCTCTCCCATTCTTCCTTGTCCGCTACTTCTGATACAGTCTCGCATGGTGTGGAACGAATGGTTCAAGCGGCTTCAGCGTTTATGGTTTTACTTTTACCTGTAGCCGAATTTAATCTCTGCCTCTCATGTCTAGGACCTAAACTATCTCTGATTAGAGTCCAAAGCCCAAAAGCGTAAGCAAAGAGCAAATTGCTATTCCCATTTCTGATACTTATCTCTGTTGTAACACTATTGTTTATAGATAATGAGGTTTTATACTTCCACTTTTAGCTAGTGAAGTAGGAAAGAGCTAGGAGCGCCCTTCGCCTGACTCAAAGGCTAGGGCGGCCTGAAAAAGAAGGCTGGAAATCAGAGACTGAGAGAGACACTCCTCACGGATACCCAGTTGGGCTGTCGGGGTCTGAATCCAGACATGTTGGCCTTTGAGGAGCCGCTGAAGTGTAGCCTCAGCCTGGACTCTCGCAGTTAGTTGCCCATGGCTTTCCTCCGTCCCTCACATCCAAGGAGGTGCTGTTGAAAGGGAATCCTGGCCTCCGCTCAGCTGACATTCCCGGCTCCCAAGGAAGATGGGGATCCACTGAGGAAGACACAGGGGAACCTGTCGCTCGAGACTTGAGATCGCAGCCGGGCTAGTCACGTTTAAGTGGCTGATGAGCACCCGATGTTGTGAGCCACAGATGGCCTCTTTTTTTTTTTTTTTTATAAGAAAAGTAAAAGAGAAAGGCAGTGTCTGTTCCCCGGGGTTATTATACCTTTTATTATACTCACGGACTGTTGGTCCTTTTCTTCAACTTCTGTCTTTACCACCGTCCCCACACTTTCTTGCCTGCGTGCTATGGCAGAAGTGCTTCAGATCCACAAGCACTGCGTCTTCTCTGTTGGTGGCTCCCTGGCGTTGCTCCCCCGTACTCAGGTCCCTGTTCGGGCACCACTTTCTGCCGGGGCCTGCCGGCAGGAGTCTAACAGTCCCTGAGTGGGGGCGTCAGGCTGTATATACAAGACAACAGGAGGGCAAACTGTCCAGTGCAGAATGCAAACAAGCTTTATTCTGGCATGGCTTATATACACATGAATTGCCTATAGATTAGATTCACACACCCTTCTCAAGGACCTCAATCCAGTCACTTAAGTATTGCCCACAGATCAATCCAATCGGACATTAATCCAATACTTAAGTCACATACGCCTGGGGGCATCTGGTCCAGGTGGCTGGCCTTGAGATAAGACCTCCCTGCATTCCTGAGATACTTGTTCCTGGTTTTAGGAAACTTTTCAAGGTTTCTTTCAGAGTCAGGCCCAGTTCAGGCCTTAGATGGAGACTAGGCACAAAAACACAATCAGTCCTGTCCTGGACTCTTGCTCCTTCTGTCCCAACCGCTCTCCACAAGTTAGTATTTGGATGGTCTGCTTTCTTTGCTATGATTTTATTTTCTCTGGTGACATCTTTTTAGCCTTAGGAGTGCTTCCCTCTAGAGCAGTCCATTTAAGATATCCTGTAGAGGTGGTTTATGGGAGGCAAACTCTCTCAGCTTTCACTTGTCTGGAAATTGTTTAATCCCTCCGTCATATTTAAATGATAATCATGCTGGATACAATATTCTTGGTTCGAGGCCCTTCTGTTTCATTATGTTAAATATATCATGCCATTCTCTTCTGGCCTGTAAGGTTTCTGTTAAGAAGTCTGATGATAGTCTGATGGGTTTTCCTTTGTAGGTGATCTTTTTTCTCTCTCTAGCTGCCTTTATCACTCTGTCCTTATCTTTGATCTTTGCCATTTTAATTATTATGTGTCTTGGTGTTATCTTCCTTGGGTCCCTTGTGTTCGGAGATCTGTGGGCTTCCGTGGGCTGCGAGACTATTTCCTTCCCCAGCTTGGGGAAGTTTTCAGCATTATTTCTTCAAAGACACTTTCTATCCCTTTTTCTCTCTCTTCTTCCTCTGGTACTCCTATAATGCAAATATTGTTCCATTTGGATTGGTCACACAGTTTTCTTAATATTCTTTCATTCCTAGAGATCTTTTATCTCTCTCTGCCTCAGCTTCTCTGTATTCCTGTTCTCTGATTTCTATTGCATTAACAGTCTCTTGCATCTCATCCAGCCTGCTGCTAAGCCCGTCAGTCCCTTGTCTCATTTCTGCATTGTCTTTCCTGAGTTCCCTCACTTCCTCCCTCAGCTCTTGCATATTTTCCTGTAGATCCATAAGTATGGTTATGACTTTATTCTAAATTCTTTTTCAGGAAGATTGTGCATTTCTGTCCCTTCAGACTCCCTCTCTGGTGTCTGGGTGTAGATACGCTTTGTTTGTACCATATTCCTCTGTCTTTTCATGGCGATAGAAGTGGTCACTGGTAGGTGCCACGTATGTCAGCTGGGCTCTTTAAGACTTTAAAAAAAAAAGAAAGAGAAAAGAGAAAGAAAAGAAAAGAGAAAAAAAACACCAAAAAACAAACAAACAAAAAGACGCCCACCGGGAGTAGATTCTGTGAGGATGCTGTAGGTGGTGTTGTTGCTCCACTATTCCGCAGCCACGGCCACGCTGCTCCACAGGGCCCTTTGTAGCTCTGGCTGGGGTGGGAACAAATGGGAGGCTGCTGATCTCTGTGGGAAGTCTCAGTAGGGCTACTTTTTCCTAGTCGCCAGCCAAGGGGTCCAAAATTCCCCAGGACTCCCAGCCTACTGGGCCGAGTGTGCTGGAACGATCCTGTTGCTCCGTTGGGCCCCTATCTCTTTACGACCACCGCCTCGCGGGGTGCCGAGTCCTCTCAGGTGTAGATGCAGGCTGAGTGCTGTACTGTATCTTCTGGTCTCTCTTTTAGGAATAGTTGTATTTGTTGTATTTTCATAAATATACACGGTTTTGGGAGGAGATTTCCACTGCCCTGCTCACACTGCCATCTTCCCAGAACTCTTGAGAGATTGACTTTTAAACAAAGCAAATTTAAATTAACTCTTCTCTTCTTTCAAATAGACTTGTCTTTTAATGAGGCAACAACATGAAGCTGCAGCTTTAAATGCCGTCCAGAGATTAGAATGGCAACTCAAACTCCAGGAGCTCGACCCTGCCACCTATAAATCTATCAGCATTTATGAAATCCAGGAGTTCTATGTTCCCCTTGTTGATGTTAACGATGACTTTGAATTGACTCCTATATAGTAGCCATTACTTCCTGGTGGTATCATCTTAAACTGATGAGGTTGAAGAGTGTTATACTGTGGAATACTGCCTTTTGACAAAAATACTGATCATATGCCTTTATAATTGTTAGCTAAAGTTTGACTAAAGTTGGTTATGTAGTAAACACTGTCACTTTATAAAAAGTGAAAAGAGTTGTTTTGGGTCTTAGACCCATACAGTTTCTAACTGAAAACTATTATTTATATGGTGAGAGGTAACAATTGTGTAATGCATGTTAGCAGACTGGTAGATATTTAAAAGTTGAGAATCTGCTAACAGCACTGGAAGTTGTTAGCACTCTTAAGTAACAAGATAACCACTAGAATTCAAATCTCTTTTAGATTTTATTAAAATATATCAGTAAACTAAAAGGTTTGATTCCTACCAAATGGTTTCTAATGTGGAAGAAAAACGTGGCACAAAATTTCTTCAGTTTATTATATGTAAATTAATTGTACAGTTTGTTTTCAAAAGTTTTAATATTGTCTTCCTTTTTAATAACTTATTTTATACATATTGTGCAGATGTAAATCTTGTAATTAATGGTCAAAATGTATACAAAGGAATTGGTAGTCAAAACATATACAAAGAAATAATTGTAAACTGTCTAATGTTTTATTGGACCAAAGTTGTAGTTTGTACGGAGTGTAGTAGTAGTGTGTTCAGGTAGCAAAACTTTTAAATAAGGCATGCATGTGTTTGAGTTAGCTTGTTCTCATCATCATAACTGTAAAGATTGTGACTTAGTTGTATTGCATGCTTCCTATGATTTAACTCTCTCCATTAAGTGATGCCCAGAGTAGTATAAGGTGTTTCATACTAGTCTCCTGGGACAGTACCTATGACTTACTACATTGGACATATTAGTTAGAATTAGTCATACAAAGAAACAGCTCTTTTTCATCTCACAGTAGAGCCCATCCACGCCCCATCCCCAAAATGCCTTTGAATGAAATTTCTGAAACTAAATGTCTATTTTAATACTCAAATATGAAAGAATCTGTGAATATATGTAAATATGTTTAATAAATTTTATTGGTCATGTTAAATCATTGTAAAACTTTTTTACATTGCTTAAATATAATGTTTAAAGCTTAATAACCTTTGCACTTTTAAAATAAAACTGAGTACTCAAAAAGATATTTGGTAGTCAGAATAAGTAAGACAGGTATATTCTGATCAATCTCTGCAATGTTGATGAAAAACTGATTAGTATGTTGTAGTTTTTTTCCTTGTATCAAGATGCGAAACACAATTTTTAGAATTTTATAACTAAAGTAAGATTTCATATGCTCTTTTTAATAAAATAATTAGCAATATACTTAGAAAAAGTCCAGTTTCTCCTATAACATTATATAGATTGAATATTCAGGAATATTTCAGATCTGAAACCTGCTGCTAAACTTATTAAACATTTTAAAGGAAAATTAGGTTATATGTAAAATTGATCTTAAGTATATGAGATAAAATAAAATTTACAGAACTCTCCATAATACTTCCTTGAATTACAAAATAATGCTGGATGTTTTTTATTCTGATAGAGAAAAATAAATAGAATATATGAGAAATAAAGTGATTTAAATTTAGCTTGTAAATTGGAAACCCCAGCCAATGGGAAAGAATGTAAAAATTAAGTTTTTTGAGTGCAAAGGTATATTAAGCTTAGGGATTTTTTAATTTTTACGTCAATTTATATTTAATTCATACTGTACTTGGCATGCGCAATAAAGCAGCACGTGTAAAATACACAGTGCAAGGACTTTATTATAAAGGTTGGGTATAGTATTATTTAGAAATTTAGAGAGAGACTTTGGCCTTTTTTATTGGATAAATGGGGCCAAGAAAGGCAGGGTAGATTTTGAAGCACTGGTTTTGTTGAAGTTAAGTTTATTAAGGCTGGGAACATTAAAAACTAATTTATAAAAGCAATACTTTTTAATATGAAAAACTTAATGCAAATTTTGTTTACTTTTGCCTAAAAACAAGAAACCGTACTGATCATTGAAGTCATAGAAAGCATGAAAGGGGTGAAGTTTATACAGCATTTTGTTCTTATGGTTCAGCTAGAGAAGGGAGAAATATCACTCTTTGGCCAAACAGAATAAGCTGCAGAAGAGCAAAAGCAATCAAGCAGGACTCTGTGTGTGTTAGTCAGCGCTTTAATACCAGCCACCGCTCCCGCATTCTTCATGACACCTCACGCTGCTGGAGCTGCGCTGCCGCGGTCCTGCTGCTGCAGATTTCCTCTGTGAGGTGACTCAGAGCTCACCGGAATGCTAAAAGAAAGTGAATACCTTCTCAGGGGGAATTTATGCTTAAGGAGACAGTTAAGGGCTTTTGATACTCAAGATATTCTGAAGGTCTGAAATGCTAGAAAAAACTTGGAATAGGGTATATGCCTAAACAGATTTAGAATTCTGAAAGAAATAAAGGTTAGTTTAATCAGTGATTTTTTTTTAACTATTCAAATATCATGAACAAGATACTAAATTGTACCTAGGAATTTGTATTTCTTTAAATCTTGTTCTAAATCATACCTTGTTTAATAAATGACTAGTTGATATTTGTGCATGTTATTTAATAAAGAGTTATATTTTTATAGAAAAAATAAGTGAAATGTGTGCTAAATGTTTTTTTTAATTTTCCACTCACGTGTGACTCTAAGCCAAACACCAAGGTTTACTTGGGCATCTAGCAAAATTGCATAAATACTCATTTGGGGAGAAAGCCTGTGAAGAATTAGCCTTTCAAGTTCAATTCTGTTCAGTTAATGAGGTCTCAATAGTGAGTTCTAAATTTTAGACATGCTACAAACTACATTAACTGCAAAAATCTTCAAAACTCCTTTAGAGCTCATTTTAATGAACTTAAGAATTATACAATTATTCTAGAAATTGGGTTCAGTGCAAAATGTATTTTTCTTGGTCATCCAAAAAGTTAACAGTGTGTTTTATTCCATCTCTGATATCCTGACACATAAAAACCCAAAATTTTACATAGAAATTTACTTTAAAAACTCATGTGCTAGTCTTGTTTTTTAAAGCATTTTTATGATTTTTAGAAAATCTTTTTCAAACATTTAAGGCAAAAGTAATCTTTGAAAAAGTTTGTGTAAAGTTTAATTGGTTAAAATATAATTCATTTTCTTAGTTGCTTCTTGAGACTAGTGTCCTCTGTGCATAAAAAAGAGGTACAAATCCTCCACCGAAGTAGTTACCCAAACCCAAAATTTCTCCCATCAGTAAAACCAGGATTCATGGAAGAAACTGAGGCAAATAAAGGTTAAATAACTTCATTCATCAAAATAGCTTTAAAGAATCTAGAATTATAAATATTATAAAAATTAAAAGTATATCTAGAAAGATTTTTCCAGTGATAATGTGAAGTGCTATACATATCTGCAAGTAATGCTTTTATACATGTGCAGTATCTCCATAAGAATATGGCATATAAAATTACATAAAGGTAAACACAGTCTTTGCATGTACTTTATTGGATTAGTTACACAGAAATTATATATGAAATACATTCTATTGAGTTTCTCTTCATTTTTTAAAAAGGCTGTCAAAAAAATTTTTTTAATGAAAAGACTATATGTCATATCTAAATATCTGAGTAGTACTAGATGAAAAGCTTCCAGGTAGCCATCTTTTTTCCCCACTCTTTAGGACTATTTTGCTGTCAATATGCATGAGACCTGGATAGCATATGTTTACAGGCTAAAAAGTGCCACCCTGTGTGACCATCCATCAGTATAAGAACATTATCAGCACCTTTGTCCTCAGTTCTTCTTAACCCAGATATTAAATAGGCAGTGTCATAAGTCCTGACAAATGTAGAAACTGTTTTACCATTGCCCAAATCAAGAGATTGTAAAACATTCCCAACACCCCAGAAAGTTCTTTATGTTCCTTCCCAGGTAGTACCTCCTACCCCAGAGCATCCATGGTCCTGATTCTCATCACCTGTTACTTGTACATGGTATTAACTTTATGTAGAGGAATAAAAACAGGATCGACTTTTTTATGTCTACCTTCTTTCAACACGAGGTTTTGAAATTCATCTGTGTTAACATTTATCAGTAATCTGTTCCTTTTGACTAATAAGTACATTGTACAAATTTGTTTATCCATTCTCTTGGTGGTAGACATGTGCATTGTTTCCATTTGGGACCTCTTGTGAATAAAACTGAATCTGCACGTCATTTTTGTGGACATGCTCTTTTGTTTTTCTTGGATACATAGCTTGCAAAACAATTACTAGGCCATAGAATATAGGTATGTGTTTAACTATATTAAAAACTGATATCAGTTGTTCCTAAACACTCCAAAAGAGCTTGTACCATTTTCTACCCCTACCAGCAACTTACGAGGGGCCCATTGCTCTGATCTTCATCATTTGGTATTGTCAGTCTTCAATTTGGTCTGTTTTGATAGATGTATATAGTGGTAACTTGTGCTTTTTAATTTGCATTTCTCTGATGACTAATAAGGTTGAACATAGCATTTCATATGCTGTTGACCATTTGTACTTCGTATTTTGTGAAATGTTCAAGTGTTTCACTCATTTTTTTATAGGGCTGTCTTTATTATTGATTTGTAGGAATTCTTAAAGTATTCTCTATGTGAGTCCTTTGTCAGGTATATTTTTCATGAATGTTTTTACCTAGACCTTGACCTGCCTTTCCATTTTTCTTAACTGGTTTCCTCAATTCTTAAGAATACTTTAACACTATCATGGCTTTTTCAGAGTATTTAGTGGTCATCGTAACACCGCCCTACCTCAAAATTTTCCTTTTAATTACTAGTAACTATGAGGCCATTTGGGTACACACCCATAGCTTTCTTAGAAAATCACCTCTTAATTTTAAAGCCATTAATATTTGATGTAAGTTTTAAAAACCCTTTACTGAATTGGCCTATTATTTTTTGACATCCTTTCTATTGTCTAGGTTGTGGAACTACTCTTTATGTAGTTCCTAATACTGTATTTTTGTTTGCTTGTTTGTTTCTTAAGCAACATGTGAATGGTCTTGAAAAAGCCCAGTATCGCAGGTGAACTTTTAAGAAGCAAATAAGTAGTTTGAACTATGTCTTGAAGGCATAGTTTCTGGCTCCTGTGCTGGCACCCAACTTAACTGTCCATGGACTTAGCCACCACACACTGAGTACATGTGCTGTGCCAGGCACTGTGTCCCCAGAGGATTTGCAGAGCATTTACCTAGGTCATGAGTTCTCAAACTTTTTGGTCACAGGACCCCTCTGGACTCCTAAAAGTACTTTGAGAGCATTTGTTTATGTGACATATCAGTTGATAGTTACTATAGTAGAAATTAAAACAATTATTTTAAAATTTATTAACCTATTTTGTGTTTTTTTATTAAAATTTTTCCAAAAACAAAAATTAGTGTGAAAAATGCATTACTTAAAATTGTAAGTCCTTTAATATCTGGAGAAATAGAAGAAAGCTAGAATTTCATATCTGATTCTGCACTCAGTGTGTTGTGTCTGTTGTTTTGGTTTTGTTTTTTTTTAAACCTGGCCTCACAAATAGTAGTGGGAAAAGGGAGGAATACTTTTTTAATAGATTTTCAGATAACTCTAAGCATTATTCTTTGAACATCAAAACACAGCAAATGGTAGTTTCTAAAATGTTATTAGTTATCTTGTGGAATCTGAAACTGTGTCTGAGAACTTTTCCTAACTATTACATTAAAATCCATGGATCTGTCTTGCTCTTTGAGTCTTTTTAGCAATGCATGATTTTGTAACATGTATTAATCGTTTAAGAAATTGGTTCACTGAGTTATGTGTGTCTTCCAAATACCAGAAATTCACAACATTACCTGTGACTTCATCAGAAATGTCTTTTAAGTATTGGGAAGCTGTGAAGCTTTAGGTGACAGTTTTCCAAAATTCAGATTTTCACTTGAATGATGAAACATGATTGGCAATAAACAGTTGCTTTCCTTAAAGCAACAGGCTCACTTCATTTACAGTTGAGATTGTAAATGCCGAAGAGCCAGGTCTTAGTAACTATAGTTTGTCAGTCATTTTTTCAAATAAAAATGGTGTCCCATAGAAATAAGCAGTTAGTTTGGCTCACAAGTCAAGTGCTTTTCCTCATTTTCCTTTGGTATGCAACAAAAGAATATTACACATTCTCTCATTTTGTTATACAGAACATTAGAAAGACATGTACTCAACAGTTGAGATTTAATAAGATGGTGACCTTTATTGCTTTATCAACGAGATCGTTAAGTGAGAGTAGCTTTGTATTAATTGCGAGTGAGTGGTACAGTTGGGTGCTGCTGCCTCAGTTTGCGCTGAGGGATCGGCAGTTTTACAACTATTGGCTTTACTGTGTGGCAGCCGAGTTATAAAGGCAAATGATATCTTAGTATCATTATGAAAGTGGTTTTGACCTCACAGTTCCTCTAGGATCCCAACAGGTGTGTGGACCACATTTTGAGAATGGTTGACCTACATTGACACTTGGACAATGATCAATAGAAGGGAAAGCAACTAAATAATGTGGTGGGTTGGTCTTTGCTAATGACAATAGGAATCTAAAATCCCATATTGATTCCTTGATGGCTATGGGTGCTTGTATAAGAATTAAATCCCCCCTATGGCCTTCTGAGCTGGAGATCTGACAGTCTTTGCTTTAATACTCTAAACTGTGGCACACTTTTCTAAGTTATTTGTTCCTGGACAACTTTGACTATTAGAAAATTCTTATAAAAAGAGCCTAATGCCCCTATTCTTGATACTACCACCCTCTGAAGCAACATTTCTAGTAACAGAAATGCTCTGTAGACTCATATAAACATAATATGAACAATCCATGGTTTAAATAGATTCTTCAATGGAATGAACACAATTTTTTTACTAGTGCAGAATAAATAGGGAACCCTGAAATAGATCCATACATAAAGAACTTGAGTACCATCATAGAGGCAGTAAGTTAAGATTGGTAATAGATAATAATATATGGTATTGGATCAGTTGGAAGACATAAAAAGGTAGATCATTACTTCATGACAAATTCAAATAAAATTCCATATGAATTAAAGACAGGTTGTTCACCATTCAGTGTATATATGTTTGCTATGACACTATTCTAAGCACTTTATCCTCACAACATACCTATGAGATAGTATTATTAGACCCCCACATTACAGTTGAGGAACCTGAGGCACTGGGAAACTAAATAGCTTGGTGATTCTCAGAGCTTTCCACAGCTGGTAAGTGGCAGAACTGGATTCATCGAGCTCCCGAGTGTGTGATCATAATCGCTACGGCCTGTTGCCTTCAGCAAAAGTTCATAGTTCTGAGAGAAATGGTTTTTGTATTTCCTACTGCTGCTACACTAGTATCAAATTACTATGTATAAAGTTACTACTGACAGATTCTATAAATGGAGCAGCTTAAAACATCCAATTCTGTAAGTCCAGCACACCATGGCTTGATTCCCTGCTCAGAGTATCATAAGACTGAAATCCCGGTGTCAGCCAGAGTTCTCATCTGGATTATCAGGAAAACTTCTCTTCCAAGTTAACTCTTATTGTTGGAACAATTTAGTCCCTTGCCTTGTAGGACTGAGGTCACTGTTGCCTAATTACCAATCAGCCAGGGACCACTCTCAGCTCCTAAATGTCACCTGCATCTTGCCATGTGGCTCCTCCATCTTCAGTCCAGCAGAGGTGGATCAATCTTCTCTCATGCTTTGAATCTTTGACTTCTTCCATGTCTGGCCCGGGGACCCAGATTTAAAAGGGCTCCTGTGATCAGGCCAGGCCCACCCAGGTAACCTCACTTTCTAAGGTCAGATGATTTGGGACTGATTATATCTGCAAACCTCTTCTGCCATAACTCCAGGAGTGGCACCCCATCATATTCACAGGGCTGCCCACACTCAAGAGGATGGGGTAGCACAAAAGCAAGAGTCATTAGGGTCATCTTAGATTTCTGTTCGCCACATTTTTAAACTAAAATTCTATTCCCATCTAAATTAACATCTTCCCCTTTTCTTCATAACATGTAGATTCAGGTACCCTTCCTGGGGAAAAAAAAGTTAAAAATGTACTCGAAAACTTGAAGGAAAAAAGATGACAGTGTGAGAAGTGAGGTAGAAATCTTCCAAAACCACATGTATTTTGAAAATACAGAAAATACAACTATTCCTAAAAGAGTGACCAGAAGAGTGCACCAGCCAGTCTACATCTGGGAGAATATATCATGGAAAAGGGTAAAGTAAAAAAGGCAGGACCCGAGCACTCCCCCAACCCCAGCTCACCAGAGGGAGGAAGAGAATCAGAGTGGGGAGGGAGAGGAAGCACAAGACTGATAAATACCCAGCCCTAGAAATGTACTCTGGGAGCACAGACCCACATTGCACGGTGCTCTGGAGATTAGAGGGGCTGAAAATCAAAGTCAGAGACTAAGACTGTGAATAGGTTCCCACAACCGGCTGCCCTGGGACAAAAGAAAAGCAGGCACTTTGAAAGACTTCTCAAAAGTGAGAAGGCTGCTAAAGGGGCAAAGGTTTAGGAGAAGGAATAGGTGGACAAAATTGTCCCGGCACACTCAATTGACCAGGATAGGAACTTTCAGGAGCTTCAGGTGCTCCATTCCCCTGACTGGCAACACACCCCAAGGTCCCTCACCATGATAAGTAGCCTGCTGCTTCCTCCCCACTGGCACCTGCGCACAAACCCGCTGTGCCCGACATTGATACAGAACAGCTGGAGGGCATCCCCACCTACAGCAAGTACACAGCTTAATGAAGAGGCTTCTCCTTGCACACGGCTAACCAGCCCTGACAGCAGACACTGGCATAATGACCGGGAAGCACAAAAGAGCTTTGTCCTTGCAGCAGACACCCACACCGCTCACCTGTGATCCACACCATTGCCCTAGGCCATCCCGAGGGCCACCCCACCCACTGCATTTTAGGGGATTAACTTGGATGCCGCTCCCTGTGTGCAGCTGACTGCCCCAGACAGTGGAGACAGGTACTACGACCGAGAACAGGAAAGAACTTTGTCCTCCCAACAGACACCTGTGCCAATTGCCTGTGACCACTCCAATAGCTCCAGGACTATGAAAAGGCAGAATAACCTTGTTCAATCCAAAATCCCTCAAACACCAGAAAGAGGGCTCAGTGAGACTGAAATCACCAATCTTATTGAAAAAGAATACAAAATAAAAGTCATAAGCATGCTAATTGAACTACAGAAAAATATTCAAGAGCTAAGGGACAAATTCATGAGGGGGATAGACACCTTAAAAATACAGTAACTGAAATGAAGCAAACAATGGAGGGATTTAAAAACAGATTAGATGAGGTAGAGGAGATGGTAAATGGAATAGAAATTAGAGAACAGCAAGACAAAGAAGCTGAGGCAGAGAGAGAAAAAAGGATCTCTAGAAATGAAAGAGTATAAAAAGAACTGTGTTTCCAATCCAAATGGAACAATATTTGCATTATAAGGATTCCAGAAGAAGAGAGAGAAAAAGGGATAGAAAGCATCCTTGAGGAGGTAATTGCCAAAAACTTCCCCAATCTGGGGAAGGAGATAGTCTCTCAGGCCATGGAAGTGCACAGATCTCCCAACACAAGGGACCCAAGGAAGACAACATCAAGACATATAATAATTAAAATGGCAAAGATCAAGGATAAGGACAGACTTTTAAAGGCAGCCAGAGAGAGGAAAAAGATCATCTACAAAGGAAAACCCATCAGGCTATCATCAGACTTCTCAACAGAAACCTTACAGGCCAGAAGGGCATGGCATGGTATATTTAATGCAATGAAGCAGAAGGGCCCTGAACTAAGAATACTCTATTTGGAAAGATTGTCATTTAAATTTGAAGGAGAGATTAAACAATTTCCAGATGAGCAAAATCTGAGACAATTTACCTCCAACAAACTATTGCTACAGTGTATTTTGGAGGGACTGCTATAGATGGAAGTGTTTCTAAGGCTAAATAGCTGTACCAGAGGAAATGAAACCACAGTAAAGAAAGTAGACCAATTAAATGCTAGCCAAATGCAAAATTAAATCAGATACCCACAAACTCAGTCAAGGAATACACAAAGAGTACAGAATATGACACCTAGCATATAAACATAGGAGGAAGAAGAAAAAGGGGCAAAAAAAAAGAGAAACTTCAGCTTGTGTTTATAATAATGTAATATGAATTAAGTTAGACAGTTGGATAGTAAAGAACCTGCACTTGAACTTTTGGTAACCATGAATCCAAAGCCTGAAATAGCAATAAGTACAAATCTATCGATAATCACCCTAAATGTAAATGGACTGAAAGCACCAATCAAAAGACACAGAGCTACAAAATGGATGAAAAGAGCAAGACCCATCTATATGCTGCCTACAAGAGACACATCAAATGCAAAGACATACACAGACTAAAAGTGAAGGGATGGGAAAAGAATGCAAACAATAGGGAGAAAAAAGCAGGAGTTGCAATACTTGTATCAGATGAAGTAGACTTCAAAACAAAGTAACAAGAGATAAAGAAGGACACTACATAATGATAAATGGTCAGTTCTACAAGAAGATATAACCATTATAAATATCTATGCACCCAACATAGGAGCATGCAAATATGTGAAACAAATTCTAACAGAATTAAAGGGGAAAATAGAATGCAATGCATTCGTTTTAGGAGACTTCAATACACCACTCACTCCAAAGGACATATCAACCAGACAGAAAATGAGTAAGGACCCAGAGGCACTGAACAACACATTAGAACAGATGGACCTAACAGACATCTACATAAAACTCCATCCAAAAGCAGCAGGATACACATTCTTCTCAAGTGCACATGGAACATTTTCCAGAATAGATCACATACTAGTACACAAAAAGACCCTCAGCAAATTTTAAAAGTTTGAAATTGTACCAACCAACTTCTCAGATCACAAAAGTATGAAAGTAGAAATAAATTGTTCAAAGAAAACAAAAAGGCTCACAGACACATGGAGGCTTAACAACATGCTCCTAAATAAACAATGGATCAATGACCAAATTAAAACAGAGATGAAGCAATATATGGAGACAAATGAAAACACCAGCACAAGGCCCCAACTTCTGTGGGACGCAGTGAAGGCAGTTCTAAGAGGAAAGTATATAGCAATCCAGGCCTATTTAGAGAAGTTATAACAATCCCAAAAGAACAATCTAGATTCACAATTATTGAAACTGGAAAATGAAGAACAAATGAGGACCAAAGTCAGTAGAAGGAGGGACATAATAAATTCAGAAAATAAACATAAAATTGAGAACAATAAAATAGAAAGAATTAATGTAACCAAGAGCTGGTTCTTTTAGAAAATAAACAAAATAGATAAGCCCCTAGCCACACTTATCAAGAAAAAAAGGAGAATCTACACCCATAAAGAGAATCAAAAAGGAGAAAGGAAAAATCACTACAGACACCACATAGATACAAAGAATTATTAAAGAATACTATGAAAATTGTATGCTAACAAATTGGATAACCCAGAAGAAATGGACAACTTTCTAGAAAAATACAACCTTCCCAGACTAACCAAGGATGAAACAGAAAGTCTGAACAGACCAATTACCAGCAATGAAATTGAATCAGTAATCAAGAAACCACCTAATGAAAAAAATCCCATACCAGATGGCTTCACAGCTGAATTTTAACAGACATTTAGAGAAGACCTGCTACCCATTCTCCTTAAAGTTTTCCAAAAAATAGAAACAGAAGGAATACTTCCAAACTCATTCTATGAGGCCAGCATCACTCCAATACCAAAACCCGGCAAAGACACCACAAAAAAAGAAAATTACAGACCAATATCCGTGATGAACACAGATGCAAAAATACTCAACAAAATATTAGCAAACCAAAAATACATCAATAGGATCATCCATCATGATCAAGTGGGATTCATCCCAGGATGCAAAGATGGTCCAACATTCGATAATCCATCAACATCATCCACTACATCAATAAATAGAAGGACAAAAATCACATGATCATCTCCATATATTCTGAAAAAGCATTTGACAAAAATCAACACCCATTCATGACAAAAACTCTCAACAAAATGGGTATAGAGAGCAAGTATTTCAACATAATAAAGTCTATACATGACAAACCCACAGCGAACATCATACTTAACAGTGAAAAGCTGAAAGCTTTTCCTCTAAGACCAGGAATAAGACAAAGATGCCCACTCTCCCCACTTCTATTCATTATAGTTCTGGAGGTGCTAGCCATGACAATCAGACAACACAAAGAAATTAAAGGCATCCAGATTAGTAAAGAAGAAGTTAAACTGTCACTGTTTGCAGATGACATGATATTGTACATAAAAAATACTAAAGAATCCACTCCAAAACTGTTAGAACTAATAGCTGAATACAGCAAAGTTGCAGGATACAAAATACATAAATCTGTTGCATTCCTATACACTAACAATAAACTAGCAGAAAGAGAAATCAGGAAAACAATTCCATTCACAATTGCATCAAAAAGGATAAAATATCTAGGAATAAACCTAACCAAGGAAGTGAAAGACCTATACTCAGAAAACTACAAGACACTCATGAGAGAAATTAAAGAAGATATGAATAAATCGAAAAACATCCCGTGCTCATGGCTAGGAAGAATTAATATTGTCAAAATGGCCATCCTACCTAAAGCAATCTACAGATTCAATGCAATCCCTATCAAAATATCAACAGTATTCTTCAACGAATTGGAACAAATGTTCTAAAATTCATATGGAACCACAAAAGACCCTGAATAGCCAAAGCAATCTTGAGAATGAAGAATAAAGTGTGGGGGATTCACTCCCCAACTTCAAGCTCTACTACAAACCCACAGTAATCAAGACGATTTGGTACTGGGACAAGAACAGACCCACAGATAAATGGAATAGAATAGAGAGCCCAGGTATAGACCCACACATATATGGCCAATTAATGTATGATAAAGGAGCCATGGACATACAATGGGGAGATGACAGCCTCTTCAACAGCTGGTATTGGCAAAACTGGACAACTACATATAAGAGAATGAAACTGGATTACTGTCTGACTCCATTCACAAAAGTAAACTCGAAATGAATCAAAGACCTGAATGATGTAAGTCATGAAACCATAACACTCTCAGAAGAAAACATAGGCAAAACTCTCTTGAATATAAACATGAACAACTTCTTCATGAACATATCTCCTCAGGCAAGGGAAACAAAAGCAAAAATGAACAAGTGTGACTATATCAAACTAAAAACTTTCTGTACAGCAAAGGGAACCAATAGTAAAATAAAAAGACATCCTACAGTATGAGAGAATATATTCATAAATGGCATATCCAATAAGGGGTTGACATCCAAAATACACAAATAGCTCACGTGCCTCAACAACCAAAAACAAATAAGTCAGTTAAAAAATGGATCTGAACAGATACTTCTCCAAAGAAGAAATTCAGATGGCCAACAGGCACATGAAAAGATGCTCCACGTTGCTAATCATCAGAGAAATGCAAATTAAAACCACAATGAGATATCACCTGACACCAGTTAGGATGGCCACCATCCAAAAGACAAACAACAAATGCTGGCAAGGATGTGGAGAAAGGTGAACCCTCCTATACTGCTGGTGGGACTGTAAATTAGTTCAAATATTGTGGAAAGAAATATGGAGGTTCCTCAAAAAACTCAAAACAGAAATACCATTTGACCAGGAATTCACTCCTAGGAATTTACTCTAAGAATACAGCATCCCAGTTTCAAAAAGATATATGCACCCCTATGTTTATCACAGCACTATTTACAATAGTCAAGAAATGGAAGCAACCTAAGTGTCCATCAGTAGGTGAATGGATAAAGAAGTGGTACATATACACAATGGAATATTATTCAGCCATAAGAAGAAAACAAATCCTACCATTTGCAACAACATGGATGGAGCTAGAGGGTATTATGCTCAGTGAAATAGGCCAGGTGGAGAAAGACAAATACCAAATAATTTCACTCATCTGTGGAGTATAACAACAAAGCAAAAATTGAAGGAACAAAACAGCAGCAGACTCACAGAACCCAAGAATGGACTAACAGTTACCAAAGGGAAAGGGACTAGGGGAGGATGGGTGGGAAGGGAGGGATAAGGGGATTAAGGGGCATTATGATTAGCACACATAATATAGGGGGGCATGGGGAAGGCAGTATAGCACAGGTAGTGACTATAGCATCTTACTATGCTGATAGACGGTGACTGTAATGGGGTATATAGTGGGGACTTGATAATAGAGGGAATGTGGGGACCACAATGTTGCTCATGTGAAACCTGAGCATAAGATTGTATATCCATGATACCTTAGTAAAATAAAGAAAGAAAAGTATTCCAGAGCTGTAAGAAATAAATGCCTTCTTTATGAGCAACTCATTTTATATATTCTGTTATACCACTTGAGCTAAGACAATGTTCTTTAGAAGTTAAATCATCCTTTGCCTTCAGAAGAACATTATGAATAAAATGTTTCTTTTGATCACCAAGTAAAAAAGGTAAGAAAATTGAGTAAAGCAAGAAGTTCCGCAAGAAAGTTATGTTACAAACACTGAGAATGCTGGTGAAACTTCAAGCTGGTTGTATATAAGAAATAGTGATTTCTGAAACAAAGTCAAATCTCTTAGTCAAGTAATTAATTTGTGGAGGAAAAGAAGACAATGATACTTCAAATTTATGAATACTTCTCTTAAAGTTTATAATATTGCTGCTTATAATTATTTGCTCTTAGTGCAATTTTTTTTCTTATTTTTTTCCTCATAGCAGAAGGGACAAGGAAGCTCCCTTGGGGCCCCTTATAAGGGAACTAATCCCATTCATGAGGGCTCTGCTATCCTGACCTAATCCCAAAGGATGACCTCCTAATTCCACCAGACTGGGAGTTAGTTTCAACATATGAATGTTGGGAGGACATAAATATTCAGTCTATATGAGATGTACAAAAACAAAAACAAACCCATTGTCATTGGTTTGTTGCTTTTATCCTCATTGACACAAAATGATTGCTGCACTCCCAGGCATTCATTCATTTTTCTTTTGAGAAACTTTCCCAGAAGCCCAACCCAGTGACTTTTGTTTTTATTTCATTGGTCACAACTGGGTGACTTGGCACCTTAGCTGCAAGAGAGTCTGGGAAAGTACATACTTCCAGCTAAGCACCTCAAGCAACATCAAGGGTTATGTCAGTAAAAGAGTAGTAGGAAATATATGCTGGGTAGTAGACTAGTAATATTTGATACACACACACTCACACACTTAACAGAATTAAATTAGAAGTCAGGAAGAGAGAGAATCAAAATTCTGACAGTTGAAAACTAAACACTCTTCTAAATGATCCTTGTGTCAGAGAAGAAATCATGAAGGGAAATTAGTATTGTCAAGTGAATGAAAATGAAAGTTTGACATATCAAAATGTGAGGACAGCTAATATATTTCTTCAAGGAAAATTTATATCATTAAACACTTTATTAGAAAAGACAAAAACACTCAAGCCAATTTTCTAAGTTTGCACCTTAAGAAACTAGGAAAACAAGAGCAAATTAAACACCAAGTAGGTAGAAGAAAAGAAACAGTAAGAGCCAAGTGCAATGAAAGTAGAAAACTGGAAAACAATGGAGAAATATCAATTAAACCAAAACGTGATTCTTTCAAAAAGATAAAATTGATAAGCCTCTAGTCAGTGATCAGGGGGAAAAAGAAAAGATACAAATTATCAGTATTATAAATGAATGAGTAGACATGACTACAGACTACAGACATTGAAAGGCCAATGAGAGAATAATATAAAGAATTTTATTCCAATAAATTCTTCAGTTTTAATGAAAAGGATAGATTCCTTGAAAGACACAATCTACAACACCTCACTCGAGAAGAAATAGATAAACTGAATAATCCTATATATATCTAAGAAATTGCATTTGCATTTATGATTCTTCACACAAAGAAATCTCTAGGCTCCAATAGCTTCACTGGTTAATTCTACCAAACATTTAAGGAAGAAACAATATCAGCTGTACAAAATTCTTTCAGAAAATACAAGAAAAGAAAATGTTTCCCAGGTCATATTATAAGGCCAGAAATCCTATACAAAAAAAAAAGGAAACAAAAATCCCAGAAAAAAACATTACAAGAAGACTGCAGACTAGCATCCCCATGAACTTATTCACAAAAATCCTTACCAAAAACTTAGCAAACCAAATCCAGCAACACATAAAAACAATAATACATTATGACCAAGTGGGGCTTATCTCAGGAATGAAAGGCTGGTTTATCATTTGAAAGTTAATATTGTAATTCATCAAACGAAGAGACAAAACGATATAAATATCTCAGTAAGTGCAGGAAAGTAGGTGATAGAACTTAATACTCATTTGTTATAAAATCGCTCAGTAAACTAGAAATACAAGGGTACTTCCTCAACTGACAAAGACATCTATGAATAACTTAGTGCTAATATCATACTTACTAGTGAAACAATACTTTCCCCCTAAGATCAGAACAAAGGCAAGGATGTCTGCACTCACAAGATCTATTCAACACTAGATTGGAAGTCTTAATCACTACATAAGAAATAGGAAGGAATAAAAGGCAGACAGATGACCTAAGTGTCCATCAGTAGATGAATAGATGAAGAAGATGTGGTACATATACACAATGGAATACTATTCAGCCATAAGAAGAAAACAAATCCTACCATTTGCAACAACATGGATGGAGCTAGAGGGTAACAAGCTCAGTGAAATAAGCCAGGTGGAAAAAGACAAGTATCAAATGATTTCATTATTAAATCAAATAATTTTGGTTTAATTGATATTTCTCCATTGTTTTCCAGTTTTCTACTTTCATTGCACTTTCATTGCGAGTATAAGAACAAAGCAAAACTGAAGAAACAAAACAACAGCAGACTCACAGACTCCAAGAAGGAGCTAGCAGTTACCAAAGGGAAGGGGGTGGGAAGGGTGGGTGGAGAGGGAGGGAGAAGGGGATTAGGGGGCTTTATAATTAACACTTGCAATATAGGTAGGTCACAGGGAAGGCATTATAGCTGGAAGAAGACAAGTAGTGACTCTATAGCATCTTACTACATTGATGGATAGTGATCGCAGTGGGGTTGCGGGGGACTTGATAATATGTGTGAATGTTGAAACCATAATGTTGCTCACGTGAAACCTTCATAAGATTGTATTCAATGATACCTTAATTTTTTTTTTAAAGGCACATTGAAAATAAGGAAAAAAATATATATTTATTCAAAGCTAACATGATCCTCATATAGAAAATCCTAAGAAATATACCCCCAAAAAACTACTAGAACTAATTGAGCTTAACAGGTTCACAGCATACAAGATTAATGTACAAAACTCAACTGTGTTTCTTTAATAGCAAGAAACTATTGGAAATTGAATGTGAAAATAGAATCAAGAATATGAAAGTTTAGGGATAGATTCAACAAAATGTGTGCAAGTCTTGTATGTACCTTAAAAAGCACACGATATTGCTGAGAGAAATTAAATAATTAAGTAAAAAAGATAACATTGTGAAAATTGATAATGGGATACCTCACTGACATGGATCCGGAAGACCTGCATGGGGAGCTCTCACACCCACCACTCCTCATCTATGGCAGACCCAACAGAAAGAAGAGATGAATACCTTGCAACTCATACTATTTTGGCTACTTTACCACCCAGTAGGGGGAGGAAAGGGTGTCTGCCTCGCATAGCAACACTGGGGCCAATGAGACTGTTACAACTCTGCAAATGAACAGACATGACGCTGGGACTCCCAGTTTCCTCCAATGGACTTTTTACTTAGAATAGTCCCCCCAGTCTTCCCCACCTTTCCCCTATAAAAGAGTCTCCTTTCCGTTGTTCTCCAGACAAGCCTGTGGTTTGCCCTAACTTGCTTGTCAAGGACTGCAGCTCTCCGTTGTTCCTGAATAAACCCGTTTTGCCAGTAAAATAACTGACAAGTTTTACTTTTAAGGTGAACAACACTACATGGACTTAGATATTCATAGTAGGTGCTCAATAAATTTCTAATTAGTGAAAAAATGATGGTGTGAGAAGGAACCCAAGTAAAAGATTGATCAGAGAGGAAGGAACTTAATTACATAAGGTCTTGGCTTTTGCAAACATGAAATGGACACAGAAGCAGTATTACGGTTATTAAACACTATGTACATTCATGTACATTATCTTATTGAAACCTGCGAAACCACAAAAAGAAACACTCAGACAGCATAACTTTGGTAAAAGGACCAGTGAACACCAACACAAACATACCTTAAAATGTTGAAGTCAAGTTTTGAAAATTTTAATGATGCCCTGGTGTTATTTACCTAAAAGCCAGAGAAGTGGGAGTGGAGGAGGCGAGCAGCCTCTGTGTGCACCATACTTTATTAACTTGCATAAGAATTTAAGGGATGTATGAATATCCACACATTTAGGTTTTAGTGAAAAACAGATTAGAGGCAAAGATTCTATCATGAACATTCTTAATATAAACAGTGTTTAATACATTATAGTAATGTATTCTTAAATGTATGTCCAAAATACTTTAATTAAACTGCTCAAGTAAGTGTCCTAATTGGAACATTTGGGGAATACAAAGACTGTTTTCCTGAAAGGGAAAGAGAATCACAGCAACATACTTTGTGAAGTTGGAGTTGTATTTAAAAACTAGAGACGAATGTGACAGCCACATTTTAAAAAGCATAAGAAGAAAAAAATCTCAGAAGTTGTACATCTCACAGGCAAATAAAGACAAAAATCTGAAGTTATTGATGGAAGGGCAAAAGAATAGAAAATCTGAACAGGTACAACCTAATCAGGTATAATTAAAATGGATTTAGGAAAAAGGGAAAACGTGTTTCAGCCATCAGACTTCTATATTAATGCCACAGAAGGCTGGGGATAGTGAAAGCAGTGATTTGTCCTAAAGAAAGCCTCCAAAAGCTGAAGCTACCTGAAATAATTTAACACCAGTGGTGAAATTTTAATGAGTAGGCATTCTGTGAGAAGAATGAAACTCTCAGCATAGGGGCGAACAAAGATCAAGTCCAAAGCGACACCTGCTGATTCCGCAGGAGCTCACACGTGGACAAGGGCCGACAGGGAAAGAATAAACTTTCTTCATGTGATTGTTTGTTTGTAGTTTTGTTGTCTTTAGCTCTCCCCAACCCAATTCTGAAATAACTCTTGCTTCAGAATTGCTCTTCTTTCTTGCAAAGACCTGTCTCCACATGGGACAAAATATCAACACTGCTTGGCCATAATTTCGTGCCCTGGTTTAGCTGGACTGCAGTCTCTCCCCTTTCAGTTCACACCCATGAAGGTTTATAACCGAGTGAGGAAGCCCACTCACAGGCGTGTGTTCCCAGGCAGGTTTACTTCTTAGACTTCCTAATGCCTTAGGGTCTGCATGACTGGAGTGGTGCTGGGCTCCACCCCATGGAGCCATCAGACACAGACGCGGATCTCCCAGGAGCTTCAGCCTGTGAGGACAGTGGTGTGCGCCCAGAAACAGCGGCCCAGAGTAGACATGGTGGAGGGAGCATACACAGGAGGTGGGAAGAACCAAATGCACAGCCCAAAGTGTAGGCAGGAGATGCAGCACAGGCTTTGTGGAGGGGTGGACAGGGGTGTGGGCCCCCCAGGTGAGGTACAGAAATAAAGAGGAGGCTGAGAATAGCATAGACCCTGAGGCAGAGGGGAACTCAGATATAACTGAGCAGAAGATTCATATGGGTATGGGGGGAGCTCAGGAGGGTGGGACCCAATTTCAGAAAGCTTAAAAACAAAGCAGAAGGGATGAAGTGTTCTCAGAAAGTAACTACCACAGCTTGGATTCCTCTACCAGGTAACTTCCATGAGACCAGAAAGTTGGGTTTGCTGATCAAACTCCATGCCCAGAACAATGCCCGCATACTCATGAAGGCACTCAGATTTTTATTTTTTAAATTAAGTTGATGAAAGATAAAAAGAAAGCAATGTGGCAATGTAAAATAACTGGAATGTCTTATTTTTAATAGATTTTCTTTTTCCTTTTTTTTAATTTTCCTTCTTTTTAAAGGAAAATTACATTATGGCCCTTACAAAGAAACCATAAAAAGTCGAGTTTTTAAAATTAGTGTACCTTTATTACCTATAAAAAAAAGAAAAGGAGACTTCCAGGAAGATGGCGGCGTAAGCAGGGCAGCAGAAATCTCCTCCCAACACTACATTTATCTATTAAAATACAGCAAATACAACTATTCCTAAAAGAGAGACCAGAATACACAGGAAAGCACACAGCATGCAGCTACACCCAAGAGGATTCAGCACCCCGTGAGGCGGGACCCGAGCACTCACCCACCCCAGCACACCGGCGGGAGGATAGGATTCAGAGCCGGGAGGGAGTGGAAGTACTGTCCCGCAAAATAACCAGCCCAGGTGATCTGTGCAGGGAGCGCTGAACACACATCGTGCAGTGTAGCAGAGATTGGAGAGACAGTGGGTGCAGGATCTGAGCAAGAACCCGCCAGGGTGCTTGCAGCTGGCTCCCGGGAAGGATAAAAAGAAGAAGAAAAGCACGCACTTTTCTCAGCAGTCTTGAAGAGACAGGAGCCCAGTGGAGGGGCCAGATCCCCCCAGCACACTCAGCCCAGCAGGCTGGGAGTCCTGGGGAGTTTTGGACCCCTTAGCTGGCAACTGGGAAAGGGCAGCCGCACTCAGACTTCCCGCAGACATCAACAGCCTCCCATTCGTTCCCACCCCAGCCACAGCTATAAAGGGCCCTGCTGAGCAGTGTGGCCACAGCAGTGGAATAGTGGAGCAACAGCGCCACCTACAGCATCCCCACAGAATCCACTGCCAGTGGGCGGTTTTTTTCTTTGTTTTTTGTTTTTGTTTTTTCTTCTCTTTCTTTTTTCTTTTTTTTTTTCTTTCTTTCTTTTTTTTCCCCTTTTTTTTCTTTTTTTTTTTCTTTTTAAAGTCTTAAAGAGCCCAGCTGACATACGTGGCAACTACCAGTGACCATTTCTATAGCCATGAAAAGACAGAGGAATATGATACAGGCGAAGATCAAAAAGACAACCCCAGAGAGGGAGCCTGAAGGGATGGACATGCACAGTCTTCCTGAAAAAGAATTCAGAATAAAAGTCATAACCATGCTGACGGATCTACAGAGAGATGTGCAAGAGATGAGGGAGGAAGTGAGGGAAGTGAGGAAAGACAATGCAGAAATCAGACAAGTGATCAACGGGCTTAACAGCAGACAGGATGAGATGCAAGAGACTGTTAGTGGAACAGAAATCAGAGAACAGGAATACACAGAAGCTGAGGCAGAGAGAGATAACAGGATCTCTACGAATGAAAGAATATTAAGAGAACTGTGTGACCAATCCAAATGAACAATATTTGCATTATAGGAGTACCAGAGGAATAAGAGAGAGAAAAAGGGATAGAAAGTGTCCTGGAAGAAATAATTGCTGAAAATTTCCCCACGCTGGGAAAGGAAATAGTCTCGCAGTCCACAGAAACTCACATCTCCCAACACAAGGGACCAAAGGAAGACAACACCAAGACATAATAATTAAAATGGCAAAGATCAAAGATAAAGACAGAGTATTAAAGGCAGCTAGAGAGAGAAAAAAGATCACCTACAAAGGAAAACCCATCAGACTGTCATCAGACTTCTCAACAGAAACCTTACATGCCAGAAGAGAATGGCATGATATATTAAACGTACTGAAACAGAAGGGGCTTGAACCAAGAATATTGTATCCAGCACGATTATCATTTAAATATGATGCAGGGAGTAAACAACTTCCAGACAAACGAAAGTTGAGAGAGTTTGTCTCTCATAAACCACCACTACAGGATATCTTAAAGGGACTGCTCTGGAGGGAAGCACCCCTAAGGCTAAAAAGATGTCACCAGAGAAAATAAAATCATAGCAAAGAAAGCAGACCATCCAAATACTAACTAAATGCAAAGAATAAAACACCTAATATATAAAAAATGGAGGAGGAAGAATAGGAAGGGAGAGATAAAGAAACATCAGACAGTGTTCACAATAACTTAACAAGAAAGTTAAGTTCAATTCTTAGATAGTAAAGAAGAAACCCTTGAACCTTTGGTAACCACGAATCTAAAGCCAGCAATGGTAATGTCAATAATCACCCTAAATGTAAATGGACTGAATGCACCAATCAAAAGACACAGAGTAACAGAGTGGATAAAAAAGCAAGACCCATCTATATGCTGCTTACAAGAGACTCACCTCAAACCCAAAGATATACACAGACTAAAAGTGAAGGGATGGAAAAAGATATTTCATGCAAACAAAGAGAAAAAAGCAGGTGTTGCAGTACTTGTATCAGACAAAATAGACTTCAAAACGAAGAAAGTAGCAAGAGATAAAGAAGGACATTAAATAATGATAAAGGGGTCAGTCTAACAAGAAGATATAACCATTATAAATATATATGCACCCAACACAGGAGCGCCAGCATATGTGAAACAAATACTAACAGAATTAAAGGAGGAAATAGACAGCAATGCATTCATTTTAGGAGACTTCAGAACACCACTCACTCCAAAGGACAGATCAACCAGACAGAGAATAAGTAAAGACACACAGGCACTGAACAACACACTAGAACAGATGGACCTAACAGATATCTACAGAACTCTGCACCCAAAAGTAACAGGATACACATTCTTCTCAAGTGCACATGGAACTTTTTCCAGAAAAGACCACATACTAGGCCCCAAAAAGAACCTAAGTAAATTAAAAAATATTGAAATCCTACCAACCAACTTCTCAGATCACAAAGGTATAAAACTAGAAATAAATTTTAGAAAGAAATCCAAAAGGCTCACAAATACATGGAGACTTAACAACATTCTCCTAATTAATTAATGGGTAACCGACCAATTCAAAACAGAAATCAAAGAATATATGGAGACTAACGATAACAATAACCCAAAGCCACAACTTGTGTGGGACGCAGCAAAGGCAGTTCTAAGAGGAAAGTATATTGAAATCCAGGCCTACTTAAAGAGGGAAGAACATTCCCAAATGAACAGTCTAAAGACACAATTACTGAAATTGGAAAAAGAAGAACAAATGAGGCCCAAAGTCACCAGAAGGAGGGACATAATAAAGATTAGAAGAGAAATAAATAAAATTGAGAAGAATGAAACCCTAGAAAAAACTATGAAACCAAGAGCTGATTCTTTGAAAAAATAAACAAAATAGATAAACCCCTAGCCAGACTCATTAAGAGAAAAAGAGAATCCACACACATAAACAAAATCAGAAATGAGAAAGGACAAATAGCAACGGACGCCACAGAAATACAAAGAATTATAAGAGAATATTAAGAGAATCTATATGCTAACAAGCTGGAAAACACAGAAAAAATGGACAACTCTTAGAAAAATACAACCTTCGAAGACTGACCAAGCAAGAAACAAAAAAACTAAACAAACCAATCACCAGCAACGAAATTGAATTGGTAATCAAAAAACTACCCAAGAACAAAAACCCCGGACCAGATGGATTCACCTCTGAATTCTATCAGACATATAGAGAAGAAATAACACCCATTCTCCTTAAAGTTTTCCAAAAAATAGAAGAGGAGGGAATACTTCCAAACTCTTTCTATGAAGCCAGCATCACTCTAATACCAAAACCGGGCAAAGACCTCATCAAAAAAGAAAATTACAGATCAATATCCCTGATGAACGTAGATGCAAAAATACTCAACAAAATATTAGCACACTGAATTCAAAAATACATCAAGAGGATCATACACCATGATCAAGTGGGATTCATCCCAGGGTTGCAAGGATGGTACAACATTCAAAAATCCATCAACATCATCCATCACATCAACAAAAAGAAGAACAAAAACCACATTATCATCTCCATAGATGCTGAAAAAGCATTTGACAAATTTCAGCATCCATTCATGATTAAAACTCTCAACAAAATGGGTATAGGTGGCAAGTATCACAACATCATAAAGGCCATATATGACAAACCCACAGCTAACATCACACTTAACAGCAAGAAGCTGAAATCTTTTCATCTAAGATTGGGAACAAGGCAGGGATGCCCACTCTCTCCACTGTTATTCAACATAGTACTGGAGATCCTAGCCACGGCAATCAGACAAAACAAAGAAATACAAGGTATCCAGATTGGTAAGGAAGAAGTCAAATTGTCACTATTTGCAGATGACATGATACTGTACATAAAAAACCCTAAGGACTCCACTCCAAAACTACCGGAACTGATATCTGAATTCAGCAAAGTTTCAGGATACAATATTAACACACAGAAATCTGTTGCTTTCCTATACACTAACGATGAACTAACAGAAAGAGAAATCAGAAAAACAGTTCCATTCATAATTGCATCAAAAAGAATAAAATACCTAGGAATAAACCTAACGAAGGAAGTGAAAGACCTGTACTCTGAAAACTGCAAGATACTCCTAGCAGAAATTAAGGAAGACACTAACAAAAGGAAATGCATCCCATGCTCTTGGCTAGGAAGATTAAATATTGTCAAAATGGCTATACTATCTAAAACAATATACAATTCAATGCAATCCCTATCAAAATACCAACAGCTTTCTTCAATGAACTGGAACAAATAATTCTAAAATTCATATGGAACCACAAAAGACCCCGAATAGCCAAAGCAATCCTGAGAAGGAGGAATAAAACAGGGGGAATTATGCTCCCTGACTTCAAGCTCTACTACAAAGGCATAGTAATCAAGACAATTTGGTATTGGCACAAAAACAGACTCACAGACCAGTGGAACAGAATAGTAATCCAAACATTAACCCAAACATATATAGTCAATTAATATTTGATAAAGGAGCCTTGGATATACAATGGGGAGATGACAGCCTCTTCAGCAGCTGGTGTTGGAAAAAGTGGACATCTACATGTAAGAGAATGAAACTGGACTACTGTCTAGCCCCAAACTCAAAGGTAAACTCAAGGTGGATCAAAGATATGAGTGTAAGTCATGAAACCATAAAACTCTTAGAAGAAAACATAGGCAAAAAAAATCTCTTGGACATAAACATGAGTGACTTCTTCATGAACATATCTCCCCGGGCAAGGGAAACAAAAGCAAAAATGAACAAGTGGGACTATATCAAGATGAAAAGCTTCTGTACAGCAAAGGACCCCATCAGTAGAACCAAAAGACATCCTACAGTATGGGAAAATATATTCATAAATGATGTGTCTGATAAGGGGTTGACATCCAAAATATATAAAGAACTCACGCACCTTAACAAACAAAAAGCAAATAATCCAATTAAGAAATGGGCAGAGAAAAAAAAACTAATGGGCAGAGGACATCAATAGACACTTCTCTAAAGAAGAAATTCAGATGGCCAACAGCCACATGAAAAGATGCTCCACATCGCTAAACATCAGAGAAATACAGATTAAAACCACAATGAGATATCACCTCACACCAGTGAGGATGGCCAACATCCAAAACACAAACAACAATAAATGTTGGCGAGGATGTGGAGAAAAGGGAACCCTCCTACACTGCTGGTGGGAATGCAAATTAGCTCAACCATTGTGAAAAGCAGTATGGAGGTTCCTCAAAAGACTCAAAATAGAAATACCATTTGACCCAGGAATCCAACTCCTAGGAATTAACTCTAAGACTGCCGCAGCCCAGTTTGAAAAAGACATATGCACCCTTATGTTTATCGCAGCACTATTTACAATCGCCAAGAAATGGAAGCAACCTAAGTGTCTATCAGTAGATGAATGGATAAATATGATGTGGTACATATACACAATAGAATATTATTCAGCCATAAGAAGAAAACAAATCCTACCATTTGCAACAACATGGATGGAGCTAGAGGGTATTATGCTCAGTGAAATAAGCCAAGCCGACAAAGACAAGTATCATATGATTTCACTCATATGTGGAGTATAAGAACAAGGGAAAAAAAACTGAAGGAACAAAACAGCAGCAAACTCACAGAACCCAAGAAAGGACTAATAGTTACCAAAGGGAAAGGGACTGGGGAAGATGGGTGGGAAGGGAAGGATAAGAGGGAAAAGGGGGCATTACAATTAGCAGATGTAATGTTGAGGGGACACGGGGGGGACTATACAACTCAGAGAAGACAAGTAGTGCTTCTATAGCATCTCACTACGCTGAGACAGTGACTGTAATGTGGTTCGTGGGGGGACCTGATGAAGGGGGTAGTTTAAGAACCATAATATTTCACATGTAATTGTAGATTAATGATACCAAAATAAATTATTTACAAAAGGGGGATTAAAGGTGGCAGTGTGAGAGGTGAGACAGAGGTCTCCCCCCAAAACAACATACACCATGAAAATATAGTTAATACAACTAATCCTAAAAGAGCAACAGGAAAGGAGGCTTTGCCAGACTGCACACACCTGGAGAAAAGAACAGACTTCACAGAACAGGGTAACGTAAAAAAGCCATGATCTGGCAGGACCCAAGCCTTCCCCCACCCCGGCTCACTGGCAGGAGGAAGAGAAACAGAGCAGGGAGGGGGCAGAAGCCTAGGACTACTGAATGCCCAGACCTGGAGATCTGCTCTGGGAACATGAACCTACATTCCATGGTGCTCTGGAGATAAGTGGGGTTGGAAGGCTAAGACAGGCAGAATACTTGAAGAGACTGAGATTCCAGCCACTTATGGAAAGGAGGGATCCACATCCGGTTGCTCTGGGACAAAAGAAAGGCAGGTAGTCTGAGACACTTCCTAACAGTGAGGGGACTGCTAAAGTGGCAAGGATTGCACAGAGCTTGCTGCTCAGGAGAAAGGACAGGTGGGCAAAATTGTCCAGGTGCACTCTGCCCAGCAGGTTGGGAACTTTCATGACATTCAGGTACTCCATCCCCCTGGTTGGCTATGCAGCTCTGAGGGCCCCAACCATGATATGCAGCCTGCTGCACCATCCTCCTAGCTGGCACTGGCATGGAAACTGGAAGCCCCTGCTCAGATGTCAGGCCAGCCAGAGGGAGACCCCACCTATGGCAACTACAAACGCAAAGCATAGAGGCTTACACCAGTGTGCTTGGCCCACTGATTCTGGCAGTGGAGAAAGGCACAGCAGCCGGGAAGCCAGAAAGAGCTCTTTCCTACCACAGGCAACAGAGCCACTCCCCTGTGATCCATGATATTACTCTAGGGTCTGAGCAGCTCCAGAGAGTAGAGTTTCTGGGTACTAGAGGGTGCCACATATAAATATGAAACATCAAATGAACCTGGTTCAAACCAAAATCCCACAAACACCAGAAAAAGAGCCAAGTAAAACTGAATCCACCAATCTTCCTGAAAGAGAGTTCAAAATAAAAATCATAAACATGTCCATGGAGGTACAGAAAAATATTCAAGAATGAAAGTATATATTCAGGACTGAGATTCAATCATTAAGGAATTCAATATCTGAAATGAAGCATACAATGGAGGGATTTCAAAGCAGATTAGATGTAGTAGAGGAGATGGTAAATGGAATAGAAATTAGAGAGGAAAAATACAAAGAAGCTGAGGCACAGAGAGATAAAAGGATCCCTAGGAATGAAAGAATATTGAGAGGACTATGTGTCCAATACAAATGGAATGATATTCGCATTACATGGGTGCCAGAAGAAGAAGAGAGAGAAAAGGGGGTAGAAAGGGTCCCTGAGGATGTAACTGCTGAAAACTTCCCCAATCTGGGGAAGGACATAGTCTCTCAAGCCATGGATGTGCACAGATCTCCCAACACAAGGGACCCAAGGAATACAACACCAAGACATATAATAATTAAAATGGCAAAGATCAAGGATAAGAACAGACTATTAAAGGCAGCCAGACAGAGAAAAAAGATCACATACAAAGAAAAGTCCATCAGGCTATTATTATACTTCTCAACAGAAAACTTAAAGGCCAGAAGGGAGTAGCCTGATATATTTAAAGCAATGAAACAGAAAGGCCTTGAACCAAAAATACTCTATCCAGCAAGATTATCATTTAAATTTGAAGGAGGGATTAAACAATTTCCAGATAAGCAAAAGCTGAGAGAATTTGCCTCCTAAAAACCGTTTCTACAGTGTATTATGGAGGTACTGCTATAGATGGAAGTGTTCCTAAGGCTAAATAGCTGTCAGCAGAGGAGATAAAATCACAGTAAAGAAAGTAGAACAATTAATTACTAAGCAGATGCAAAATCAAATCCACTACCCACAGTCAGTCAAAGGATAGCCAAAGAGTACAGAATATGATACCTTCATAAAGAATGGAGGAAGAATAAAAAAGAGGGGAAAAAATAACCTTAGGTTGTGTTTGTAATACCATAGTAAGTGATTTAAATTAGACTGTTAGATAGTAAGGAAGTTACCCATGAACCTTTGGTAACCGCGAATCTAAACCCTGCAATGGCAATAAGTACATACCTGTCAATAATCACCCTAAATGTAAATGGTCTGGATGCACCAATCAAAAGACATAGAGTCACTGAATGGATAAAAAAACAAGACCCATCTATATGCTGCCTTCAAACCCAAAGACATACACAGACTAAAACTGAAGGGATGGAAAAAGATATTTCATGCAACTAACAGAGAGAAAAAGCAGGAGTTGCAGTACTTATATCAGACAAAATAGACTTCAAAACAAAGAAAGTAACAAGAGACAAAGATGGACATTACATCTGATAAAGAGGTCCGTCCAAGAAGAGGATATAACTATTATAAACATATATGCACCCAACACAGGAGCGCCAACATATGTGAAACAAATACTAACAGAATTGAAGGAGGAAATAGACAACAGTGCATTCATTTTAGGAGACTTCAACACACCACTCACTCCAAAGGACAGATCAACCAGACAGAAAATAGGTAAGGAGACAGAGGCACTGAACAACACACTAGAACGGATGGACATAACCCACATCTACAGAACACTCCACCCAAAAGCAGCAGAATACACATTCTTCTCAAGTGCACATGGAACATTTTTAAGAATATATCATATACTAGGCCACAAAAAGAGCCTCAAATTCAAAAAGATTGAAATTGTACCAACCAGCTTCTCAGAACACAAAGGTATGAAACTAGAAATAAATTATGCTAAGAAAATGAAAAAGCCAACATACACATGGAGGCTTAACAATGTGTCCCCTAGTACTCAATGGATCAATGACCAAATTAAAACAGAGATCAAGCAATATTTGGAGACAAATGACAACAATTCAACACCACAAAATCTGTGGGACACAGTGAAGGCAGTGCTAAAAGGGAAGTATATTGCAATGCAGGCCTACCTCAGGAAGAAGGACAATCCCGTATGAACAGTATAAACTCAAAATTAATGAAACCAGAAAAAGAATAACAAATGAGGCCAAAAGTCAGTAAAAGGAGGGACATAACAAAGATAAGAGCATAAATAAATAAAATCGAGAAGAATAAAATAATAGAAAGAAACAATGAAAGCAGGAGCTGGTACTTTGAGAAAATAAACAAAAGAGATAAACCCTAGCCGCACTTATCAAGAAAAAAAGAGAGTCTACCCACACAAACATAATCAGAAATGAGAAAGGAAAAATCACTATGCACACCACAGAAATACAAAGAATTATGAGTAATTATGAAAAATTGTATGCTAACAAACTGGATAACCCAGAAGAAGTGGACAATTTCTAGAAAAATACAACCTTCTAAGGCTAACCCAGGAAGAAACAGAAAATCTGAATAGACCAATTACTAGCAATGAAATTGAACTGGTAATCAAAAAAAATACCTAAGAACAAAACCCCTGGAGCATATGGCTTCACTGCTGAATTTTTTCAAATATTTAGTGAAGACTTAATACCCATGTTCCTTAAAGTCTTCCAAAAAATAGAAGAGTAGGGAATATCTCCAAACTCATTCTATGAGGTCAGCATCACTCTAATACCAAAAACCAGGCAAAGACACCACAAAAAAAGGAAATTACATACCACTCTCCGTGATGAACATAAATGCAAAAATACTCAACAAAATATCAGCAAACAGATTTCAAAAATACATAAAAAATGTCATCCATCAGGATTTATTTCAGGGATGCAAGGATGGCACAATATTAGAAATTCCATCAACATCATAAAACACATTAACAAAAAGGACAAAAATCACATATCATCTCCGTAGATGCTGAAAAAGCATTCGACAAAATTCAACATCCATTCATGGTAAAAAAAAAAACTCTCAATAAAATGAGTATAGAGGGCAAATACCTCAACATAATAAAGGCCATATATGACAAACCCACAGCCAACATTATACTTAACACTGAGAAGGTAAAAGCTTTTCCCTTAAGATTGAGAACAAGACAAGGATGCCCACTCTCCCCACTTTTATTCAACTAGTTTTGGAGGTCCTAGCCACTGCAATTAGACAACACAAAGAAATAAAAGGCATCCAGATTGGTAAGGAAGAAGTTAAACTCTCCCTGTTTGCAGATGACATGATATCGTACATAAAAAACCCTAAAGAAACCACACCAAAACTATTAGAACTAGAGAGGTGTTCAAGATGGCGGCATGAGTAGGGTGGCGGAAATCTTCTTCTGAAACCACATATATTTTGAAAATACAGCAAATACAACTATTCCTAAAAGACAGACCAGAAGATACGGTGCAACAGCCAGGCTACATCTACATTTGCGAGAACTCAGCACCTCACAAAAACGGTAAAATACAAAAAGCCATGACCCAGCAGGACCCAAGCACTCCCCCACCCCAGCTCACTGGAGGGAGGAAAAGAATCAGAGTGGGGAGGGGGTGGAAGCACAGGACTGCTAAATAAATAACCATCCCTAGTAATCTTCACTGGGAATCACAGACACACATTGCATGGTGTACTGGATATTAGAGAAATGGAAAAGTAAAATCTGAGACTGAGACTGTGAGCAGGTCCCCACAGCTGGCTCCCCTGGGACAAAAGAAAAGCAAGCGCTTTAAAAGTCTTAAAGGGACAAGGGTTTAACAGGTGAACAAAATCATCCTGGCACATTCAGCCCAGCAGGCTGGGAAACTTATGGAACTTCAGGACCCCTAAACCCCTGGGTAGCAACACAGCCCTGAAGCCCTCACAGTGATGAACAACCTGCTGTTCATTCCCCCCCACCAGCACTGCAAGCAAACCAGTTGACCTGTCATTGCTGCAGACCAGCGGGAGCAGCCCTGCCCACAGCAACCACACAGAGTCTTCTCCCAGCATGCAGCTAACTGGGCCAGACTCACATGCTGCCACCAGTGCGCAGCTGCCCAGCACAGGCAGAGGAAGCCGTGGGAAAGTCCGGAAGGCATGAAGGGGGTGCCATTCTCAACAGGAGAACACACCCGGTGTGCCTGAGACGCCCAGCAGTGCCCTAGGCCATCCTGAGAGCCGCTCCGCCCAAGGCAGCTCAGGGAATTAACCCAGAGACCGCTCCCTGTGTGTGTGATACTGGCACAGGCAGTAGAGGAGGGCAAGGCAACCACCAAGCAGGAAGCATCTTTGTTCTCCCAGCTGACACCCATGCCACTCGCCAGGGATCACTTATATTGCCATGAAAATGCAGAATAACCTGGTCCAGTCCAAAATCACTCAAACACCAGAGAGAGGGCCTGGCAAGATAGATAAAATCAATCTTCCTGAAAAATAATTCAAAATAAAAGTCATAACCATGCAGAGAAATATGCAAGAGCTAAGGGATGAAGTCCAGAGGGAGGTATCAGAAATGAAACAATCAATGAAAGGACTTAAGAGCAGACTGGATGAGATGTTAATGGAATAGAAATTAGAGAACAGGAATACAGAGAAGCTGAGGCAGAGAGAGATAAAAGGATCTCTAGGAATGAAAGAATATTAAGAGAACTGGGTAACCCATCCAAACAGAACAATATTCACATAATAGGGGTACCAGAAGAAGAAGAAAGAGAAAAAGGGATAAAAGTGTCTTTGAAGAAATCATTGCTGAAAACCCCCATGCTGGGGAAGGAGTCTCTCAGATCATGGAAACCCACAGATCTCCCAACAAAAGGGACACAAGGAGGACAACACCAAGACATATAATAGTTAAAATGGCAAAAATCAAAGACAAGGACAGAGAGAGAAAAAAGATCACCTACAAAGGAAAACCCATCAGGCTATCATCAGATTTCTCAACAGAAACTTAACAGGCCAGAAGAGAATGGTATGATATATTTAATGCAATGAAACAGAAGGGCCTTGAACCAAGAATACTGTATCCAGCAAGATTATCATTTATTTTTGAAGTAGGGATTAAATAATTTCCATATAAGCAAAAGTTGAGGGATTTGTTAAAGGGTATGTTAAAGCGACTGCTCTAGAAGGAAGTACTCATAAGGCTAAATAGATGTCACCAGATAAAATAAAATCACAGCAAAGAAAGCAGATCAATGAAATACTAAATAAAGGCAAAAAATAAAATCAGCTATCCACAAAAGCAGTAAAGGGAAATGCAAAAGACTACAAAATAAAACACCTAACATTTAAAGAGTGGAGGAGAAAGAATAAGAAGGGAGAGAAATAAAGAATCATCAGACTGTGTTTATAATAGCATAATAAGTGAGTTAAAGTTAGATGATTAGATTGTAAAGAAGCTACCCTTGAACCTTTGGTAACCATGAATCCAAAGCCTGAAATGGCAATAAGTACATATCCATTGATAATCACCCTAAATGTAAATGGACTGAATGCACCAATCAAAATACCCAGAGTAATAGAATGCATTAAAAAAGCAAGACCCATCTATATGCTGCTAACAAGAGACTCACCTCAAACCCAAAGACATACACAGACTAAAAGTGAAGGGATGAAAAAAGTTATTGCATGCAAACAATAGGGAGAAAAAAGCAGGTGTTGTAGTACTTGTATCTGACAAAATAGACTGCAAAACAAAGAAAGTAACAAGAGATAAAGAAGGACATTACATAATGATAAAGGGGTCAGTCCAACAAGAGCATAATGATTATAAATATCTATGCACCCAACATAGGAGCATCAACATACGTGAAACAAATACAAAACAGAATTAAAGGAGGAAATAGAAAGCAATGCATTCATTTTAGGAGACTTCAACACTCCACTCGCTCCAAAGGACAGATCAACCAGACAGAAAACAAGGAAGGACACAGAGGCACTGAACAACACACTAGAACATATGGACCTAACAGACATCTACAGAACTCTACACCCAAAAGCAGCAGGATACACATTCTTCTCAAGTGCACAGGGAACATTTTCCAGAATAGACCACATATTAGTCCACAAAAAGACCCTCAGTAAATTCAAAAAGATTGAAATTCTACCAACCAACTTTTCAGATCACAAAGGTATAAAACTAGAAATAAATTGTACAAATTAACCACAAAGGCTCACAAACACATGGAGGCTTAACAAGATGCTCCTGAATAACAAATGGATCAATGACCAAATAAAAACAGGAATTGAACAATATATGGAGACAAAAGAAAACAACAGCACAAAGCCCCAACTTTTGTGGGACGCCGCGAAGGCAGTTCTAAGAGGAAAGTATATAGCAATCAAGGCCTATTTAAAGAAGGAAGAACAATCCCAAATGAATAGTCTAAAGTCACAATTATTAAAGCTTGAAAAAGAACAACAAATGAGGCCCAAAGTCAGCAGAAGGAGGGACATAATAAAGATCAGAGAAGAAATAAATAAAACTGAAAAGAATAAAACAATTGAAAAAATCAATGAAACCAAGAGCTGTTTCTTTGAGAAAATAAACAAAATAGATAAACTCCTAGCAGACTTATTAAGAGAAAAAGAGAATCTACACACATAAACAGATTCAGAAATGAGAAAAGAAAAATCATGATGGACACCACGGAAATACAAAGAATTATTGGAGAATACTATGAAAATCTATATGCTAACAAACTGGATAACCCAGAAGAAATGGACAACTTTCTAGAAAAATACATCCTTCCAAGACTAACCAAGGAAGAAACAGAAAATCTAAACAGACCAATAATCAGCAACGAAATTGAATCGGTAATCAAAAACCTACTCAAGAACAAACTCCCAGACCAGATGGATTCACCACTGAATTTTATCAGACATTTAGAGAAGACATAATACCCATTCTCCTTAAGGTTTTCCAAAAAATAGAAGAGGAGGGAATACTCCCCATCTCATTCTATGACACCAGCATCACTCTAATACCAAAACCAGGCAAAGACACCATAAAAAAAAAAATTACAGACCAATATCCTTGATAAACATAGATTCAAAAATACTCAACAAAATATTAGCAAACCGAATTCAAAAATACATAAAGAAGATCATACACCATAATCAAGTGGGATTCATCTCAAGGATGCAAGGATGGTACAACATTCGAAAATCCATCAACATCATTCACCACAGCAACAAAAAGAAGGACAAAAAACACATAATCATCTCCATAGATGCTGAAAAAACATTCGACAAAATTCAACATCCATTCATGATAAAAACTCTCAACAAAATGGATATAGAGGGCAAGTACCTCAACATAATAAAGGCCATATATGACAAACCCACAGCCAACATACTTAACAGAGAGAAGCTGAAAGCTTTTCATCTAAGATCGGGAACAAGACAGGGATGTCCACTCTTCCCACTTTTATTCAACATAGTACTGGAGGTCCCAGCCATGGCAATCAGACAAACCAAAGAAATAAAAGGCACCCAGATTGGTAAGGAAGAAATAAAATTGTCACTATTTGCAGATGACATGATATTATTGTACACAGAAAAACCCTAAAGGCTCCACTACAAAACTACTAGAACTAATATCTGAATCCAGCAAAGTAGCAGGTATAAAATTAATACACAGAAATCTGTTGCTTTCCTATACATTAATGATGAACTATCAGAAAGAGAATTCAGGAAAACAATTCCATTCACAATTGCATCAAAAAGAACAAAATACCTACAAATAAACCCAACCCTGAAAACTACAAGACACTCTTAAGAGAAATTAAAGAGGACACTAACAAATGGAAATTCATCCCATGCTCTTGGGAAGAATTAATATTGTCAAAATGACCATCTTTGCCTAAAGCAATATAGTTTCAGTGCAATCCCTATCAAAATACCAACAACATTCTTCAACGAACTGGAACAAATAGTTCTAAAATTAATATGGAACCACAAAAGACCCCAAATAGCCAAAGCAATCCTGAGAAGGAAGAATAAAGCAGGGGGGATCTCGCTTCCCAACTTCAAGCTCCACTACAAAGCCACAATACTCAAGACAATTTGGTACTGGCTCAAGAACAGACCCATAGACCAATGGAACAGACTAGAGAGCCCTGATATAAACCCAACCATACATGGTTAATTAATATATGATAAAGGAGCCATGGACATACAATGGGGAAATGACAGCCTCTTCAACGGCTGGTGTTGGCAAAACTGGACAGCTATATGCAAGAGAATGAAACTGGATCATTGTTTAACCCTATACACAAAAGTAAACTCAAAATGGATCAAGGACCTGAATGTAAGTTATGAAACCATAAAACTCTTAGAAGACAACATAGGCAAAAATCTCCTGAATATAAGCATGAGCAACTTCTTCCTGAACACATCTCCTCGAGCAAGGGAAACAAAAGCAAAAATGAACTCATGGGACTAAATCAAACTAAAAAGTTTCTGTACAGCAAAGGACACCATCAGTAGAACACAAAGGCATCCTACAGTATGGGAGAATATATCTGTAAATGACATATCTGACAAAGGGTTAACATCCAAAATATATAAAGAACTTACATGTCTCAACACCCAAAAAGCAAATAACCCAATTAAAAAATGGGCAGAGGATATGAAGAGACAGTCTCCAAAGAAGAAATTCAGATGGCCAACAGACACATGAAAAGATGCTCCACGTCACTGATCATCTATAAATGCAAACTAAAAGCACAATGAGATATCATCTCACACCAGTTAGGAGGGCCACCATCCAAAAGACAAACAACAACAAATGTTGGTGAGGCTGTGTAGAAAGGGGAACCTTCCTACACTTCTGGTGGGAATGTAAATTAGTTCAACCATTATGGAAAGCAGTATGGAGGTTCCTTAAAAACTCAAAATAGAAATACCATTTGACCCAAGAATTCCACTCCTAGGAATTTACCCAAAGAAAACAACTTCTCAGATTCAAAAAGACGTATGCACTCCTATGTTTATCACAGAACTATTTACAATAGCCAAGATATGGAAGCAACCAAAGTTTCTATCAGTAGATGAATTGATAAAAAAGAGGTGGTACCTATACACAATGGAGTACTATTCAACTATAAGGAAGAAACAAATCCTACCACTTGCAACAACATGGATGGAGTTAGAGGGTATTATGCTCAGTGAAATAAGTCATGTAGAGATAATCAAAATACCCAGAGTAATAGAATGCATTAAAAAAGCAAGACCCATCTATATGCTGCTAACAAGAGACTCACCTCAAACCCAATGATTTCCCTCATTTATGGGGTACAGCAATGAAACAAAACTGAAAGAACAAAACAACAGCAGACTCACAAACTCCAAGAAGGGACTAGTGATTACCAAAGGGGAGGTGTGGGGAAGGGCTTTGGGGAGGTATGGAGAAGGAGATTGAAGGGTATTACGATTAGTACACATGGTGTTGGAGGGATCAAGGGGAAGACAGTGTAGCACAGGGAAGACAAGCAGTTACTCTGTGGCATCTTACTACACTGATGGACAGTGACTGCAGTGGGGCATGGCTGGTGACTTGATAATATGGGTGAATGTAGTAAACACATTGTTTTTCTTGTGAAATCTTCATAAGAGTGTATATCAATAATACCTTAGTAAAAATAAATAAATAAAAATATAAAGAAAAAGACAATTTCAGTTTAGGACCAGTGAACAAATTGATTAGTAAGTGCGTTTGTGGATCAGATAGAGTTTATAAAGGGTGCTATTCATCTCCCCATTATTTCTCAGACAGTGCACAGTGCAGAGGTAGTTGCTCTCATTTGTGGGTCCTTGAGTTCCCACCACCAAGGTCAGTTATGGCCACACAATAGGTGATCAATAATTAGTTTTTGAATTGCCTTCCAGATGGAAGTGTGGAGTGTAGAGATTAGCCTGTTTCAAGGTTATCTGGCCAAGTACAACCCCTGAGTAACAATGTTTGATTTTAACTAGTAACACACATACCTGACATGCTCACCTTACAGTTGGAACATACAAAGATACTTATTTTATAAGCCTCCAAGAAGAACATGTGGCCAGTGTTGCAGGAACTCTAGTCTTGTAAGCCCTCTGTAGATACTCTGTAGTGGAAGGTTTTCATCTGCTAGGACATTCACAGTGTTCATTAACATAGTAAAAATGGTGAAGGTTTCTTCCACAAAGAAACCTATTCCATCTCTTCTTTTCCTAATTTTTTCAAGCAACATCCAGTAGGGTACCTTAAATTATGTTGCACAGAATAGTTTTTGGAACAAGTTGGTTTATTATTGCCATCCTATCTTGCCGACCCAGAGCAGACAGCTCCAAAGGCAAGTTTTAGTTGCCTCTGAGCTGAGTTAAACAGAACAAATACAAAAAAACCTCTCTGGAAGAATCTTGGGGCTTGTGGGATGTGGTAGACTGTATTTTCTAAAGATATCCATGACATCATTTTCCATCCCACATGCTGCTCTTCTAATGACACTGTTTTCATCTGGGGGCCTTGGGACTACACAGAATTGATGCCATGTGACTTCCAAGGTTAGGTCATAAAAGGGGATACAGTTTCTGTCTGGTCCTCTTGGGACACTCACTGGAGTTCTGAGCAGCCATCTGAGCGATGTGACTGCCCTGAGGCCACCATATTGCAAGGAAACACAGGCCAGCAAACACAAGGCCACTGAGTGAGAGGACCCAAGACCACCTGAGCAAGGGCAATGGCTAGCCCACCCACAGCCGCTCCAGCTCCACCTCCTCTCCCCTCCTTCTGTCTCCATCCTCCTCCTGGGCACCTACATGAGAAACTCTGAGATGGGAACCACCCAGCCAAGCCCTTCCTGAATCCCTGCCCCACAAAACATACTTGTTTTAAGCCATTGAGTTGTGGGCTGATTGTTACGCAGCAGTGCTAACTGGAATATGGGATGTTGAGCAAGGAAACCTTCTGAGATGATTTTGAAAGATAAAGAAAGATAGGGCCAGTTGTACTTGAGCAGACATTTATTTATGTCTAACTCAAATTAAAATGCTAAAGAGTTCTTTATTATCACTCAGGTTTGTTTGGACAGGATTTATGTATCTATCTGTAGAAATATTAGTTCACTAAAATACTTGGGCACCCAGTTTGTGCCAGGCACTGGGCTATGTAATCTCTGAATAGTCATGTTCCCAGTATGGAACATAACATTTCCCACTTTTGTACCTACATTCTGGTCTATACAGTGACTTAAGCTTACAGATACAAAGAAACCAGAAAAATAATCAATACAGGTTGGAGGGCAGTAACTATCATCAGGCTCAGCCCAAAGGAATGATTGTAATGTAATGTCCACAGTTGGAAGTAAAAAAGGCCAAGTACAAGTGTGATTCCAATTGAGGTTTTTCAGTGAAATTAGAGCTCCAGCTTTCTTGGTTCCCACAGCACAGCTTTCACACCTTTGTTAAGAAACTTGCTTACATTCTTTCTTTTGTTATTTGCTAATAGCTATTTGCTCACAGATCTCTCTTCTTCTTTGAAATTGAGATATAATTAGCTCTCTCCTTGATCAGGCTCCTCTTTCTTTTTTGGGGGGCGGTGAATGATATTTATTTATTTATTTATTAAGGTAGCATTGATATACACTCTCATGAAGGTTTTACATGAAAAACATTGTGGTTACTACGTCCACCCATATTATCAAGTCCTCCCCATGCCCCATTGAAGTCACTGTCCATCGGTGTAGTAAGATGGATCAGGCTCCTCCTTCTGTCTTTTGTGCCCAGCCTGTGCTAGACACACAGGTGGTGCTCAGTCAATGTGTGCTGAATGAATGAACCAACATGGGGAGGCGTGACCTCCTCTCCTGTGTCCGCCACGACATCCCCCAGGACCCCGGGGCCGCAATTCCTCAGTTGCAGTGAGGAGTGGGACCACACTCTCTCTGAGGGCCCTGTAAGCTCTCACATGTGCAGAAACCCTCCATAAAGTCGTCATACAGTTGACCCTTGAACAACTCAGGTTTGAACTGTGCGGGTCCACTTATGTGGGGATTTTTTGCAGTAAACATATTGGGAAATTTGGGGGAGATTAGTGACAATTTGAAAAACATTTTCTTGCTCTACTTACTTCATTGTAAGAATACAGTACCTAATACATATAACATACAAAATACATGTTAATCAACTGTTTACAATATCGGTAAGGCTTCCCGTCAACAGCAGGCTGTTAGTAGTTAAGTTTTGGGGGAGTCAGACGTTACATGCAGATTTTTGACTGCTGGGGTCAGTACCTGTAGCCTGTGTGTTGTTCAAGAGTTGGCTGTACTGTTTGGATTGTCATGAGAGCACCCGCCCTGCCCTCACACAGCTGTGCACTTCTGACTCATCTCACCCGCTCTCCAGGTGGTGCTGGTGTTTGTACTTTAGCTGATAGAGCTTCAAAGCCGCTCATTTTCCTTGCTATTAAATTTTAGTTGGAACCATTGTTAGTAGGTAAATGCTAGCATTTGGATTGGAGTCAAACAATTATGCCCATTTTCCTAATGATAAAATGTTCTGTAACATCTTGCTGTAATCGGAAACATAGCTGCAAGTGTGCGGCTCCCAAACTAATATTCAGAGGGCTCAGCAGCCATAACCGCAGATCGCCGCAGCCCTGACCCCCACACGGACGACTAGGCCGCTTGCAGGACGGCCGCGACAAGGCGGCGGGGCACGCGAGCAGCCATCTGTGTGGCTTTGCCTCCAGCTTATACTCCTTCCGTGGCTTTTTTCAGTTGTTCCCCCAGGTATACCCGGGATTTTAAAAAATAATCTGTAATGAGCTAAGGAACTGATCTTTAGAAAGTAAATAGTTTAAGTGCAGAGAATTGGATCTTCCGAGTCATGTTTTGGCCCCTCATAGAAAGGCTGCATCCCCTGTGATGGTTAATTTCATGGATCAGCTTGACTGGATTAAGAGATGCCCAGAGAGCTGGTAAAACATTATTTCTGGAAGTGTCAGTAAGTAAAACATTGTTTCTAGAAGAGATTGGTATTTGATTCACCAGTGTGGGTGGGCTCAGCCAATCTACTGGGGGGCCCAAGGAAAGCAAAAAGGTGGAGGGAGGGTGAGCGCTCTCTCTCTTCTTCAGCAGGGATGTCCATCTTCCCTTGCCCTCAGACATCGGGGTTTCTGCTTCTCAAGCCTTCAGACTCCAGGACTTCCACCAGGAGCCGCCTCCTCTCCCAGGTCCTCAGGCCTTCGGACTTGGATTGAATTACATCACCAAATTTCCAGGTTCCCCAGCTTGCAGACAGCAGATCATGGGACTTCAAGGCCTCCATAACCATGTGAGCCAATTCCTAATAAATTATTTTCATATATATATCTATATGTAACCTATTGGTTCTGTTTCTCTGGAAACCCTAGTAAATATACTCTCTAGTTAGGTATGCTTTCATATTTTAAGCATGGTGCCAAAGACAGAGTCTACTCCATCACATAAGGACCAAGAGTGCTACTCTCCTGGTTTTCCTCCTACTTCTCTGACTACTTCTCACATCCAGTCTTTACATTTCAGGCTTCCCAAGGTTTCATCTTCTTCCACCTCTTGTACCTCTCTTGGTGAACTCACCTTTTTCCATGGTTTTCAATGTCACAGACATGGCAATTACTTCTAGGTTGATATTGCCTGCCCCAGCTTCTCCGAGCGCCATGTATGTCAGCCTAATCAACATTTCCAGTTGGATGCTTGATAGACATCTCAAACTCAACATCACCCATACTCTTGTCTCTCCACCCCAACACCTGCTCTTCTCATTTCCCTGGTCACTGAATGACACCACCACTGGTTGGAGCCTGAAACCTCGGATTACCTTCCATCCTGCCTCCTCCCATTTCCAGACTGTCACTGAATCCTGTTATTTCTACTCCAGATATTCCTGATAGCCCTCCATCCACACTGCCACCACTGCAGTCCAAACCAGCCTCATCTCAACAGCCTGATTTCCCTGCTCCAGCCTCACCTGCTTCAAACCTTCCGTCAATATACAAGCCACTCTGCTTAAAATCCTTCAGCAGCTCTCCACTGCACTTAGAACCTTTACCAGGGCTTCCAAAGCCTGCATGATCTGGTACCTTGTCTTGCCAATGGGTTTCAGCCCCCGGCAACTTCACTATGGATTCAATGTGACCAAAGAAATGACAGTAGAACGTTTTTGGGGTGAAAGCATTTATATCCAACTTTATTTCCACGGTGGCAGGTCAATCACTAGAATCCCATTCACTCAGAGCGAGTCTGCATGCAGCAAGCCAGTCTCTGCCTCTGGGCCTCTCTACCCCCACAGCCATTTCAGTCTGTCCTCAGCGCTGCCACCACTCCAGTCTCATCTCTGCTCTCCTGCAGCCTTGCAGCGTGGGCAGAGCACTGGGCTAAGCTCCCTATATAGAGTCAATAGCAACATATTGCCCACACCTGTATAGTGAACTAGCCGACCAGGGCCAGGTGAGAATCCTGGCCACAGTAACCTTCATTTTATCCATATACCTCCTGCCTGATTTTTTAACCACACATCCTTGTTCTCATCTTGGAGACTCAGCACATGCTGTTCCCTCTGTCTACAACTCTTTCCCTCACCCTGCAAATGGTCAGCTCTAACCTGAATGTACCTCTCCAGAGAAACCCTCCCTACCACCTGATCTAAGTGGCAGCTCTCTGTTATGCTCTCTCGCAGCACACTTTTGATTTCCTCTGAAGAACTTATCCCATTTTGTAATTAAAGTCTTAGTTGTCTGTATGTCAATTGTCCGTCTCCTTCCTCCCCCTGACATACTGAGCTATAAGCTGCAAAGCTCAGGCAGCATCATAACATATGATATTACAACACTTTGAATGCAGGAGCAGATATGAAAATCCAGTTGTCTTCTATTAAGTTTGACACTGAAGAAAATAACACAAATGTGAAACAGTGCCACACTTCTAGCTAATTTTTTTTTGTTTAGGAATATATACTTATTTTTCATAAAATAAGTTATTTATGTTACTATATAATGGACTCATTTATTTATTTTTATTAAAGTATCGATATACAATCTTATGAAGGTTTCACATGAGCAACATTGTGATTTCAACATTAACCCTTATTATCAAATCCCTACCACCCCACCCCAGTGCAGTCACTGTCCATCAGCGTAGTAAGATGCTATAGAGTAATGACTTGTCTTCTCCGTGCTGTACTGCCTTCCCTGTGACCTACCTATATTGTGTGTGCTAATTATAATGCCCCATAATCCCCTTCTCCCTCCCTCCTTACCCACTCTCCCCAACTCCTTCCCTTTGGTAACCACTAGTCCCTTCTCAGGTACTCTGTTTTTTTTTTTTTAATGAAATAATGGATAAGTATTTCTTAAGTTTCTCAGTTTTGATTTCAAAAGTTTTGATAAATGCAGCAGTAGCACATACAAACGAAACCTCTTGGGAGTAATTTTCAGTAGTATAATGAGGTTCTGAGACCAAAAAGTTTGAGAACTTCTGATCTACAATATTATTTTTTAATAGCTGATTTAGTCCATTGCACTGGAGTACCATAATTCATTTAACCAGTAAATAATGCCAAGAATGAGATACTTAAAATTAAGTTTGTGTACATTCTTAGTTATTCCTTTAGGGTAATTTTCAGGTTTGATTTTTAAAATGCATACTTATTTACTGTACAAAAGTGGACTAACATCAATAACGCAATCCACCCCCTCAGCCAATCAATTTTTCCCATTCTTTCTGCTTTCTTCCAATCAACAAAGGGGGAATGTAAGCATTTAAAACTCCTACCAGTTTAAGGCTTTATCACTAGGGAAAAGTACCTTGTGGATCATCTACCCCAGTGGGCTTCAACCTAATCACTCTGGAATCTTTTTTAAAAGGCAAGTGTCAGGGTTGTGGGAAAGAACTGAGTGCAGTTCTCAATTGCTTTTATCTACATGCTAACTGTCTGTGGAAGGAATTCATTTTTCTCAAGCAGGCTGAAATGAGAGCTGGCGTCATACGTGCTCTGTCTGACATCCCGATCTTCCCGAGGCGTTGGCGGGACGGTGTGCGCTGTAGCCATTTGTCTGCCTTTGATTCCCTCTACTGGTCCGTGACCTGCTTCTTGGCCAGCACCATGGCGCCTCCTCCCAGCTAATGTCAATGCTAAGCGAAGAGCCAGGCCCCCACTAAGGGCGCTGCAAATTTTAGTGAACTGCTGAAGGAAGGAAAGCTCTACCCTTGGAGATACTTATGCAGTAGGTCTGAGGCAGATCCTAGAAACCTGAATTTTTAATAAATCCTGCCTCCAACGTCAGATAACAAGGTTCCAGTGTCAGCTGCACTGGGTAACGGGGCTGGGCTGCTGCACCAGTCGGTGCCACGGTCTAGCGGTCTTGCATCCCCATAGCGGGCCAATAATAGCTTCCTCAGAGGCTTGCTGCGAGGACTCAGTGAGCTCTGCACTTCACATTCTCAGTTCCGCAACCGGCACCAGCAAGCCCAGAGAATGGGCCTGACGGACGGGTCTGCAGGAGCGCGAGGCGGCTGACAAAGGAACCGGAGACCGCGGCCGAAAAAGCGCGCGTGGGCGCCGGGGTGGGTGTGTCCCTGAGGGCGGGACAGAGAGAGGCCAGGGGCGGGGCCTCGGTGGGTGGGACCTTGGGCGAAAAAAGGCTGGTCCGAGGTGGGGCTTCGTGTGGGCGGGGATGGGCGGGCCGGGGCGGGGCGAGGCCGCGGTCATGGGCGGGTATTCCGGCAGCCGGGGGCTGACAGGGGCTCCCCGGGAGTGAGAGACGCCTCCTGGCGGGAGCTGGCTGCGGCGGGGAGCTGACGAGGGCGGACGAAAGGGGAAGCGGGGGGCGACGGGGGCTGCGGGGGGCTGCTGGCGGGCCTGTCTCTTTAAGGTGCCCGAGGCTCGCGGGCGCTGCGCGGAGGGACGGCACGGAGGCGCGGCCTGGCTCCCTAGCACAGCCGGCGGCGCGCCCCGGGCTCGGCGGACCTGCCGGGAACCAGGGCCAGACGGCCTCACGGCACCGCGGCGCACGGTGAGCGGGCGCGGGCTGGGGCGGCCTCTGCGGCCGTGGAGGGTCCGGGCCCCGTGCTCGGGCCTCTGCGGGCCGAGGCGGCGATGGGCTTGCTAGGGGCTGGGAGGAGCCGAGCCGCTCCCGCGCGGCCTGGGCTCCGCCTGCGCCGAGGACAGAGTGGGGGTGCGGCGGACGGCGGGCGGCCCATCCCCTGCCTCGCTCGAGGTGCCGGCCTCCTGGGCGTCCCGCGGCACAAAGGCTACTGTCAGTGCCAGCCCCTTTGGGAACCAAACCCAGGTCGTCGAGCCTGAGAAACTGGTCACGAGGTTTGAAAACAATTGTGATGGGGTTTGTTCCGAACTCTCTAGAAAGAAAGAAGCCCATTAAATATTTGTGTTACCTGCTTTGTACATGCCCTTATTCACTTTTTCCAGTAATATATTTGGGAGTAGGATGCAGACAATAGTAAGAGATAAGGGTGGAAATGCCATTTTTAGTGGTTATAGGATGAAAACTAGTTCTGGAATAATCACTTTTCAAATGACTTATTTGGCCTTAAATATGTACTAGCGGTTACGGAAATCATCCGAGGTACGTGTTGTTAAATAAATTGCAAAATTGGGTTGCTAACGGTCTTCAAGAATACTTTGTGGGCCTCAGTAACAATCACCAGAGCTTTCTTTTTCAAAACGAGTCATACCGGGTGCAAAGCCCTTTATTCTTTTCGCCTTCTTACTGCTTTTGCTTTATTGGACTTAGTATAAATAGAATAAAAAATTAATGTTTCTAACTTAATCATAAAGGCCCCATAAGTGCACCTTTATCCCTCTTACATCAGTAGTCATTTATTTTAAAATAAATGATTCTACTTTTGGGGTGTGTTATAACGCCAAGAAGTTATATCTTCTTTTTAAAGGTTTAATAGCCATGCTGATTATTATTACTGTCAGAATTTGAATTTGTGCTGGTCTTTTCTCCCCCCACCCCCTTTTCTTTTTGGTCTATACTATCTTCTTAATAACTTTGAAGACTGTGGTAACTGTGGTACAGAATTAAGTAATATCTTCCCATTTTAATAAATTACTTAGAGTTCTTAATGCAGTTAACAATTTGCTATCCCCTTTGTTATTTACTAAATTATTAAAGGAATGACTGTCCACTCCTTTCTTTGAGCTGCTTCATTCTGGCTAGTTATGTTAAAGACAAAGAGTGAAATAGTCATAAATAATCATTAGAATCCTTTGGAGTTTTAAAATTTGTTTTCTAAGAATAACATACTGTTAAGTGTTTTAAAATTATAATACAATATTAGTTTTTATGGGCCTAATGTTGAATAGTAACAGTGCAATATTGAGCATAGTTATATGTTTTAGATATTCTCAGGTTACTGATGGTTTTGTATATAGGGTAGTTTGAGGAATCTCAGTATTCTAGATCTTTGAAAATGGCTAACAAGACATCACTGCATAAAGTTGTATTTTATTTGTTTTGACAAGTCTTTCATTGAGAATGATCTTTAAATGATCACTCGAAAGTCTTTTAAGACAAGCATGAAATCTTGGTTTATTTGTTTTGTTTTTCATTTTTGTATTTATTTTTAATCTGCACTTGCCTTTGAATTAAAGTTTGGTTTCTGCCTTTTTTTTTTTTTTTTTTTTTTAGCTTCCTGGGAGATACTGTATCTTTGAAGAAACATGAAGTCACCCTCTGTTGTTATGCTTACTCTAGCCATCCTGGTGTTTCTGATATGGATCCCTGTATCACTGAATTGTAACAAAGCACTCTGTGCTAGTGATGTGAGCAAATGCCTCATTCAGGTAGGACTAAGCATACTTTTTATTTGTATTAAAATGTATTGTAGAGCAGATACAGTACACATATACTGATGTATAGTGTATATAGTACAGTGTATAAACCTGAGGTACTGGCATGCTGGTCTGGGGTTTTGCCCCCATGCCTCTCTTGCATACAAACAAGATCAGATTCAAAAGTTCAGTACCAAAAATAATTTCCAGCTTCTTTATAAACACACCATTACAAGGTGATGAGCGCTCTGTTCAGTTGAATTAAAGGGGTCCCCTATACAATCTAGTTTACATGGCAGAGAGGTTCGACTACTATATTTAGAAAAAATTTAGCTAGTCAAATAATAGACAAATTGTACCCTTAATGTAGTGTATTATCTATTCTGTGTAACAGGTTAACCCTTGTGTAGCAACTTCATGCAGTAAACATTTATTATTTCAAGCAATTTAGAGGGTTGAAATCTGGGAGCAGTTGAGCTGCGTGGTTCTGGCTCAGGGTCTCTCACAAGGTTGCCAGCAAGTTGTCGGCTGAAATTGGAGAATCTGTTTCCAAGACGCTTGACAGTTATCTCTTTCAGTTATTCATACAGCTAGTAAGTGGCTGTGGAAGGAGGTCTGTGTTTGACTCTAAAGCCTGTGGCCTTTCTGCTAAGCATACTGCTTATTATTGTCCATAAAGTTGCATTAATTAGTGGTGAGCTTCATGTCTCACAGAGCTGTTCTCTCTTTTCCCATCCTATTAGACCATCCACAGACCTTTTGTATGTCTGTATTTATTAGCCTCCCTTCCAATTACTGGCTGTTGGCTAAGAAATTCAGTAACCACCTGTATTAGAATTCTGTGTAAAGTATGAGTCAGCTACCTCTTGGCTCTTGGCTGTGATCCTAACATGAGAGCAGTTGTGTGTATGTACTAGAAGTGATAATGATTTTTAATAGATCAGAGGCATTTTGCACTTATTTCTGACATTTGCTCCTAGTTGAAATTCTAGGAGGCCTAGTTTTTCTGTGAGTGTAGTTTGTCACCTTCTCATATTCTGTAACCCTTACTTTGCATTTCAAAACATTTAACTAGAGAAGTTTGTTGGTTGTTTGGTTTTTAATTTTTTTTAGTATGAATGTTTTCAAATAGAAGAGAGAGGAATATAATGAGCAGCAGTTACTATCAGCAGCCACAGCCCTCATCAACTCATGGCTATCCTTATTTCATCTGTATTCCCCTACACTTTCCACCCCAGCTGTTTTAATTTAAAGCAAATCCTTGATACTTCTTTATCATAATTCTAATATCTATTCCTTAAAGGTAAGAACTCTTTAAAATTAGCTTTTAGAAATTTAAAAATTAGCAGTAATTCTTTAATATCTAATTTTTTACATGGAAGTTTTGGTATGGCACATGTGCTTAGACTTGTACTGGCAGAAAATTTTGTAGTCTGCACATGAAGTCCAGCTTTGTTCAGTAATCAGATGGGGAAGCTGTGCCATTTTCCAGGGTGTTTCAGTGTAGCTTCATTATTTATTATTAGAAATAATGTAACAATTGCTATATTTTCATGTTTAGGGGGAAATTCATTTAAATCCCCAATTTTTTCATCCACCAAGTCTTTAATTTCCATTCATTCAGATAATTAAAAATTGGATTATTTAAAATACCTTGCCTGGAAAGGAAGTTTTTTTAAAAAGAACACTTTTTGGTTAATATTGATAAACACTCTGAAAGGTTTTTTTTTTGTTGGTTTTGCTTTTTATTAAAATGTATGTAATACAAACTACTTCAAAAAAGAAAGTACTATATAAAGTGTAAAAACTGGAAAATCAAGTGAAGCTTCACCTGTTAAATATTTAATTCTAGTAAACTCATTAGAAAGAAACTAAAACCTGTTTTTTTTTTATACTACTAACTCACTGATGCTAACATTTCTCAGTCTCCTGTTGTTCCTTCAGAGCCAGGATTCATCAAATCTTTTTCTGGTGTAGTAGAGGCAGTGCTTCTACTGGCACGGTATTTCAAATTAAAAGTACTGAGGATTTTCTTGTTCATTTATTTAAAAACACATACATTGAAATGAAATGTGATTAGTTCCATCATTTGATTTTGTGGACTCTAGCAGATTATTTCACATTCTGAGCTTTACTTTCCTTATATTCCTCTTACTACAGCTATGTAACAAACAACCCCAAAAATCAGTGGCTGAACACAACATTTATTTTGCCCATGAATTTGCATTCTGAGTTCAGGACAGCGGGATAGCTCATCTCTACATCACACAGTGTGAGCTGGAGTGGCTTGAAGGCTGGAATTATCTGAAGCAAGTGCTGTCCACTAGAACTTTCTTCAGTGATAGAAATGGTCTACATCTGCCCTATTGCAGTAGAAACTAACCATGTGTGGCTATTGAGCATTTGAAATATGACTAGTGTGATTGAAAAATAAAGTTTAAAATTTTATTTAATTTTAATTACATTTAAATAGCTACATGTGACTAGTGACACCATATTGGACATCACAAATCTGAAGTCTAACATGTGGGCTGGAAATATTGTTCAGCAGTGTTCACACTTTCTCTCTCTCACTCAGTAGTCTCGCCATATGACATCTCAAGTGTGCTTGCTGAAGACTGGGCAGACTCACATGTTAGCTCAGGGCTTCTAAGATACATGTCTCATGGCAGAGAGCTGAGAGAAGCTGTATGGTTTTTTTATGGCCTCACATGAGAGTTTATAGTTTTCCTCCCACCATATTAGAAGCCCACCTGGATCTAAGTGGAGGAAACATAGACCCACCTCTGATGGAGGAGCATAAGGGGGGCATGTGGATGGGATATAATATCATGGCCATTTTTGGAAAATATAATCTGCCCCATCATAACTGTAAAATAAATTGGCTAGCTAGTGATCTTAAAGTTTCTCTCTTGTTCTAGGTAGTTCTAAAAAAAGAAACCAACTATTATGTGTTAAGTATTCTTTTTTAATCAGAGTAATAAAGAACTTTTGAGAAGTCACATTATTAGAAGGATACATAATGAAAAAAAAAAATCCCTTGACTAATCCTCCCTACTCCTCATCTGTTTTCCAGGGAGAACTACTTTTTATAGTAACTGCTTTCATTTTTACTTATTTAAGTGATTTTTTAGCCATATGGTCATTTGGCTGAATAATAAACAGTTGACACTTGAACAACATGGGAATTTGGGACACTGATCCCCACCCCCAACCCTTCACAGTTGAAAATCTGTGTGTAACTTTTGACTCCCGCAAAACTTAACTACTAATAGGCTACTGGGTTTTTTTCATTCAAGTATAGTTGATATACAACATTATATTGGTTTCAGGTATACAGTGTAGTGATTTGACAACTATACATACTACCAAATGTTCACAACAGTAAGTGTAGTTACCATCTGTCATCATACATAGCTATTATAATATTTTGACTGTATTCTCTCCTGTATTTTCATCCCCATGACTAACATATTTTATAATTAGAAGTTTGTACTTCTTTATTCCCTTCACCTATTTCACCCATCCCTTATACACCTCTCTTATGACAACTCCCAGTCTGTTCTCTGTGTTTTTTAGTCTGTTTCGGTGTTGTTTGCTTGCTTTTTTAGATTCTGCATATAAGTGAAATCATATGGTATTTGTCTTTCACTGTCTGACTTTGTAATAGCCTACTGTTTATTGGAAGCCTTATTCATAATATAAACAGTTGATTAATATATTTTGTATATGTATTATATACTATGTTATTATGGTAAATTAAGCTAGAGAAAATATTTTTTCATATTTTCACAAATCTTCAAAATGTTTTCCAACATATTTATTGAGTAAAATCCACATGTAAGTGGATCCACACTGGTCAAACCCTTGTTGTTCAAGGGTCAGGTATACTTTTATTTCTTAATTTGTCAATTCTGATATTATATCTCTAAGTCAGGACATAGTTCACTTACCATCCTCTCTTCCTCCACCCATGCCCTGCCATAATTGTTTCACTGTTTTTTGTTTCTCTCTTGGGTACCCTTTCAATTTCTACAATATAGGTAAACCTTTCTGTTCTGTTCTATCAATTAGAAATACTATCTTTTAATTTGTGATATAAGAGAATATTAGTAACCCTACTATTTCTTTTAAAATTTTTATTTTTTAAAAAAGGTTTTAACAGTAGATAGAATATAATTCAGTTAAGAACTGTGAATTCCTTTAGGGACCTAGAAAAAGGAGGGCCCATTAGGGCTCCAAACAGTCTTGGAAGATCATGTGGTTCTACCACTCATAACCACACTTTCCATCATAGACAGCAGATCATGAGGATCTACCATTGTTTGCCACAGAGGCAGCAAGGAAAGCAGTTGCCTTGCATTTGTGAGTACTGCCCTTAGAATTTTCTGTTTTTAAAATGACTTCTTTGAGTTATATCAAAGTCTGTGGGGAATGGGGTATTACCTATACTATTGCTTTTATATCATCAAGCTTGGTAACATCAATACTCTGAGGGACAGTATAGTGTAATGGTTAAGAGCATGAACTCTGGAACAAGACTGAATTTGAATCCAGTTCTACCAAGTACTAGCTGCATGACATGGTCAATTTAGTTAATCCTTCAATGCCTCAGTTTCCTCATCTATAAAGTAGGGATAATAACTATACCTACCATTTGTAGTTATTGTGAGGATTAGGTATAAATACTTAGAAATACTTAGATCAGCTCCTAGCACTTAAGTGCTCTGTGAATAAATATTATTAACCTTATTTCTCTGTTTTGTAACTATATTTGAATCTCCTATGATTTAATTACAGGTATATTCTAAAATTGAAGTAAAAAAATCATCTTTATATTGTAATGATTATGTAAATATTGTTGACAGTATAGTCACATAAGGTGCTCTATCTCCTCTCTAGAATTACTTTGTTTTTCTTGAGTTTCTAATTGCCTTTCTTGATTTTACATCATCAATCATTTACTTCTTATGTTGTTTTATATTCTTAATTTGTTTTTCCCCCAATGGAGCCTTTAGTCTTGTCTTGTTTTGAGACTTAACTGATTGCTCAAGTTGTCATATAGCATATTCCCATTATTGGTTGGTTCCTAAGTTGGTTCCACTATTTCTTTGATTCCATATCTTGTTCTTAATTTAATCTCATTTTGTTGTAATATGCCCCAAAGTATCTTCTAAGAAGAGCAGTCCTGTAAGTAAACTTTCTGGGTCCTGCATATTTTGAAAATGTATTTATTCTTATGCTATACCTGATTAGTGATTTTCCTGAATATAGAATTCTGTTTTTAAATTCTTTTTCCTGGGAACTTTGAAGATATTTCTCAAATGTCTTCATGGTACTGGCATTCCATATTACTGGTAAGAAGTCTGATGCCACTCAGTTTTTTATTCTCTATAGATGATGGTATTAGTTTGTTTCTTCTCTCTGGAAACTTTTAGTTTCATCTCATCTGTGGTGTGTTTCTTTTAGTGTGGGCATTGAGTTAGGTACCTTGTGACTCTTTTTTTGAGAGGAGAAGGTTTATTTTGAGCTCAAGACTAGACTATTCCTTGTCTTGGATGGTGGAGCCTTACTTATATCAGACAAAATAGACTTTAAAGACACAACTAACAAAGAAGGGCATTACTTAGCAATAGTGGATCAGTCCAACAAAGGGATGTAACTATTGCAAATATTTGTGCAACCAACATTAGAGCACCTAAACATATAAAGCAAATATTAACAAACATAAATGGGGAACTAGTAATACATAATGGTAAGGGACTTTAACGCCTCAGCTTACAACAGTGAATAGATCATTCAGCCAGAAAATCAATAAGGGAACAATGGTCTTAACCAACACATTAGACCAGATGAATTTAACGGATATATACAGAACATTACATCCAGATACAGCAGAGTGCACATTCTTTGCAGGTGCACATGGAATATTCTCCATGATAGATTACATGTTAGGCCACAAAACAAGTCTCAATAAATTTAAGAAGACTGAAATCATATCAAGCATGTTTTCCAACCACAACAGTATGAAACTAGAAATCATTACAAGAAAAAAAATGGAAAAAACACAAACATGTGGCAGCTAAACAATATGCTATAAACAACTAATAAGTCATTGAAGAAATCAAAGAAGAAATAAAATATCTAAAGAAAAATGAATATGGAAATACAATGTTCCAAAATCTATGTAACACAGCGAAAGCATTTCTAAGAAGGAAGTTTATAGTGATAAATGCCCATTTCAAAAAACAAGAAAAATCTCAAGCAATCTTACCTTACACCTAAGGAACTAGATGAATGAGAGCAAAGTACAAAATTAGTAGAAGGAAGGACATAATGGAAGAGAAGAAACAAATGAAATAGAGAATAAAAAAATGCAAAAGATCAATAAAACTAAGAGCTGGTTCTTTGAAAAGATAAACAAAATTGATAAACCTTTAGTCAGACTCATCAAGAAAAAGAGAGGACTCAAAAATATAAAATCAGAAATGAAAGAAAATTACAAACCCCCAGAAGTACAAGTGATTATAAGAAACTACTACAGTTATACTCCAACAAATGGTACATTTCTAGAAACATACAGTCTTCTAAGACTGAATTAGGAGAAAATAGAAAATCTAAATAGACTGATTACTAGTAATGAAATTGAATCAGTAATCAAAAAACTCCCCCCAAAAAACAAAAGTCCAGAACCAAATGGTTTCACAGGATAATTCTACCAAACATTTAAAGAAGAGTTAATCTCTATCCTTCTCAAACTACCCAACAAGTTGAAAAGGAAGGGATGCTTCCAAATTCATTCTATGAGGCCAGATTTACCCTCATATAAAAAATCAAAGACACCACCAAAAAAAGGAAAATTACACGCCACTATCTCTGATGGACATAGATGCAGAAATCCTCAACAAAATGTTAGCAAACCAAATTAAAAATATGTTAAAAAGATTATACACCATGATCAAGGGGTATTTATTCTGTGTATGCAAGGGTAGTTCAGTATCCTTAAATCAATTATTATGACATACCACATTAACAAAAGGAAGGATAAAAATCATATCTCAATGATGCAGGAAAAGCATTTGACAAAATTCAACATCAATTTATGATAAAAAATCTTTACAAAGTAATATAGAAGGAAAATACCTCAATGTAATAAAGGTCATATTTGCACATCTAACATTATACTCAATGGTGAAAAGCTAAAAGGTTTTCCTCTAAGATCAGGAATAAGACAAGGATGCCCATTCTCACTATATTTATTCAACCCATAGTACCAGAAATTCTAGTCTTAGTGATCAGATGAAAAGAAAAGTCATTCAAATTGGTAAGGAAGAAATAATACTGTCACAATTAGTAGATGACATGACACTATATTTAGAAAACCCTGAAGGTTCCACCAAAAAACCATTAGCACTTATAAATGAATTCAGTAAAGTTGTAGGATAAAAATTAAGATACAGAAATTTGTATGCTTCTGTACATTAATAACAAACTAGCAGAAAGAGAAATTAAGAAAATCCCATTTACAGTTGCATCAAAAAGAATAAAATATTTCGGAATACATTTAACCAGGAGGTGAAAGACCTATACTGTGAAAACTGTAAGACGCTCATGAATGAAACTGATGATGACACAAATAAATGAAAAGCTATAGGATGCTCATGGATTAGAAGAATTAATATTATTAAAATGGTCATACTACCAAAAGCAATCTACAGATTCAATGCAATCCCTATCAAAGTACCAATGGCATTTTTCATAGAAGAGCAAATAATTTAAAAATATGTATGGAACAACAAAAGACCCTGAATAGCAAAAGCAATCTTGAGAAAGAAGAACAAAGCTAGAGTTACCATGCTCCCAGATTTCAAACTATATTACAAACTATAGTAATCAAAACACTATGTTATTGGCACAAAAACAGACACGTAGATCAATAGAACAGAATAGAGAGCCTAGAAATAAACTCATGCTTATATGGCCAATTAATCTACAATAAAGGAGGCAAGAATAAACAGTGGGGAAAAGACAGTCTCTTCAGTAAATGGTCTTGGGAAAGCAGTACAGCTACAGGCAAAGAATGAAACTGGACCATTTTCTTACACCATGTAGAAAAGTACACTCAAAATGGATTACAGACCGAAGATCATTAAGCCATTAAACTCCTAAAAGAAAACTTAGGCAATAAACTCTTGGGCATTGGTCTTAGAAATATTTTTTTTTACATTTGTCTTCTCAGTCAAGAGCAACAAAACCAAAAATGAAATTTGGGATTACATGAAACTAATAAGCTTTTGCACAACAAAAGAAACCATCTGCAAAATTAAAGGGCAACTTACTGAATGGAAAGAGATATTTGTAAACTGTATATCCAATTACCCAAAATATATAAAGAACTCATACAACTCAACACACACAAAAAAAATCTGATTTAAAAATGGGCAGAGGGCCGACTTCCAGAAAGATGACTGTGTGAGCAGGGCAGCAGAAATCTCCTCCCAAAACTATATATATCTATGAAAATACAGCAAATACAACTATTCCTAAAAGAGAGACCAGAATACACAGGAAAGTGCACAGCGTGCAGCTATACCTGAGAGGACTCGGCACCCCGTGAGGCGGGTAAGATATGGAGCCGTGACCAGGCGGGACCTGAGCACTCACCCACCTCAGCGCACCAGCGGGAGGAGAGGATTCAGAGCCGGGAGGGAGTGGAAGTATACCCCCCAAAATAACCAGCCCCTGTGATCTGCACGGGGAGCGCTGACACATATTGCGCGGTGTAGCAGAGATTGGAGAGACAGAGGGTGCAGGATCTGAGCGGGGAACGCGCCAGGGTGCTTACAGCCGGCTCCAGGAGGAAAAAAGAAAAAGAAAAAAGAAAGAAAAACACGCACTTTTCTCAGCAGTATTAAAGAGATAGGAGCCCAGCGGAGAAGCCAGATCGCCCCGGCACACTCAGCCCAGCAGGCTGGAAATCCTGGAGAGTTTCGGACCCCTTAGCTGGCAACTGGGAAAGGTTGGCCGCACTTAGACTTCCCACAGAGATCAACAGCCTCGCATTCGTTCCCACCCTGGCCAGAGCTATAAAGGGCCCTGCAGAGTGGTGCAGCCACCGCTATGTAATAGTGGAGCAGCACTGCCACCTACAGCATCACCACAGAATCTAATCCCGGTGGGGTTTTTTGTTGTTGTTGTTTTGTTTTGTTTTATTTTGTTTCTTGTTTTTTCTTCTGTTCCTTTTTTATTTTCTTTCTTTTTCTTTTTTTTGCTTTTTTTTTCTTTCTTTCTTTTTTTTTCTTTTTAAAGTCTTAAAGAGCCCAACGGACATACGTGGCAACTACCAGCGACCACTTCTATAGCCATGAAAAGACAGAGGAACACAGACCAGACTAGGATCAACCAGACAACCCCAGAGAGAGAGCATAAAGGGATAGAAATGCACAGTCTTCCTGAAAAAGAATTCAGAATAAAAGTCATAACCATGCTGACGGATCTACAGAGAAATGTGCAAGAGCTGAAGGAGGAAGTGAGGGAAGTGAGGAAAGACTACGCAGAAATCAGACAAGCAATCGACGGACTTAACAGCAGACTGGATGAGATGCAAGAGACTGTGAATGGAATAGAAAACAGAGAACAGGAATACACAGAAGCTGAGGCAGAGAGAGATAAAAGGATCTCTAGGAATGAAAAAATATTAAGAGAACTGTGTAACCAATCCAAACAGAACAATATTCACATTATAGGAATACCAGAGGAAGAAGAGAGAGAAAAAGGGATAGAAAGTGTCTTTGAAGAAATAATTGCTGAAAACTTGCCCACACTGGGGAAGGAAATAGTCTCACAGTCCATGGAAGCCCACAGATCTTCCAACACAAGGGACCCAAGGAAGACAACACCAAGACACATAATAATTAAGATGGCAAAAATCAAAGATAAAGGCAGAGTATTAAAGGCAGCTAGAGAGAAAAAAGATCACCTACAAAGGAAAACCCATCAGACTATCATCAGACTTATCAACAGAAACCTTACAGGCCAGAAGAGAATGGCCTGATATATTTAACTTAATGAAACAGAAGGGCCTCGAACCAGGAATATTGTATCCAGCACGATTATCATTTGAATATGACGGAGGGATTAAACAATTTCCAGACAAACGAAAGTTGAGAGAGTTTGCCTCTCATAAACCACCCCTACAGGATATCTTAAATGGACTGCTCTGGAGGGAAGCACCCCTAAGGCTAAAAAGATGTCACCAGAGAATATAAAATCATAGCAAAGAAAGCAGACCATCCAAATACTAACTAAAGGCAAAGAATAAAACACCTAATATATAAAAAATGGAGGAGGAAGAATAGGAAGGGAGAGACAAAGAAACATCAGACAGTGTTCACAATAACTTAACAAGAAAGTTAAGTTCGATTCTTAGATAGTAAAGAAGTAACCCTTGAACCTTTGGTAACCACGAATCTAAAGCCAGCAATGGTAATGTCAATAATCACCCTAAATGTAAATGGACTGAATGCACCAATCGAAAGACACAGACTAAGAGAATGGATAAAAAAGCAAGACCCATCTATATGCTGCTTACAAGAGACTCGCCTCAAACCCAAAGATATACACAGACTAAAAGTGAAGGGATGGAAAAAGACATTTCATGCAAACAACAAAGAGAAAAAAGCAGCTGTTGCAGTACTTGTAGACAAAATATACTTCAAAACGAAGAAAGTAGCAAGAGATAAAGAAGGACATTACATAATGATAAAGGGGTCAGTCCAACAAAAAGATATAACCATTATAAATATATATGTACCCGACACAGGAGCGCCAGCATATGTGAAACAAATACACAATTAAAGGAGGAAATAGACAGCAATGCATTCATTTTAGGAGACTTCAACACACCACTCACTCCAAAGGACAGATCAACCAGACAGAGAATAAGTAAAGACACAGAGGCACTGAACAACACACTAGAACAGATGGACCTAACAGACATCTACAGAACTCTGCACCCAAAAGCAGCAGGATACACATTCTTCTCAAGTGCACATGGAACATTTTCCAGAATAGACCACATACTAGGCCACAAAAAGAACCTAAGTAAATTAAAAAATATTGAAATCCTACCAACCAACTTCTCAGATCACAAAGGTATAAAACTAGAAATAAATTTTAGAAAGAAATCAAAAAGGCTCACAAATACATGGAGACTTAAGAACATTCTCCTAATTAATCAATAGGTTAACGACCAAATCAAAATAGAAATCAAAGAATATATGCACACTAATGACAACAACAATACAAACCACAAATTCTGTGGGACACAACAAAGGCAGTTCTAAGAGGAAAGTGTATTGCAATCCAGGCCTACTTAAAGAAGGAAGAACATTCCCAAATGAACAGTCTAAAGACACAATTACTGAAATTGGTAAAAGAAGAACAAATGAGGCCCAAAGTCACCAGTAGGAGGGACATAATAAAGATCAGAGAAGAAATAAATAAAATTGAGAAGAATAAAACACTAGAAAAAAATCAATGAAACCAAGAGCTGGTTCTTTGAAAAAATAAACAAAATGGATACACCCCTAGCCAGACTCATGAAGAGAAAAAGAGAATCTACACACATAAAAAGAATCACAAATGAGAAAGGAAAAATAACGACGGAAACCACAGAAATACAAAGAATCATGAGAGAATATTATGAGAATCTATATGCTAACAAGCTGGAAAACATAGAGGAAATAGGCAACTTCTTAGAAAAATACAACCTTCCAAGACTGACCAAACAAGAAACAGAAAAACTAAACAGACCCATCACCAGCAACAAAATTGAATCGCTAATCAGAAGAACTACCCAAGAACAAAACCCCCGGACCACATGGATTCACCTCTGAATGTTACCAGACATATAGAGAAGAAATAACACCCACTCTCCTTAAAGTTTTCCAAAAAAAAGGAGAGGAGGGAATACTTCCAAAGTCTTTCTATGAAGCCAGCATCACTCTAATACCAAAACCGGGCAAAGACCTCATCAAAAAAGAAAATTACAGACCTATATTCCTGATGAACGTAGATGCAAAAATACTTAACAAAATATTAGCAAACCGAATTCAAAAATACATCAAGAGGATCATACACTATGATCAAGTGGGATTCATCCCAGGGATGCAAGGAAGGTACAACATTCGAAAATCCATCAACATCATCCACCACATCAACAAAAAGAAGAACAAAAACCACATGATCATCTCCATAGATGCTGAAAAAGCATTTGACAAATTTCAGCATCCATTCGTGATTAAAATTCTCAACAAAATGGGTATAGAGGGCAAGTACCTCAACATCATAAAGGCCATATATGACAAACCCACAGCTAACATCATACTTAACAGCGAGGAGCTGAAAGCTTTTCATCTATGATCGGGAACAAGACGGGATGCCCACTCTCTCCACTGTTATTCAACATAGTACTGGAGGTCCTAGCCACGGCAATCAGACAAAACAAAGACATACAGGGCATCCATATTGGAAAAGAAGAAGTCAAATTGTCACTATTTGCAGATGAGATGATAGTGTACATAAAAAAACGTAAGACTCCACTCCAAAACTACCGGAACTGATATCTGAATTCAGCAAAGTTTCAGGATACAAAATTAACACACAGAAATCTGTTGCTTTCCTATACACTAACGATGAACTAACAGAAAGACAAATCAGAAAAACAATTCCATTCACAATTGCATCAAAAAGAATAAAATACCTAGGAATAAACCTAACGAAGGAAGTGAAAGACCTATACTCTGAAAACTACAAGACACTCCTAAGAGAAATTAAAGAGAACACTAACAAATGGAAATTCATCCCATGCTCTTGGCTAGGAAGAATAAATATTGTCAAAATGACTATATTACCTAAAGCAATCTACAGATTCAACGCAATCCCTATCAAACTACCAACAGCTTTCTTCAATGAACTGGAACAAATAATTCTAAAATTCATATGGAACCACAAACGACCCAAATAGCCAAAGCAATCCTGAGAAGGAGGAATCAAACAGGGTGAATTATGCTCCCTGACTTCAAGCTCTACTACAAAGCCACAGTAATCAAGACAATTTGATATTGGCACAAAAACAGACCCACAGACCAGTGGAACAAAATAGAAAATCCAAACATTAACCCAAACACCTACAGTCAATTAATACTTGATAAAGGAGCCTTGGATATACAATGGGGAGATGACAGCCTCTTCAGCAGCTGGTGTTGGAAAAACTAGACAGCTACATGTAAGAGAATGAAACTGGACTACTGTCTAGCCCCATACACAAAGGTAAACTCAAGGTGGATCAAGGACCTGAATTTAAGTCATGAAACCAAAAAACTCTTAGAAAAAAACATAGGCAAAAATCTCTTGGACATAAACATGAGCGACTTCTTCATGAACATATCTCCCGGGCAAGGGAAACAAAACAAAATTGAACAAGTGGGACTATATCAAATTGAAAACCTTTTGTACAGCAAAGGACACCATCAGTAGAACAAAAAGACATCCTACAGTATGGGAAAATATATTCATAAATGATGTATCTGATAAGGGGTTGACATCCAAAATATATAAAGAACTCACGCACCTTAACAAACAAAAAGCATGTAATCCAATTAAGAAATGGGCAGAGGACATGAATAGACACTTCTCCAAAGAAGAAATTCAGATGGCCAACAGGCACATGAAAAGATGCTCCACATCGCTAATCATCAGAGAAATACAGATTAAAACCACAATGAGATATCACCTCACACCAGTGAGGATGGCCAACAACCAAAACACAAACAACAAATGCTGGCGAGGATGTGGAGAAAAGGGAACCCTCCTACACTGCTGGTGGGAATGCAAATTAGTTCAACCATTGTGGAAAGCAGTATGGAGGTTCCTCAAAAAACTCAAAATAGAAATAACATTTGACCCAGGAATCCCACTCCTAGGAATTTACCCTAAGAGTGCAGCAGCCCAGTTTGAAAAAGATATATGCACCCCTATGTTTATCCCAGCACTATTTACAATAGCCAAGAAATGAAAGCTACCTAAGTGTCCATCAGTAGATGAATGGATAAAGAAGAGGTGGTACATATACACAATGGAATATTATTCAGCCATAAGAAGAAAACAAATCCTACCATTTGCAACAACATGGATGGAGCTAGAGGGTATTATGCTCAGTGAAATAAGCCAAACCGAAAAAGACAAGTATCAAATGATTTCATTCACATGTGGAGTATAAGAACAAAGAAAAAAAACTGAAGGAACAAAACAGCAGCAGACTTACAGAACCCAAGAATGGACTTATAGTTACCAAAGGGAAAGGGACTCGGGACGATGGGTGGGAAGGGAGGGATAAGGGGGTAAAACGGGTATTACAATTAGCAGACGTAATGTTGGGGGGGTATGGGGAGGGCTGTACAACTCAGAGAAGACAAGTAGTGATTCTATAGCATCTCCCTACACTGATGGACAGTGACTGTAATGGGGTTGGTGCGGGGGACCTGATGAAGGGGGTAGTTTAATAACCATAATATTGCACATGTAATTGTAGATGAATGATACCAAAATAAATAATAAAAAAGAAGAAATTAGCCAGCTGAGCTCACTCATAGAAACTGACCCACAGAAACTGAGTATAATAAATGTTTATTGTTGTTTAAGAAAAAAAAAAAATTGGGCAGAGGGCCTGAACAGACAATTTTCAAAGAAGACACAGACATCGCCAAAAGATGCATGAAAAGATGTTTCTCATCACTAATCATCAGGGAAATGCAAATCAAAACCAAAACGAGATATCACCTCATACCTGACAGTATAGCTACTATCAAAAAGTAGTTACAAGTGTTGGTGAGGATACAGAGAAAAGGGAACCCAGATGCACTGTTGGTGTGAATGTAAATTGTTGCAGCCATTATGGAAAACAGTGTGGAGTTTTCTCAAAAATTTATAAAAAGAGCTACCATACATTCCAGCAATTCCAAAGAAAATGAAAACATTAATTTGGTGTTTATCCAAAGAACGTGAAGCATTAATTCAAAATATACCAAAAATATGTTATGCTCCCTCATGTTCATTGAAGCAGTATTTACAATAGCTAAGTTATGGAAGTAACCCAAATGGTCATCTATTGATGATTGGATAAAGAAGATGTGGCATATATATACATATATATATATATATGTATACACACTCATACATACATATACACACACACTGGAATATTAACCATGAAAAAAAGAAATCTTGCCATATGGAACAACATGGATGGACCTGGACAGTATTATGCTAAGTGAAGTAAGTCAGAGAAAGAAAAATACCCTATTATTTCACTTATATGTGGAACAAAAAAAACAAGGCTGGAATATTCACTTTTATTATTATTTTAATATGTATAATATCTCCTTTCTGGAACTGTGTGTGTTTGTTTTGACTGGCTGATTTTCTTGTTGTGATTGGGGTGTTTGGGTGTTTGGTAGATGCCTGATTCTTGTCTTTTTGCTCTAGGGTCTGGGGTAGCCTGACTGGTCTGTAGAAACTTGAATTTTTTTTTATAATTTATTTTGGTATCATTAATCTACAATTACATGTGCAATATTATGGTGATTAAACTACTCCCTTCATCAGGTCCCTCCCACCAACCCCATTACAGTCACTGTCCACCAGAGTAGTGAGATGCTATAGAATCACTACTTGTCTTCTCTGAGTTTTACAGCCCTCCCCGTACCCCCCCAACATTATGTCTCCTAATCATAATTCCCCTTTTACCCTCTTATCCCTCCCTTCCCACCCATCTTCCCCAGTCCCTTTCCCTTTGGTAACTATTAGTCCATTCTTGGGTTCTGTGAGTCTGCTGCTGTTTTGTTCCTTCAGTTCTTTTTTTTTTTTCTTTGTTCTTATACTCCACATATGAGTGAAATCATTCGATACTTGTCTTTTTCAGCTTGGCTTCTTTCACTGAGCATAATACCCTCTAGCTCCATCCATGTTGTTGCAAACAGTAGGATTTGTTTTCTTCTTGTGGCTGAATAATATTCCATTGTGTATATGTACCACATATTCTTTATCCATTCATCTACTGATGGACACTTAGGTTGCTTCCATTTCTTGGCTATTGTAAATAGTGCTGGGATAAACATAGGGGTGCATCTGTCTTTTTGAAACTGGGCTGCTGCATTCTTAGGGTAAATTCCTAGGAGTGGGATTCCGTGGTCGAATGGTATTTCTATATTGAGTATTTTGAGGAACCTCCATACTGCTTTCCACAATAGTTGAACTAATTTGCATTCCCACCAGCAGTGTAGGAGGGTTCCCTTTTCTCCACATCCTTGCCAACATTTGTTACTGTTTGTGTTTTGTATGTTGGCCATCCTCACTGGTGTGAGGTGATATCTCATTGTGGTTTTAATTTGCATTTCTCTGATGATTAGCGATGTGCAGCATCTTTTCATGTGCCTGTTGGCCATCTGAATTTCTTATTTAGAGAAGTATCTATTCATGTCCTCTGCCCTTTCTTACTTGGATTATTTGCTTTTTGTTTGTTAAGGTGTGTGAGTTCTTTATATATTTTGGATGTCAATCCATTATCAGATACATCATTTATGAATATATTTTCCCATACTGTAGGATGTCTTCTTGTTCTACTGATGGTGTCCTTTGCTATACAGAAGGTTTCCAGCTTGATATAGTCCCACTTGTTCATTTTTGCTTTTGTTTCCCTTGCCGGGGGAGATATGTTCATGGAGAAGTCGCTCATGTTTATGTCCAAGAGATTTTTGCCTATGTTTTTCTCCATGAGTTTTATGGTTTCATGACTTACATTCAGGTCTTTGATCCACCTTGAGTTTACCTTTGTGTATGGGGCTAGACAGTAGTCCAGTTTCATTCTCTTACATGTAGCTGTCCAGTTTTTCCAACACCAGCTGCTGAAGAGGCTGTCATCTCCCCATTGTATATCCACAGCTCCTTTACAAATATTAATTGACTGTAAATGTTTGGGTTAATGTTCGGATTGTCTATTCTGTACCACTCGTCTGTGGGTCTGTTTTTGTGCCAATATCAAATTGTCTTGATTACTGTGGCTTTGTAGTAGAGATTGAAGTCAGGGAGCATAATTCACCCTGTTTGATTTCTCCTCCTCAGGACTGCTTTGGGTGTTCGGGGTCTTTTGTGGTTCCATATGAATTTTAGAATTATTTGTTCCAGTTCATTGAAGAAAGCTGTTGGTAGTTTGATAGAGATTGCGTTGAATCTGTAGATTGCTTTAGGTAGTGTAGCCATTTTGACAATATTTATTCTTCTAGCCAAGAGCATGAGATGAATTTCCATTTGTTAGTGTCCTCTTTAATTTCTCTTAGGCGTGTCTTGTAGTTTTCAGAGTATAGGTCTTTCACTTCCTTCGTTAGGTTTATTCCTAGGTATTTTATTCTTTTTGGTGCAATTGTGAATGGAATTGTTTTTCTGATTTCCTTTCTGTTAGTTCATCGTTAGTGTATAGGAAAGCAACAGATTTTTGTGTGTTAATTTTGTATCCTGAAACTTTGCTGAATTCAGATATTAGTTCTACTGGTTTTGGAGTGGAGTCTTTAGGGTTTTTTATGTACAGTATCATGTCATCTGCAAATAGTGACAATTTGACTTCTTCTTTTCCAATCTGGATTCCTTGTATGTCTTTGTTTTGTCTGATTGCCGTGGCTAGGACCTCCAGTACTATGTTGAATGACAGTGGAGAGAGTGGGCATCCCTGTCTTGTTCCCGATCTTAGATGAAAAGCTTTCAGCTTCTCGCTGTTAAGTATGATGTTAGCTGTGGGTTTCTCATATATAGCCTTTATGATGTTGAGGTACTTGCCCTCTATACCCATTTTGTTGAGAATTTTAATCATGAATAGATGCTGAGTTTTGTCTAATGCTTTTTCAGCATCTATGGAGATGATCATGTGGTTTTTGTTCTTCCTTTTGTTGATGTGTGGATGACGTTGATGGATTTTCGAATGTTGTACCATCCTTGCATCCCTGGGATGAATCCCACTTGATCATGGTGTATGATCCTCTTGATGTATTTTTGAATTCGGTTTGCTAACATCTTGTTGAGTATTTTTGCATCTACGTTCATCAGGGATATTGGTCTGTAATTTTCTTTTTTGGTGAGGTCTTTGCCAGGTTTTGGTATTAGAGTGATGCTGGCTTCATAGAAAGATTTTGGAAGTATTCCCTCCTCTTCTATTTTTTGGAAAACTTTAAGGAGAATGCGTGTTATTTCTTCTCTATATGTCTGGTAGAATTCCGAGGTGAATCCATCAGGTTCGGGGGTTTTGTTCTTGGGTAGTTTTTTGATTAACGACTCAATTTCGTTGCTGGTGATTGGTCTGTTTAGTTTTTCTGTTTCTTGCTTGGTCAGCCTTGGAAGGTTGTATTTTTCTAAGAAGTTGTCCATTTCTTCTGTGTTTTGCAGCTTGTTAGCATATAGATGCTCATAATATTCTCTTATAATTCTTTGTATTTCTGTGGTGTGCGTCGTTATTTTTCCTTTCTCATTTCTGATTCTGTTTTTGTGTGTAGATTCTCTTTTCCTCTTCATGAGTCTGGCTAGGGGTTTACCTATTTTGTTTATTTTTTCAAAGAACCAGCTCTTGGTTTCATTGATTTTTTTCTAGTGTTTTATTCTTCTCAATTTTATTTATTTCTTCTCTAATCTTTATTATGTCCCTCCTTCTGGTGACTTTGGGCCTCATTTGTTCTTCTGTTTCCAATTTCAGTAATTGTGTCTTTAGACTGTTCATTTGGGAATGTTCTTCCTTCTTTAAATAGGCCTGGATTGCAATATACTTTCCTCTTAGAACTGCCTTTACTGCATCCCACAGAAGTTGTGGCTTTGTGTTGTTGTTGTCATTAATCTCCATATATTCTTTGATTTCTGTTTTGATTTGGTCGTTAACCCATTGATTAATTAGGAGAATGTTGTTATGTCTCTATGTATTTGTGAGCCTTTTTGATTTCTTTCTAAAATTAATTTCTAGTGTTTATACCTTTGTGGTCTGAGAAGTTGGTTGGTAGGATTTCAATATTTTTTAATTTACTGAGGTTCTTCTTGTGGCCTAGTATGTGGTCTATTCTCGAAAAAGTTCTGTGTGCACTTGAGAAGAATGTGTATCCTGCTGCTTTTGGGTGCAGAGTTCTGTAGATATTTGTTAGGTCCATCTGTTCTACTGTGTTGTTCAGTGCCTCTGTGTCTTTACTTATTCTCTGTCTGGTTGATCTGTCCTTTGGAGTGAGTGGTGTGTTGAAGTCTCCTAAAATGAATGTATTGCTGTCTATTTCCTCCTTCAATTCTGTTAGTATTTGTTTTACATATGCTGGCTCCTGTGTTGGGTGCATATATATTTATAATGGTTATATCTTTTTCTTGGACTGACCCCTTTATCATTATGTAATGTCCGTCTTTATCTCTTGCTACTTTCTTCGTTTTGAAGTCTATTTTGTCTGATACAAGTACTGCAACACCTGCTTTTTTCTCTTTGTTGTTTGCATGAAATATCTTTTTCCATCCCTTCACTTTTAGTCTGTGTATATCTTTGGGTTTGAGGTGAGTCTCTTGTAAGCAGAATATAGATGGGTCTTGCTTTTTTATCCACTCTGTTACTCTGTGTCTTTTGACTGGTGCATTCAGTCAATTTACATTTAGGGTGATTATTGATAGATATGTACTTATTGCCATTGCTGGCTTTCGATTCGTGCGTAACAAAGGTTCAAGGGTTACTTCTTTACTATCTAAGAATCTAACTTAACTTTATTCTTAAGTTATTGTGAACACTGTCTGATGTTTCTTTATCTCTCCCTTCCTATTCTTCCTCCTCCATTTTTTATATATTAGGTGTTTTATTCTTTCCCTTTAGTTAGTATTTGGATGGTCTGCTTTCTTTGCTATGATTTTATTTTCTCTGGTGACATCTTTTTAGCCTTAGGGGTGCTTCCCTCTAGAGCAGTCCATTTAAGATATTCTGTAGTGGTGGTTTATGAGAGGCAAACTCTCTCAACTTTCGTTTGTCTGGAAATTGTTTAATCCCTCCGTCATATTCAACTGATAATCGTGCTGGATACAATATTCTTGGTTCGAGGCCCTTCTGTTTCATTACGTTAAATATATCATGCAATTCTCTTCTGGTCTGAGAAGTCTGATGATAGTCTGATATGTTTTCCTTTGTAGGTGATCTTTTTTCTCTCTCTAGCTGCCTTTAATACTCTGTCTTTATCTTTGATCTTTGCCATTTTAATTATTATGTGTCTTGGTGTTGTCTTCCTTGGGTCCCTTGTGTTGGGAGATCTGTGGGCTTCCATGGACTGCGAGTCTATTTCCTTCCCCAGTGTGGGAAAGTTTTCAGCAATTATTTCTTCAAAGACACTTTCTATCCCTTTTTCTCTCTCTTCTTCCTCTGGTACTCCTATAATGTGAATATTGTTCCATTTGGATTGGTCGCACAGTTCTCTTAATATTTTTTCATTCCTAGAGATCCTTTTATCTCTCTCTGCCTCAGCTTCTGTGTATTCCTGTTCTCTATTTTCTATTCCATTAACAGTCTCTTGCACCTCATACACTCTGCTGTTAAGCTCGTCGATGGCTTGGCTCATTTCTGCATAGTCTTTTCTCACTTCCCTCACTTCCTCCCTCAGCTCTTGCACATTTCTCTGTAGATCCGTCAGCATGGTTATGACTTTTATTCTGAATTCTTTTTCAGGAAGACTGTGCATGTCAATCCCTTCAGGTTCCCTCTCTGGGGTTGTCTGGGTCTGAAGCTGTCTCCGTACCATATTCCTCTGTCTTTTCATGGCAGTAGACGTGGTTGCTGGTAGTTGCCACGTATGTCATCTGGGCTCTTTATGACTTTTAAAAGGAAAAAAATAAAAATAAAAATAAACAAATAAAAATAAAAATAAGAAAGAAAGAAAGAAAGAAAAGAACGAGAAGAAAAAGCAACAACAACAACAAAAAATTCCCACCAGTAGTGGATTCTGTGGGGATGCTGTAGGTGGCGCTGTTGCTCCACTATTCCAGAGCCATGGCCGCGCCGTTCCACAGGGCCCTTTATAGCTCTGGCTGGGGTGGGAACGAATGGGAGGCTGTAGAGCTCTGTGGGAGGTCTAAGTGCGGCCACCCTTTCCCAGTCACCAGCTAAGGGGTCCAAGCTCCCCAGGACTCCCAGCCTGCTGGGCTGAGTGTGCCGGGGTGATCCAGTCCTCTGCTGGGCTCCTGTCTCTTTAAGACTGCTGAAAAAAGCATGCACTTTTCTTCTTTTTTTTCCTTCCTGGAGCCGGCTGCAAGCAACCTGGCGCGTTCCCTGCTCAGACCCTACACCCTCTGTCTCTCCTATTTCCGCTACACCGCGCAATGTGTGTTGGCGCTCCCAGTGCAGATCACCAGGGCTGGTTATTTTGCGGGCCTGTACTTCCAGTCCCTCCCGGCTCTGAATCCTCTCCTCCCGCCGGTGCGCTGGGGTAGGGGAACGATCGGGTCCCACCGGGTCACGGCTCCGTATCTTACCTGCCTCGCGGAGTGCCGAGTCCTCTCAGGTGTACCTGCATGCTGTGCGCTTTCCTGTGTATTCTGGTCTCTCTTTTAGGAATAGTTGTATTTGCTGTGTTTTCGTGGATAAATATAATGTTGGGAGGAGATTTCTGCCACCCTGCTCATGTCGCCATCTTCCCGGAAGTCTAGAAACTTGAATTTTAATGCCCTCTTTTATACCTGTTCTCTTTAGTTGAAGAACAGATCGGCTATTCATGTTTAACATGCCAGGAATTGTTAATGGTTCTTTCTTTGGTCCACTTAAAGCTTCAGAGGATCCCCAGAATTACATTCAAAATTATATATGCACAGTTTTCTAGGAAAAAACATCTGTAGCTTTCTCAAAGTAGTTGGTGGCCCTAAAACGGCTAAGAATTGCTGGGGCTTTGCTTTTCATTGCACATACTAAGTTATTAAAATTCTGCTTTCAATAAGATTGTATATCAATGATACCTTAATAAAAAATAAAAATATATAAAAACATTCTGCTTTCATATTCAAGAATGAACAAGGCACCTTGACATTTTAGATGACAATATTAGCTTTTCTTCTTAAACATACAGAAGAAGAACATGTATAGAAAATGAAGGTTGGAGATAAGTGCTTTAAGAAACAGTGATACAGAAGTTTACAAAAAGATATTACTTCCCTCTTAGAGGGAATTTAGTTTCCTTTTTGTTATTTTGGTTTGATTTAAACAACATCTGTAGTGTTGAAATGATGTACTGTGTGGATAAGTTAGAACATTTGTTTATGTTGAGCTTTCTGCAACTCATGAAATAACTAAGTAGAAAAAATTTTCCCTGGAAGCTCATAGTTATGTAAATATTTTTACCAGCATGATCACAAGGCAGCACAGTCATCCTTGCCACTCCTTCCAGTTGCTATGCATAAGGGTGGTCCCTATATAAATATTTATTTTGTGCTTCTGACAGGAAAGAAATCTAACTTTAGACATTAAAGTAAATTGTCCTCCTGGTGTATTCCCTTGTTCATATAATAAGTGGGTTAGATGTCCTATTTCAGAAAAAAAAAATGATGATATAAGATTTTGCTTCCAACAAGATCCTTACTAGTTTTTTTTCTCTTCTGTGAAAAGAAGGTTTAAAATCTGGACCAATATTATGCTCCTACCCCAGGAATCTCAAGACCCGTTTTGTATTAAGAACTACAAAACCCCTTATTGACTTGTGAGTACTTTTGGCTAATATTTATGGGCATATTTAGGATGGTAAAAACATTATATTTCATGAAAATATTCAAACTTAAATCCAAAGATCATTGATGTGTTATTTTAGCATTTTACTGGTTGAGTATTTGCCACTTTCATGTGATAATTGAGTCTTTTTTATTCTAAAAATATTTTGATTAGATTTTCTGAAATAAGTTGGGATTTCAAAATAGATTCTTATTAATAATTCCAGTTTTTTTTAAGTGCATTTTGTTTTAAGTTAGAAATATAAATAGTTCAGATTACTTCAGGGCTTTCTTAATCATAAAAAGCTAAAAAATTAACTTTCTGCTCCTTTTTTCTTAATGCTAATTGAATTCCACATGAATCCCTTGTTATAGTTATCTTGATATGTTACTATACTAGTAATGTTTTGGTTTACAGTATACAATGTTTCCGCTTTCCTTTTGTAAACATTACCTGTTTTCCTATTGTGTTTTTTCCTCTTCATTCTATTTCTCTGCTCTTAAAAGTTACTCTAACCCATTTTCATCCTGTTTAGTTTCAATTAACACTTCATGAAAATCATTGAAATTCATTTCCAGAAGTAATGAGTTAGGCCTGATGTCATTTAAGGGACGATAAGGTATTGTTTTCCTGCAAATGTTACATGCAATGAGAATAGCTGCTAAAATTTTTAAGTGAGGACTAAAACTTATTTTCACTGGCTTTTTCATCTGTTGAGTTATTACATTAAAACAAAGATGAGGGTTTCACTGGGATACTTGAAAATTTTCAAATATATGTCAAATAGGTAGAGTAGTAAAATAGCCCCCCATTTGCCCCTCTTGGCTGCAGTTTACCACCATGTGGCAGTCCAGTCTTACCTGAACCTACCCCACCCTGTTTACTTTATGGAAATGCATTGGGGACTTTCAAAGTAAGTAGGATTAAAATTTTGTTACTAGGTTTATATAAAAAAATGGGTGCCAGTTAATATATTTTGGTAGTTCATGTATAAATGTGCACTTACATGCAGATTTATTTAGCCAGAAGAGTAAATTCTGTTTTCAGTAGTGTTTCATTAAAGTTTATATTATTTTCAGGGCAAAGTTTACCAGTCAGTTAGAATTTGTAAAAGACAAAATGATAATTAAGGTTTGATTTAGATATTTCATTTCTGAGTTTGAAGTTTGAGGTCCTTCTTAAAGAGTATTGATATGTTAAGACAAATTTGTTTTTACCTAACATAATTATAATTATGTTTATTCTTTTGAGTAATGCAAATTGTTTAGGAAATTTTCTTTCATATCTTTGTTTTTAAATACCCGTTTGACTAAGTAAAGGTTGTAAAAGTAGTATCAGCAAAGGTACAGTCTAATGCTCTGTTGATTACTGATGCTTACAATATGCACTTACGGAATTAGCTTTGTTCTTACATTCCTGGGTTCTTTTTTACATCAAGATATTACAGATACTTAGAGTTTGCTTAATATTTAATAACCTTAGTTTCTGTTTTTATCTTATTTTTTGTACAAATATTAAAATTGGATCTTAAGTAGTCATACTACCCAAATAAATGTTTGTTTGACATTATAAAAATATTTAATTCAAAGGAAATTCATAAGATAGAAGTAGAAAAAGGGAAGTAAATCATTCGTAGTCCTCTTTTCCAAACATGGACTACTCGGTATTTTGATAGAGTCCTGTCTAGGTTTTTATTCTATGTTTAGGTGATTTTTAATAATTATATTGTATATATAACTTTTGTGTTCTGCATTTTCCACTAGCATTGTTTCATGTTTCTTTGTAAAAAAAAAAAAAGTATGTATTCATAGTTATGAGAGCTATCTTCTTTGTTGCTTTCTTTAAAACCAGCTTGCATTTATAGAATACTCTGTTTTTCAACTCAGGTTTATTAAAATAATAAGCTTATGGAACAAAATGTACCATATGGGCTTTCAAAGATGAAATAAGGGGTTCCCTGATTTCCCAAAGCATTTCTCTGGGTCATATGTATAGAACTATAATTCACATACAATACAGTTCATTCATTTTTGGTGTGCAGTTCTATGATTTTTGACAAACATGCTCAAGTAACCACTACCACAATTAAGATAGGGAATATTTTCATCAACCTTAAAAGTCCAGTCATGCCCCTTTGTTGTTAAAACTAGCCCCCTCTCCTGTCTTAGCACCTGTCAACCACTGATTTTTGTCCCTTGATTTTGCCTTTTCCAGAATATCTTATGAACAGACTCATACAATATGAAGCCATTTGTGTTTGTCTGGCTTCTTTCATTAAGTGTAATGCTTTTGAGATTGATCCATGTTGTTGCATGTATCAGGTAGTTCTTTCTTTTGTATTGCTGAAGAGTATTCCATGGTGTAAAAGCTCCACATTTGTTCATCCATTTACTAGCTGATGGACATTGGGTTGTTTCCAGTTCTTGGTGATTATAAATACACTTGATATTTATACTTTCATGTACAGGTATTTGTGTGGACATATTTGTTTCTTTCTCTTGAGTAAATAGCTGGTAATGGTGTTGCTAGGTCACCAAAGCATTTTGATTGCCATTATCTCAGTTGGATGCAAAAGTCTGAAAGGGAAAATAGCCTTTCAGGAATACCATCCCTGTTGTGACTGAAAAACTGAGATTTGGTGTTCCATGCTGCTGCCTGTGGGCTGGGACTTGAATCCAGATCCTGTAAATCCAAGTCATTTGCTGTCCACTAGAGTACTATTTAATGTTGTTTTCAATGATGATGTTTCCTGTTTTAACAATGGTGCTAACAGATCTCTCAGATCTTGGCAACAGTTAGAGAATGGAAATATTTATCAGTAACTGAACAACAAAAATGTAATAAGATCCTTCTTCAATTTCAAAGTTTCCTTTTCTGGCCTGGAAATTTGGAAGTTCATAAAATAAATTTTAACTCTAAAGGGTGGGCAGTGTACAGGCTGTGGTGCAGGCAAGACAGCCATCTGTGACCTGTGACACAGGCAGCAGCCTTGTGCCCCAGGGGAACCCAGGCCCGGCACATAGGCTGACACATCCTCTTGCTCCTGGTGACTCTGTCCCCTCCTCGAACTCTACCTGTCCTGCTGTGCTGGCTCAGAGCACCCTCTTCCCAACTGATGGGCAGGAGGTGTGAATGTTAGGCCTGACCCCAAGCCTGAGGACAGTAGCCTTGATCAGGGAAGGAAGCTGAGTGGGGAGTGGAGGAGTGTCTACTGACCCCTGCCCCAAAGCTGGTGAGGGGCTGCCTCAGCCAAGGCAGGGGAAGCTCCTAATCTGGGCCTGGTTCTCTTGCCAACGCCTTAAAAAATAACCGGCCTCTCCCCACAGTGAGGTCCTCCATCACCTTTGGGATAACATACCTGGCTCTGTGACACCACTGGGCTCATGCCTTGTCATGCCCACCCCAGACTCAGCAGGCTCTGTCTGGGTGAGGGTCTCTGTGGACCCACCCCCTGCATCATTCCAGATAACAGAGATGCCCTCTGCCAGGCAGCATTCTCTGAGCCTTTGGGAGGCCCAACACAGTCCTTCTGACATTTCTCCAGTTCGTGCAAAAATCGGCCTCGGTGTAGCACACATGCTCTGATTCCTCAGGGCAGCATGGGAGCTGTAGTGATGTCAGTTAGGACACTGTTCTCCTGCTGCACATTCTTGCTTCCTTCGTGCATTAGAAATGAATGAGCACCTGCTGCTCAGCTCTGGTCCGTAGTCAGTCCATCAGAGGCCGAGGTGGTGTCCTTCACCCTTCTCATCTCACTTTCAGTTCCATATGTGGCAACAAGCTAAAGTTTAGATTTGTTGTATCTTCCTTGCCTGTGCGAAGGTTTAAGAGCTAAAGGAGGCATGGCCGTGAACTTCACAGTGTGATCCTAGGCTGATAAGTTAATTTTCTGCACCTTCCTTCCGTCCTCTCTTCTCTGAATTATATTTATTAGAAACTTCCGTTGCTGGTATGTGAAAGGTAGTCAGTGAGAGATCATTGTTTATTTCAATGGAATCTTGGTTTGGAGGCTTAGATACCTATGTGTTCACTTATTTGAAGCTTGTCCTCAGTTATTCTTATTCATTCTTTATTGTTTGATAATGAGAGATAATGGCTATGAATTTACTTGTAAGTACAGCTTTAGTTATAGCCACATTTTTTTCTCCCAGCTTCACTGAGGTATAACCAACATATAATACTGTGTAAATTTAAGGAGTACAGTGTGATGATTTGGTATGCATGTTTATTGTAAAATGTTTAGCACAATAAAGTTAGTTAACACAACCATCTTACATAATTACCATTTTGTTGCTGTGATGGTGAGAACAATAAAGCTCTACTCTCATAATACCTTTCAAGTATACAATACGATATTGTTACTTAAGCCACCATACTGTACATTAGATTCCTGGAACTTAATCATCTTATAACTGAAAGTTGTACCCTTTGACTTGCATCTCCCCATTTCCTTCATCCCTCAACCCCTGGCAGTCACCATTCTACAATCCATACATTTTTTTTTTTGCAGCTGTTCACTTCTTTTTATTCTTTTCATTAACATGTATTAAAGCAGAGATTGCAAATTTATAATTATCACAGGAGCTAGACAAGAACCATTTGCTAAACTGGGGAATAAATACATGCTTAGACGGAAAATGCTGAAAGTCAGACTTTTAAAAATATTGTGCTGGTCAAATGAAACTTCAGTAGGTCCCCGTATTGTGTTCTCTTCACCAAAGTATTATATTACGAATTTTGAAGCCTGAGAGGTTGGATTGGAGTCATATTTTTGGCAAGTCTCTTAATCTCTGTTTCCTCATTTGTTTATTTGGAATAATTGCACACCTCACATGATGGTAGTTAGAATAATTTTCATACATAATATCACCAAGCAACGATACCTGACACAACATACATACTTAATAAGATTTTCTTTCTGCCGCTACTATCCTTATGGTAATCTCTGTTCACTTTTTAAGTTGTTAGACACTAGCTGTGTTTCATAGTGAAATGGTTCTGAAATTTGAATCTCTGATATGGAGGATATTAGTCCCTCTTTTTATTTATTTTGGTATTATTAATGTACAATTACATGAGCAACATTATGGTTACTAGACTCCCCCTATTATAAAGTCCCCACCACATACTCCATTACAGTCACGGTCCATCAGTGTAGTAAGACGCTGTAGAATCAAGACTTGTCTTCTCTGTGTTATACTGCCTACCCTGTATCCACCCACCCCCCCCACTACATTATGTGTGCTAATCGTAATACCCCTTTTTCCCTCTTATCCCACCCTTCCCACCCATCTTCCCCACTCCCTTTCCCTTTGGTAACTGTTAGTCCATTCCTGGGTTCTGTGAGTCTGCTGCTGTTTCTTCCTTCAATTTTTCTTTTCTTCTTATACTCCACAGATGAGTGAAATCATATGATACTTGTCTTTCTCCGCCTGGCATATTTCATTGAGTATAATACCCTCTAGCACCATCCATGTTGTTGCAAATGGTAGGATTTGTTTTCTTCTTATGGCTGAATAATATTCCATTGTGTATATGTACCACATCTTCTTTATCCATTCATCTATTGATGGACACTTAGGTTGCTTCCATTTCTTGGCTATTGTAAATAGTGCTGTGATAAACATAGGGGTGCATATGTCTTTTTCAAACTGGGCTGCTGCATTCTTAGGGTAAATTCCTAGGAGTAGAATTCCTGGGTCAAATGGTATTTCTATTTTGAGTTTTTGGAGGAACCTCCATACTGCTTTCCACAGTGGTTGAACTAATTTACATTCCCACCAGCAGTAGGAGGGTTCCCTTTTCTCCACATCCTCACCAACATCTGTTGTTGTCTGGCTTTTGGATGGTGGCCATCCAAACTGGTGTGAGGTAATATCTCATTGTGGTTTTAATTTGCATTTCTCTGATGATTAGCGATGTGGAGCATCTTTTCATGTGCCTGTTGGCCATCTGAATTTCCTCTTTGGAGAAGTGTCTGTTGAGCTCCTCTGCCCATTTTTTAATTGGCTTATTTGCTTTTTGTTTGTTGAGGTGTGTGAGCTTTTTATATAATTTGGATGTCAAACCCTTATCAGATATGTAATTTATGAATATATTCTCCCATACTGTAGGATGTCTTTTTGTTTTACTGATGGCGTCCTTTGCTGTACAGAAGCTTTTTAGTTTGATATAGTCCCACTTGTTCATTTTTGCTTTTCTTTCCCTTGCCAGGGGAGATATGTTAATGAAGAAGTTGCTCATGTTTACGTCCAAGAGATTTTTGCCTATGATTTTTTCTAAGAGTTTTATGGTTTCATGACTTACATTCAGGTCTTTGATCCATTTTGAGTTGACTTTTGTGTATGGAGTTGGACAGTAATCCAGTTTCATTCTCTTACATGTAGCTGTCCAGTTTTTCCAACACCAGCTGTTGAAGAGGCTGTCATTTCCCTATTGTATATCCATGGCTCCTTTATCATGTATTAATTGACCATATATGCTTGGGTTTATATCTGGGCTCTCTAGTCTGTTCCATTGGTCTGTGGGTCTGCTCTTATGCCAGTACCAAATTGTCTTGATTACTGTGGCTTTGTTTTAGAGCTTGAAGTCAGGGAGCGTAATTCCCCCAGCTTTATGCTTCCTTCTCTGGATTGCTTTGGCTATTCGGGGTCTTTTGCGGTTCCAGATGAATTTTAGAACTATTTGCTCTAGTTCACTGAAGAGTGCTGTTGGTATTTTGATAGGGATTGCATTGAATCTCTCGATTGCTTTAGGCAGGATGGCCATTTTGACAATATTAATTTTTCCTATCCATAAGTATGGGATGTGTTTCTATTTATTGGTATCTTCTTTAATTTCTCTCATGAGTGTCTTGTAGTTTTCAGACTATAAGGCTTTTGCTTCCTTGGTTAGGTTTATTCCTAGGTATTTTATTCTTTTTGGTGCAATTGCGAATGGAATTGTTTTCCTGATTTCTCTTTCTCCTAGTTCATCGTTAGTGTATAGGAATGTAACAGGTTTCTGTGTATTAATTTTGTTTCCCGCAACTTTACTCAATTCAGATATTAGAACTAGTAGTTTTGGAGTGGATTTCTTAGGGTTTTTTTAAATGTACAATATCATGTATTCTGCAAACAGTGACAGTTTGACTTCATCCTTAACAATCTGGATGCCTTTTATTTCTTTGTGTTGTCTTATTGCCGTGGCTAGGACCTCTAGAACTATGTGGAATAAAAGTGGGGAGAGTGGGCATCCTTGTCTTGTTCCTGATATTAGGTGAAAAGCTTTCAGCTTCTTGCTGTTAAGTATAATGTTGGCTGTGGGTTTGTCATATATGACCTTTATTATGTTGAGGTAGTTGCCCTCTATACCCATTTTGTTGAGTTTTTATCACGAACGGATGTTGAATTTTGTCGAATGATTTTTCAGCATCTATGGAGATGATCATGTGGTTTTTGTCCTTCTTTTTGTTGATGTAGTGGATGATGTTGATGGATTTTCGAATGTTGTACCGTCCTTGCATCCCTGGGATGATTCCCACTTGATCATGATGGATGATCTTTTTGATGTATTTTTGAATTCAGTTTGCTAATATTTTGTTGAGTAATTTTGCATCTGTGTTCATCAGGGATATTGGCCTGTAATTTTCTTTTTTTGTGGTGTCTTTGCTGGTTTTGGTATTAGAGTGATGTTGGCCTCGTAGAATGAGTTTGGGAGTATTCCCTCCTCTTCCACTTGTTGGAAAACTTTAAGGAGGATGGGTATTAGGTCTTCACTAAATGTTTGATGAAATTCAGCAGTGAAACCATCTGGACAAGGCGTTTTGTTCTTAGGTAGTTCTTTGATTACAAGTTCAATTTCTTTGCTGGTAATTGATCTATTCAGATTTTCTGTTTCTTCCTGGGTCAACCTTGGAAGGTTGTATTTTTCTAGAAAGTTGTCCATTTCTTCTAGGTTAACCAGTTTGTTACCACATAATTTTTCATAGTATTCTCTCATAATCATAATTCTTTGTGTTTCTGTGGCATCTGTAGTGATTTTTCCTTCCTCATTTGTGATTCTGTTTGTGTGGGTAGACTCTCTTTTTTTTCTTGATAAGTGTGGCTAGGCATTTATTTATTTTATTTTCTCAAAGAACCAGCTTCTGCTTTCATTGATTCTTTCTATTGTTTTATTCTTCTCAATTTTATTTAATTTTTAATCTTTATTATGTCTCTCCTATTACTTTGGGTCTCATTTGTTCTTCCTTTTCTAGTTTTATTAATTGTGAGTTTAGACTTAATTTGGCATTGTTCTTTTCTAAACAGGCCTGTATTGCAAATATTTTCCTCTTAGCCTGGCCTTTGCTGCGTTCCACAGATTTTGTGGTGTTGAATTATTGTTGTCATTTGTCTCCATTTATTGCTTGATCTCTGTTTTTATTTGGTCATTGATCCATTGATTATTTAGGAACATGTTATTAAGCCTCCTTATGTTTGTGGGCTTTTTCATTTTCTTTGAGTAATTTATTTCTAGTTTCATACCTTTGTGATCTGAGAAGCTGATTGGTACAATTTCAGTCTTTTTGAATATACTGAGGTTCTTTTTGTGGCCTAGTATGTGATCTATTCTTGAAAATGTTCCATGTGCACTTGAGAAGAATGTGTATCCTGTGCTTTTGGATGGAGTGTTCTGTAGATGTCCGTTAGGTCCATCTGTTCAATACGTTGTTCA